>JAQFVV010000186.1:1084199-1511699 GCA_028023455.1 Epiperipatus broadwayi
AATTAGTATTTATTTTAAATTTTTTACTCTGTGTAATATTTGTATATATGTTCAATATTTCAATATTTAACAATATTTACTAATAAAAATCTTGAATTCCATATTTCTGGAAACTCTAATCAAAAACAATTCTCACTTTCTTTTTAAATTTATATATTTGGATAGTTTAGATTAATCTATTTTCCCCGCCAAAATTATGATCTGCAATTTTGTCTTGAAACTTAATTTTTTTTCTTCAGACAACAAACAACAAAATTTTTCTTTCAAGTAATTGGTACACAGTCAATTCAGGCAAAATCTATGTAACTATAAGGAAAAAATCCCATGCTAATCTAGATTGGTCAGCCAAATAAATGCAATGACTATAAAACAAAATGCTCATACATGCATGGCGAAATAGATCAAGAAGATTCCTAATAAGAATAAAAAATATTTATATATTATTAGTAAGGAGTATGGTAAATGATAGGATATAAATGAAAATTGAAAAATAAGGCCTGAAATTGAAAGAAAGTTAATGAAAGATTGAAATGAAAGATGACAATGTTAAGATAGTCAGTAGGACTAATGACTTTAGGAAAGCATGGGTAGGCTTAAAATATTAACTAATCATAATGAAGGCAATAAGATTTCATTAATATAAATACATACAAAAAGGGAACCAAACTGAAAGAAAAAAGTTCTATAAACCCCATATGAAGACTAAAATAAATACTAAATCAGATTTTGAAAAACAAATTCCAGGAGTAGAAACCAAAAAACTCAATAAAACAGAAAGTTTGAGAAGTAAAAATCAATGCTGTTAGCTAAAAGCCCCCCCCCCCCAGGTATAAAGTCCTCATTCAATATCGTCTATTGAATAATGATTATGGTCAATTTGCACTTGCAGATTTCATAAACATTCAGTTTATTTTCTTATCAATTTTTTTTTTGGTAGTCAAAGAATAAAATAATTTTATCTAAAGTAACGAAAAATAAAAATTTGAGAAATGAAAATTGTTTGATTACTTTTTCCAAAATGATGGTAATTAACATTTGACTAACGGGCATAAGACATACAGACATATTTATTGAAATTTTCCAAGATAAAAAGAATAATACATCAAGATATATAATGATTGATGCTTTTATTTACTGATATAGAAATATTATTTTGGTAATAATTTGTTTTCTTTAAATATAGATTGAAGCCCAAACTTGATTTAAAAGTAAGGGATGTTTAGCAGGTTTATGTTGTCTAGTGAGTCAAAAACATAATTAAACTGATATTTATTTTCATATATTTCTAAAGTAAATAAAATAAAATAATAAAAAAATTAGCAAGCATAAAATTATATACACTTACAAGAGAACTACTGTCTTTAGATTTAAACACTATATATTACGTCATAAAGTTAAAAATTAGGGTGCTTCGATTCAAAAACAAATAGTATGCAAATAACAACAAAATAAAAAACAAACAAGGAAAGATATTAATATTTTATATTATATATATTAAAGACAACAAATGGGAAGAAAATATTATAATCTTTTGGGAATTATTTAAAAAATATTGCAATAAATATTATGAAAAAAAAAAAAGAAGAAAGTACTTGACCTACAGTGGGTTATTAAAGGCTAGTGGTATATATTAATGAGTATATATATATTTCATTTAAATATATAAAAAAGGGAATGAATATATAGTTCAATTGGCTGGACAGTTGAAGAGTTGGAGTGGATTGAAGCCTCTCCATTAAAGTATGAAGATTGACTATCTTAATATACTACATCTGAGCACTCATTGCATATATGTGTAGATGATAATTTGGACCAACTGATGATTATTGGTTTAGCATGAAATACATATATTGGTGATTGTTTATCTTTTCGACATATATGTGTTCAAGTATATCAGTGTTATGAGATAGAGTGGTGGATCGTGTAAACGTCTGTGTTCATATACCCTATATATTATATATTTAAATAGATAATTGGAATTTTATTATGTTATTAGTACCATATTTTAAATAAAATTTCAAAATTTTATTAGATGAGAATAATTCTGTAATTTAATTTTCACTCATTTATATTCAATATCAGAATTTGTATTTTATTTGGAATGTTAAAAATTTTGCATTGATTAAAATTGGGTCAAGTTTATTTTTAAAATGATAATAAATTAATTCACAAATGTACCTGTAGATGGCGCAGCTTTAACCGACCCGATGGAACATTGAAAAATGAATCCTCTTGCAAAATTAATGTGCCTTGGCTGGCACTCAAATCGACAGCTAGACGCTTCAAAATTTCAATGTCAGTAACACGAGCTTTGATTTCTACATTACGAGGCATTTTTTTTTAAAATAGTAAAAAAAGAAATCTGAAAATAAAAAAAATGAAATTTGTACATTGACGTACGGTTTAAAATATATATATGTGTGTATTATATATTTACATTAAGTGTATGTACAGTATAAAATGAATGTTTTATATATTTATGTCACGTGTGTATATGCAATATATATATATACATACTCATGTCAACTTGCTTGCAGAAATGTCGCATACAAATATATAAGTTGGCTGAAGAGTTTCTTTTATTTTTTAAATTATAATATATTCAAAACTAAAGCAAACAATTGAATAACATATAGCATAATAAACAGATTACCTATCTATTAACTTTATCATGGAAATTTCATATTATTTAACATTGTTCTTTTGAAGACTATAACAAGAGAATGGAATTTTCTGAAATAATGTCACGTTAAAGGCTAAGGAGATTAAAAATAAAAATTGTGATATTTTGGAAAATGTTTCAGATAAATTATTTAGAGGGGGACAGTAAAGAGATATATACCTAAGATTGTAAAAATATATACACACACTTTTATTAATGAATAGCAATAAAAAAAAATGAAAGAGGGTTATGACATTTTTCAAAACAAAAAAAAAAACAAACTGTTCTAGACTCTGTGTGTGTTTGTGCATGTTTGTCAAATATAAAGCAGAACAAAAACTTCTTCAGTAGCCATCCAAAGAAAAATGGTGAAAGAGTTTTTAATTATCAGGCTTGTAGACTTCTACTGCTGATGTTTAAGTTTTCTTATCATCTAATTAACAATAGGTAGACACCCATTTACTGATCAATAATTAAATAGCTAGTTAGATTTGCTATTACTTACATATATGATTAAAATCTTAAAAAAATTCTAGACTTAATCTGTTTTAAATTCAAATTCCAGGATACATGCATAATAGATCACTAATTACTATGCCATAAAGCATTTCATATATATATAAGTATTGACTAATTTTATGAATTTACTTATAAACCTATCTAATCTTGAGCATAATTATACTTATTATATAAGTAATACAATGTTGGAATGCAATTCTAAAGTTGTAATTGCAGTTTGAATGTTATAATTGACTATTTGTTAATCTGCACTCAGACCAGGTTATATTCACATTTAAGGTTTATTTAAACTTCTTTGTATTAATAATTTCACGTTTAATGTTTATTTAAATGCAACCTTTAGTGTCTAAATAAATATACTGGGCCATAAATAAAGATAGAATTCCATCTTTATTGTTAAAAGATTGAGACTGTTGATTGTTAATTGATATTGGATTTGTCTAAGTTGATTAATTTCTATGAATACTGTATATATAATATTAAATTAAATGACATTTGTTCAGTAAAGTGTTTCAAATAATCTCCCAATTCTGGAATAATTCCTAAGTAACAATGAGAAATCAATATGTACTATATGAAATTGCAAACTGACTTCCATAACAGGTTTTGGACTAGATGACCTTCAGGTAGAAATATTGCCTCTATATTTATTGGATTTAATAAAATAGTTGATATTTATTGCACTGAATATTTGCAAACAATTAAACAGTGAGTAGCATTTTATAAATAATGTTAATTTTTTCCTGTCATTCAATCATAGGTCTGATACAACATTTTCCCAGGTGGATAGTTTTTTAAAAATTGAAATGCATAGTACTTTTTGAACTAAGTGATGGCTTGCCAACTCCGATGTAGAATGTTAACCTTCTTAATGGCTATGAGCTTTAATTCATTACAAATAGTTCTGATTATTCTGATGTCCTTCAAAGTTTTGCCCATACAATAATTATTTAATTTAAATAAAGAGATTCAAAATCTCTCTCACATATACGTGAAATATATGAATAAAGATTCTATAAAAAAAACATAAAAAAAAAAAAATGAGACCAATATATGCATTTTGTGATGAACTAGCACTCATCAGTTGATCCATGTTTCAATCTATTGCATGTCATCATCATATTATCACAACTTGATTTACAAGTGTTAAATGTGTGAGAGATTTAAGACTTGGGCAAACTAATGAGTTCTGGATGAGAATGAAATGCATTTTGAGGGTTGTCTTTTTTTAAAATGTCTTTATACATGTGTTTCTAGAATGTGTGGTTGTGTGGAGGTTTTAAATATACTTTAAAGATATTACTCATGGAAAAAGTGAGATAAAGTTATTTTGTGTAGTTTATATATAATTTCAAAAAGTACATATTAATCTTTAACTGAGGTTTAAAGTTTATATCTGGCCTACAGAAAATCTCCTGATTTTTAAAACAATCATTAATGTATTTATTTAAAGCAGGTGGTATTAGAATTGTGGGGAAAGGAAACTTGACTCTTGTAAATCAAATTGGGACTATAATTATTTTATTATTCTTCTACTATATCCTAAATTAAAAAAAAAAATGAGAACTTTGAATAAGTAATTGAAGTCATAGAAGCAATAAAAATAACCTTAAAAACATGATAAGATGTTCTGATAAAAGTAAAAGCTTATGTGAAAACAATACAAATAGCATAAAAGATCATACTATGAACTGAAGTATTTGTACAAAATAAATGTCAATCAAAGATTTTTCAGCTAATAATGCTTAAAAAAATATTAAATTGCAATTCAAGATTATAACATTCCCTTGTCATTCCCCACCTAAGTTTTTTCTGTATTCTTCTCTATCCTGTCCCATCCCATTTCCACATCATCATCTTTCTCCACTTTATGGCCTTATTATCTAGACCCCCCTTATCTTTTTCCAAACCCAGAATTAAAAAAACCCACTTTCTTTATAATTACTTAATTTATATTTATTTTTCCACAAGTTCATTATTTGTAGCCTTTCTACTTCTAAGTATTTACATTCAATTAGCAGATGCATAATATTTTCCATGCCTTCTTTACATAAATTGCAGTCTAAATCATCGATATTTCTCCAATTATGTGTATATTCCCTTATTGCTAATGATCATATTCAAGCCTTAAACAGTAAACTACTTTCCTGATTATTATCTAAATTAACTCGCACCTAATATTCTGTTTACTTTTATATATATTTAAACACTTTTTACTTTCCATACTAGTTCTCCATCTATCCAACTTTCTATTTTTTATTAAAGCATCTATTCTTCTATCCTATTCCTTGCCACTATAACACTCAACAATTCTCCTAACACAATCATTCCACCTTTTATATAAGTATACTGACATAATGTCTTTATCCAAATCATCTGCATACCATACTACCTTTCTCACCTATCTTGTTGCCTATCCTTTACTCATAACCCAATTAAATACTATTTTGGCTATTCTTTTATTATCCATAAATTACAATCTACCGAACATTTTCATTTTGCTTTTTGCATCTCTTACATAAAAACTTAACCATCCTATTTCTCTTTGAATTGCCTCCTTTGCTGTCCATGTATCTACATCTAATGCATGTCTTCCTACTCCCTTTTTGTACTTTTTCTAAGTAACCTAACACCCCTTTACTAACACATAACACATTGTTACCTTATGTTAACCTTACTACTGCCATTCCCTTCCAAACAATTCTTGCTACAACATATTTATTATATGAAAACACTGTTAATTTCTTCATGTCATTTTCCTTTTTTTGCTTCACTGGGCAAACACTTTCTCTGATTACATAAGGCAATTCTCAAATGGTTATACTTATTCACCACAATTGACTTTATAACCCTCAATAAAAAAATTTTCTCTTCTTTTTCCCTAGCATTTGATTTTTTTTTTAGCTAAATTTAATCCCCTTCTCTTTATCGACCCTTGCATATGTCTTCAGTACAACTTCCATATCTTCCCTACATTTTGTGCACAAAAAGATATCCTCAGCCAATAAAAAATCCAATAACGGTATCTCTACCCCTCTTCCTAGTTTTTCTATTGGCCCTTCCATATTTCTCTTATGTATAATAAAAACAAAATAGGTGACATAGGACATCCTTGCCATAGTCCTATCCCATTTTTAACACTGATTCTCTATTTCCTGATACATGTAATATTTTCATACAATCTCTTAATAAGATTGACTAAAATTTCATTCATTCCCAAATTTATTAAACTTACTCATAATTTATTTCTATTTACTCTATAATATGCCTTCTGTATATCCATAAAGACCATATGTAATTATCTATCTGTATTCCTATTCATGATGATAAACTCTTTGTACAATAGTACCACCCATTGCAAGCCATAGTAATCAATAGATGCAAAAAGATGTGTTCAAATCCCTATCTAGTGCCTACTCATTCAATATCCCCAGACTAGTTTCTAGCTTGTGACTATCATCAGTGAGAAGCCTTGAATCTGAAAGCACCACACCTAGATCTTAGGATCTAATGCAAACCTCCTACAGCTAGCCACATTTTTAGTTAACTATAAAATGATGAGTCCAAAATGAAAATCCATAATGTTTTCAGTCAAAGCTCAATCACTTGTCCATTTTCATCTCTTTACTTTTTTATAACCAGTCACCATTATCTGTTTTCATTGGGGACTCATAGCTTTATAATTAACTAAAAATGTAAAAGGTGGTGCATTAGATCCTATGATCTAGTTGCAAAGTTCTCAATTGAAAACTCCTCACTGATGAAAGCCACAAGTGCAGAAACTAATCTGATGATATTGGATGAGTAGGCACTAAATAGGAATTTTATGCACAAATCTTCTTACATTCCATGATTACTAAGACTTGCCTTAGGTGCCAATGTATGAAGAGTTTGTCATTTTATTTGTTGATGAGAACTTCTTGTGCACAGAAAGTAGGGAACATATGGAAGTTATGGTGAAGACTTGCGCAATGTTGGGTAAAGAGATGGGGACTAAATTTAGTGAAAATCAAAAGTAATGATGATAAATACTGAGGAAACAGATGAGAAAGAATTTTTATTGGGAGATATAAGGTTAAATGTGGTGAATAGGTATAACTATTTGGGATTGTCTTAAGTAATCAGATGAATTGCTTGGATGAATGGCAGAAAAAAAATGATAAATGAAGCAAAAAAAAAAAAGGAACTGATAAAGAAATTAAGTGTTTTCATATAATAAATATGATGTAACAAGAATTGGTGGAAAGAAGAGGCAGTAGGAGGGTTAATTTATGGTAACGAGGTGTTATGTATTAGTAAAGGATTGTTAGATAACTACTAAGTATGAAGAGAAGTATGAAGATATGCATTAAATGCAGATGGGTGGTTGGCAAGAGGCAATTCAAGAAGAATTGATTCAAGTTTTTATATGAGATGCAAAAAGCAAAATGAAAATGTTTGGTAAATTGCAATGATAGTTAGAGAATAACTAAAATAGTATTTAATTTGGTTATGAGTAAAGGTCAGGCAACAAAATGGGGGAGAAAGGTAGTACAGTACGCAAAAGATTTGGATAAAGACTTTGTCAGTATACTTGTACAAAAGGTGGAATGATTGTGTTAGAATGATTGTTAAGCATTTTAATGGTAAAGAATGGAATAGAAGAATAGAAGCATTAACAGGGGGCTGGAAAACTAATAGGGAGAGTAAAAAGTTTAAATATATATACAAGTAAACAAAATATTGGGTGTGAGTTAAAGTAAGTGAAGTAGTTTACTGTTTAAGGCTTGAACAGGATCTTTAGCAACAAGGAATATACACATAAATGGGAAAATATGGGTGATTTAGTCTGCAAGTTATGTAAGAAAGGTATACAAAATGCCTGCAAGCAGAAAGGATGCAAATAATGAAGTTGTGGGAGGGTGTTCTTGGTTTTTATGCTAGGTTTGGAAAAAGATAAGGGGATTTAAATATAGAGACCATAGCATGGACAAAGATGTGAAAATGAGATGGAGCAGGAAAGATAAGAATATGGGAAAAACTTAGGGTGGGGAATGGAAAGGCAAGGTAAAATGGATAACAGGTTTCTCTGGGCATAGTGGCCAAGATATTCTTGATTTCAATAAAGGAGTAACCACATCACATCACATCACTGTTTTAATAGCTTGTGTAAATATAAGAATTTGTGGTCATGCAATTATATTTAATTACTGATATTAAATACAGCCTCACATCACACAACATATAGCATTTTACAAATATTAGAGACAGAATATTTTGAATTATAAACCCTGAGTTGTGCCAAAGCTAATAATTAGATGTTATTTTCCGTGTACTGAGGCATAATCAAGATGCTTAACCTATCACACCCATTGCTTGAATGTCACATGACTTTTCGTGCAACTAACTATTTGATCGATATTTATATTAAATTTTTACTTATAAAATTATTACCGACTTCTTGATGCAGTTATATAGTTTTCTTGTTTATACTGTTTTTATTTTCCATCTCCTGAAAACTGATGGAGATTTTAAATTCATTTATCTTCTTAAGCAAATATCTAATATTTGACCATCTAAATTCGAGATAGCAGTGTAAAAACATCTACGCAAATTCTCAAAAAAAAAAAAAATCTAGAATATATCAATCAGATAATTCAACAAGTATATGGAGTTTCTAAATTATACAATAAGAGTAAAATGTTTAAGGCCACTGCGCAGTGTTTTAAAATTATTGTAGGCCTTCAAATAATTAAGTTTCATTACAGCTTAAATTTACAAAAGTTTGCTCATAATTTTTATTAATCAAAAAAACTGGACTTATTATTTAAAGAGAAATAAAAATTTATATACTGTACTCTTATTCAACAGGAACCTATCTGATATATCTCTAGATAACAAAGGCAGATATACATAAAAATTATTATATATACATTTATGTTCTTTCTCATACAGATAAAGTTCTTAAAACAGGCAAAACTCTCCATAGAGTAGTGCTACTCAATGCCAACCAGAGTAATCAATGGATGCCAGAAGGCTTTTGCATAAAATCCATATCTAGTACCTACTCAACCAACAACCTCAGACTAGTTTCTTGCTTGTGGCATTGATTACTCTGGTTGGCACCGAGTAGCACTACTGTATGGGAAGTTTTGCCTGTTTTAATAACAGTAATGAGCTAGCATAAGAAATAGTGATCATGTGGTGTTTAGTGGTTTATAAACAGTTCTTATGGTAATTAAATAAATATTTAATATTTTAATATCTTTATAGTGTGAAAATCATAGTACACATTTCTTATTTTAAAATAAGAAAAATATTGCAATAATCAATTCCTTCAATACAAAACTTTAAAAATATATAATTTTCAAAAACATTAATAAAATAATGTACTTAACACTACTTTTATATATAAAATATGTCTTTTTAAAAGAAGACATTTACAGCTATAAGTCATTATTTTGAGATTGGATTGTAAACTCTGAACAATATAATATCTGTTCTATTCTGGCATGAAAATATTCTTCTGGACAATTGTAAAACAGAAAAAAAAAAAAACAGTTTTTATTGTCTTAACATTTAATCATATCCTAGTTTTTAGAAAGTTTTAATATAACATAGTGAAAAAATATTTTTAATAAAAATATGTTAGGATAAAAAAAAAAAAAGATCATCTGAGTAATTTCTTTTACAATTATATTTACATCAAATATGTATGTGTTTTAACAAATAATTGCAAGCCATTTTGGCAATTATTGAATTTTGTAGGTAAGTAATATATATATACCTTTTTAAATGATGAAACAAACAAAAGAATGGAAATTTCTAAAAACTGTTTTTTTTTGTATTCAAATCAAGAATATAAATGCAGTTCCTTTACTAAATAAAATAACTATTTTTATATTAAACAGGCAAAACTCTCCACACAGTGCCACCCTGTGCCAACCAGAGTAATCAATGGATTCCAGAAGGCTTGTGCATAAAATCCCCATCTAGTGCCTACTCATCCAATACCCCCAGACTAGTTTTTGGATAGTCGTCTGAATAACTAATCTGGGGATATTGGATGAGTAGGCACTAGATGGGAATTTTATGCACAAGCCTTCTGGCATCCATTGATTACTCTGGTTGGCACTACTGTATGGAGAATTTTGCCTGTTTAATAACAATTATGTGCTAGCATAAGAGATGGTGATCATGTGATAATTTTATATTGTTTTAATCAATGTATAGTAATACTATTTGTTTTGTTTTTATTAAGATAAGTTAACGTTGTAATTCAAATATAATTCAAAAACTTTGCATGAAAAAATATATGTATAAATAAATAAAAAATCACTCCCCTACTTCACATTCTTTATAATCATTGCAAAAAATAAATGAAATGTTTTGTACATAGGTGAGCTCTTTATTTTATTTTTGCCTCTTTCTGAATTGCGTAGTTTATATACAGTATTTGTGAAATTTTTCTTATTTAATTAATAATTTTATATATATATCATTTATAATTCTTTTTTTTTCTTTTCTTGATTTTATAACTATTTTCTCTGTGATTTCACTGGGTTTTCTTTAGAAAAAAGAATGCAGCCTCTTGGAATTTTATAGTAAATACAGGAGTGACTAAAAGTTATTTGGCATTAATGAATTTATAAAAAAAATATAAAAACTGATTTACGTTTATCAATAAAGTTCATTTATTGAGCAAATAACTTGAAACTGATTCTTTAAAAGTTTCTGCATATGTTTCTGTCCTCCTTATTCTTGAGCAGTACATTCTATAATGAAGCAGTTTACTATGATTTTGTTTTTTCAAATTACATTAGAGTGCTGTTCTTACTTTGGCAAACTTCATTCTTTAGCAGCAATCTTTAAATACAGTTATCTATGGGATGATCATAAATAAAGGATCTACTTATTCCAATGTTGTCTACAAGTTCAATTGTAAGGGAAATTTAAATAAGTTTTTCTTCTGAAACAGGACTGGACTTCTTCATAAAAAAAACCTGGATGTGCATATTTGAAAGGAACCACCAACAAAATTTCAAATAAAAAGATTTAGATTTATGTAGGAATTTCAATATTAAATATTAAATAAAGAATTTACAATTTTATGCATAAAATTACGCAAATATATAATATTAAATATTTTTACTATGTATATTCCATTTGGCAAATTTTTCATCAACCTCATCTTCTAGACATGTGATGTAAAATATCAATTCTATCCTTTGAAAAAAATATCAAGTTATTTAAAATTCAAAAAGTAACATCTTTACTGCTTCCCAATTTGCAAGATAAAGATTATAAAGATAAATTGAAAAGAAAATATGTTTGTATTGCATGCTAATTCAAAAGTTTATTTAATTAATAAAAGCACTATTATAATTTACTGGACTGTTATTTACATACTGCCAGGGCCAGGTCAGGACTCAATTTAAGTTTCATATATATTTATATGTTAGTCTGAGATAGTAATTCAAATTGTTTAAAATTTGGAATGGAAAATACCACTGTAAAAGGAAAACGTAATAAAGAAGAAAGTATCACAGAAAACATCGAGAATCATATTTTTTTTTTATCAATTCAATATTACTAAATTTTAATAATTTTAAGTCACATCAATATTCATTTTTAATATAAGAAAGAGCCAAAATTAAAAAAAATTAAGATATATTGTGTATTGTTAAAATTGTGTTCCTAAGGTAAATTATTTCTGCTTTCTTATATTTTATCTTTATTAAAATTCGTATAATTTCATCATAGATTTAGATTGATCTCATATTGTATGACATTTGAAATTAAGAAGTTACTACCATAATGATATTATTCAGTTAAAATAAATAGAAAGTGTGCGATTTTAGTACTTTGAATAAAAAAATAAATTAATTAAGTGTTCTTGAATTAAACTCTTAACATAACATATTTGACAAGGCTATTAATATAGAGTTTGGCTGAAGATCTCTCAGCCCCATATAGCTATTTAAGTTAGATAGCTCAGTTTGAAGACATTTAGGTGTCTAAAAATTTCAGATTTTCTACTTAATAGTTAACTTTTAGATTAATGTTGGCTTTGGCTTGGTATTTTTAGATCTAGTGTCTGAAACTATCCTACTGAGGAGTGCCAAAGCATAAAACCATTGGTCTCAGACTAAGGAGTGGTTTTCAAGATAAAGATTTTTAAATGTTTTGTTTAGCTGGCATTTATCAATTAAGCTTGTTAGAGCAAATTAGCAAAGCTCTTTATTTTTGTTACACTTGTTTTGTTTTTTTAATTTTTGTTTAAAAAAACAGTGCATTAAAAATTTTAAATTTGCAATATTTACAACATTTTATATTCATTCCCTGTAAAATAGACCAAGATTTATAGCTAGAAATTCATATGAAAACCTGATTACTCATGAATAGAATGATATAAGGTTCATTTTTGCTCTTAATCAGATATTAAATGTAAATTGTAATCAATGTTGTTTAGATATTAGTTAATTCTGATGATCTCATGAATATTCTTTGTGATTCCCATCTTTACTATAACGATCGGCAAGATAAGGAGTCTTAATGTATTTGCACTACAGGGCGCCACTAGGCATTTGAACCTAGAAAATTTATATAGTAGGCAGATATGTAAGTTTAAAAAAAAAAAGTTTTTTATTTTGATTCCGACCATTAGTCCAATGTCACTAGCTCAGTGGAGATGCAGAGATAATATATGTATCTTTAATTGATATCTTAAATATAAAAAAATAAAAGCCACTGCCAGTAATTAACACACAAACAATATTTATTTATGCACATATATAATCATTTTAAATTTGAGGAATAACATTTATTATTTAGCTTTTAATATTAACTTTTAATTTAAATTATTATTTTTAAGATTTTAAATCATCCACACAGATGAAATTTATATTTATTTTAAGATTGTCGAGTATGAATAAACTACATAGATTTGCATTTGAAAAGAAAATATTCTATCCCTTATTTAACCTTAGGCCAAAAGTTCGCAGTCAAACCGGCATCAATCCATCTGATACATTGATGTATTCAATGTAGCATGAAAATACGACAGCACAAATATATACCATACTGTCCAGGAATGTACATCTGAACAGCATGGTTAGAGAAGACATTGACTCTTGTCCAATACAAGAATGTTACCTCTGTATGGCAAGAAGAACAATAAAAAAAAAACTCCATAGGAAGGGACTGCGTTTTTTCCGTCTTACTATTCCCTTCCATAGGCAAAAAGAAGTGTGTGGCATATAATGGAGATCCTGCACGTAGTGAATCTCATACTACATCTACTAATTACACCAATATATCCAATCCATTGACCTAATTTAACTACAAAACAAATAACCTAAGATTACCCTCCCCTAATTAATTAATATAACTTTACAAATCTATATAGCCATTCATGCCCAACTTAAATTTAACATTTATATAAATTCGCACAGATGGATTTATAAAAGTTTGTTTTTTTAATGTTGAGCATAGATCGACTACACAGATTACACGCTCAAAAACATTTCAAAATAAACATAAATGATCAAAATATAAAGTCATTGATGTAATTGCAGAGGGAATTCACAAGAAACCCAATGGCATTCATCATAAGATGCCACATTGACACCAATAACTAAAAAGACATCCGAATAAATACATTTTAGATATTCAACGTAAGATATCATTATTTATCAAATGTCTATATATTTTGATCAAATATGAAAATAAAAACATAATTAAATGTGAATGAATCCATGCAAGCGTCTATGCCCACTTAAATTTAATGCATTTAATTAATTTATACAAATAAATATTAATAGAAATAAAATAAAAATGGAAATGATTTTTTTTAGCAAACCTAAATGTAAAAAAATTAAACAATAATTGATTTGGAAAAGTCAGATTATAGTTCATTTTACAAAAATTAGATTTAGTTTGTTTATTGAAATTGTCAAATCTTGACGAAAGTTCTTAATTACTTTAAATTTTAAAATTGTTCAGTTCAATAGCTTACAGTAGAAGAGTCACGGTTCTTGGTGCCAATTCCCTTGATGTCCCCAGTGGAAGACCGGTCTGATATTCTGGAGGTGGCCTTAGCTGGTTCCATTCTGGTATCATAGTCATTTCATTTTTAAATAATTGAGAGAGGGTGATATGTGCGTCCTATCACACCTCTCAAAAACGATCAAGCTGTAACTGTCTGGAACTGTTTTAATTTGAATCATTTTCCTTTTATAATGATCCTACGGATTCCACGAACAAAACATCACTAATCCATCATTTTCATTAGGGTCTGAGCTGAGGCTTGGTGCTTCCATTGGTCAAGCTAATTCTTTTTATTCTCTTATCTATATCTTTCCCTCTGACTTTTAATTATATAAGAGCCCCAAAGACTAGTTTGTTTTTCAATTAATTTATAAAACAATCACTTCCATTTACAAAAAAATATATAAATCTTTTCACAAAAATATTTTATTTTTACGTCTTGTACTTTCTTTTTTTTTATAAAAAAAATACATTCAAACACACTTTTTTTTTTATCAAAAAAAAAAAAAATACTTGTAAAGTTTTTCACCTGTGCGAATATATATATATTGAACAACTCTTTAATTTTTTTAGCTTTTAGTTTTTAATAAATTTATTTTTATTTGCGAACTTAAAGTTTTTATTTTAAATTAATGTAACAGCATATTTTAGTACTTGAATAAAAAAATAAATTAATTAAGTGTTCTTGAATTAAATTCTTAACATAACATATTTGATAAGGCTATTAATATATAGTTTGGCTGAAGATCTCTCAGCCCCATATAGCTATTTAAGTTAGATAGCTCGGTTTGAAGACATTTAGGTGTCTAAAAATTTCAGATTTTCTACTTAATAGTTAACTTTTAGATTAATGTTGGCTTTGGCTTGGTATTTTTAGATCTAGTGTCTGAAACTATCCTAGCAACTCACTGAGGAGTGCCAAAGCATGAAACCATTGGTCTCCGACTAAGGAGTGGTTTTCAAGATAAAGACTTTTAAATGTTTTGTTTAGCTAGCATTTATCAATTAAGCTTGTTAGAGCAAATTAGCAAAGCTCTTTATTTTTGTTACACTTGTTTTGTTTTTTTTAATTTTTGTTTAAAAAAACAGTGCATTAAAAATTTTAAATTTGCAATATTTACAACATTTTATATTCATTCCCTGTAAAATAGACCAATATTTATAACTAGAAATTCATCTGAAAACCTGATTACCCGTGAATAGAATGATATAAGGTTCATTTTTGCTCTTAATCAGATATTAAATGTAAATTGTAAGATCAATGTTGTTTTGATATTAGTTAATTCTGATATCTCATGATTATTCTTCACGATTCCCATCTTTACAATGTAAATCAGGAATCTTCAACGATTACAAATCAATGCTACAAAAATATTTTTTTGCTCAAAAATAATTTGACTTATTTTTCAGATGGAGAGAAAATCTATCCATTGCTGAATCTACCCTTCATCATTAATAGGTTCAGAAAATCTATATTATATTTTCTTTAATAATTTCATCAAATTCAATCTCTGGGTTTATGCACTGAAGTATCAGCACTAGCTGTACACATTCTGAAATAAATATGATGCTTAAAACCAAAGAAGCTCATTTTGATTTTTATGGTTTGTTACCACTTCCTGATTTGCATGGTATAGAATATCAAGATAATTTGAAGGGAAAACATATTTTTGTATTAATTCTCAATTTTATTAAGTAATAAAAATGCTGGAATATTTATTGGATTGGAGCAATATACTAATGTGACTTAGTTAATTCTAGATGCCAATTCAGCACTCAATTTAAGTTCATGAAAATGCTTTTTTTTTCATGTGTCAAAGTGAACCCGCAAACCTGGGACAATTGCTTGTAAGACAGCTGTGCTGACCACCCGACAAAGAGCTACTAATTCAATTTTTTGCTTTTCATAAATATATATTTTTAAAACTGAATAAAACAAACTACAATAATTAAAAATACTTGAACAGGAGCTCTTAGAAGCCAACAATACAGAAAAAAATATTTTAGTGAGTTTTTTTTTTTTTTCAAGTGTCATAGCATCGGCGGGGCACGAACCCGCAACCCGGGCAACTGCTTGTAAGGCAGTCACGCTGACTTCTCGACCACCAATGCAAGACTTGTTTTGTTAATGTTATTTGTAAAATAAATCAGAAAACTGGAAATATAAAATGATGCAATATCTTTCACTTCTTTAATTTAAATTCAAAAGGGAAATGTAATCGCCTAAGGAATTCATCAACTTAATTACTCTCTTAATAGATTATTTTAAGAAAATTTGTAGTAAACAACATCATCAATATTTTAACAAAAACACCCCTGAATGGATTTATGAGACTAATAATATTGTTTTACTTCATTTCAACTGGGAAACAAATTCTTTAAAAATGGATAACAAAACTGTTTTGATATCTGCTACATCACTAATCTCAAAGATTTAAAATACAATAATCGAACTTATCTAAATGAATTCATTAATAGGAAATCTGTGAGAAAGTAAAAATGTGTGCATTGATAAGGATTAAAACTGTTCATAAACATTTGTGGATGATAATTATTATATTTATGATTTGTTGTTATATATATATATATATATTTTTGTAGTATATAATAAAAATTTTGCAAGTAAACATTTAGGATTAATTAAAGTTCTCATCCACTGTAAGAAAAGCAGATAATATGCTTTCTTTATTCTAATGAATGAGATAATAAATATATGATTCTAAAGATAGGTTATTCCTTTAATATCATAGCCTTTAGATAATATTTTGAGTTGTCCTATTGGATATGAGATTCTCTTGATTTATATACCTCATATTTTAACATATTTTTATGATATTTTAGTGTGTATATGTTTATAGAAAAGAATAAATGATATTCGTTTTATATATTTAAAGCGTACTTTAATAGATGATAAATTTTCCATGGCTACAGACAAGTAGAGTGTTTTGTTTGAGATCTTAACATCGAATAAATGGGCCATGTTGATATTGCACTTATTTAGTGAAATATGAATGTCTCCTAAATAATGATTAATAATATGATATCAATATAATGATTAATAATATGATATCAATATAAAACGTGGAATAATCTTTGTTTATTTAGTAAATCTTAAAATACTTAGGACATGTTAGAAATCTTACTACAGGCAACATTTTTATTGATTGGTGTGTTTGTATAAACATTGTCCATTATATATCAGTGCATATATCTGCAATCTTTGATTTAACAGTGCTTTTTATAATGGACTTTATGATATAAGTGTGTTATAAAAATATTAATTTAATTATTTTATATACTTTATTTATTCTATTTTTATGCAATATTTTTGTTTAATAAATTGTTTTGATAATTGTTGAATTAATGGCTTTGAGTTTTAATCATCATCATCATCATCACATTCACAATAAATTTATGTATATGCTCATATTATTATAGTTATAATAGTATAATTTTGGTATACTCTAGCCATTTTTTATAAGTGAATATTATTTATGTTAAAATTGCCTTATAGCTCATTTGCATGAGTGTTACAACTTTATTTATATGCTAAAGCATGTACTGGATGCAATATCAAAATTCCCCTTTGTATTCAGTCATAATTTGTGAAACTATATATTATATTGATATTTAAGAGTCTTATATTATCTGGAGAGTATTAAATAATATGTAGGTAAATATTACTTTGATAATCCTAATGTTATGCTAGTTATATGCACCCTGTATTTTTGTTAATGATTAAAAATCTATTAGCATATAATATATTACAAATGCTGGATAAACCTTGAGATTGAATATAAATATTAATGTTCACATGTAATAGAACAGTAGCAGATGCTATTCATATGACAGATATTTTTATTTATTGATTATATTACTATTTTGAAAGGTTAAGCTAAACGATAGATAGTCACCGTTTGGTGATTGGGGTAAATTCTGTTCCAAAATGTCACCCCTAAGCATTGCACAATAATAAATGATAAAATTCCATTACAATATATAATATGTATGAAGATATTTTCATTAATATGTGTAATATTATAAATAAAATATGAATAACCAAAGATATAGTTTTCAAGAAAATAAAACCAGATTAATTTTTTTTCAAAAATAAATGATAAAGAAGTGTTAAATTAGTATAAATAAAATTATTTTTAAAAAGTAATTTTAATATTTTTTGTTTGTTTGAAATTATTTGGGACAATTTGAAAAAGATGGAAGTTCGGATGGAGTTTTTATAAACAAAATTTATCTATAAAAAAAAAAATAATAATAATAATAATAGTAATAAAAAAAATTATAAAGATTAAGGAAATAAAAACAGGACATTTTGATTACGAAGGGATTACTCTTAGAGCTTGACAGTGCTTAAAATTTGGTAAATTTGTTTTCTATATGCTTTTATTTAACATATAGTTTTTTTAGCTGTCTTCTTTGTAACTCAATTTTCACTCATTTCTCAATTTTTAATTTAATTCAACTTTTGCAATCATCTATTTTTTTGATGATAATAAATTTTTTAGAGTTTTCAAATAATTTTACCAAATAATTAATGAAAAATTTAAAATTTTAATTGTATAAGTAACAATAATGCAAGTAATGTGTAGCGACACTCCTTATAATTTGAAACAGAATGATTCTTTAAAAGTGTGTACTTTCCTTCAACATTTTCAAAATACAGATTCTTCCAACAATTTTATATTAAATACAAGATGACCAATAATGAAATTAATAAAATATAGACTGTTATTTATCACTATAACATAGGAATGAAATCAAAAACAAAAATAGCAAACTGAAATTAAAGTAATGATTAGATATAAAACTAAAAAATAGAAAAAAAAAGCAAACATGAGCACTCCATGCATGCCAATAAACTTCATATGATCACCGTTTCTTATGCTTGCTCATAACTGTTATTAAAACAGGCAAAACTCTCTATACATATTGCTACTCAGTACAAACCAGAGTAATCAATGGATGCCAGAAGGCTTGTGCATAAAATCTCTATCTAATGCCTACTCATCCAATATCCCTAGACTAGTTTCTGGATTGTGGCCTTCCTCAGTGAAGAACCTTGGATCCTAAGATCTAGGTGCAGTGCTCTCAGATCCAAGGCTCCTCACTGATGAAGGTCACAAGCCAGAAACTAGTCTGGGGATATTGGATGAGTAGGCACTAGAAGGGGATTTTATGCACAAGCCGTCTGGCATCCATTGATTATTCTGGTTTGCACTGAGTGGCAATACGTATAGAGAGTTTTGCCTGTTTTTCATTACATGCTTGCTTTTATCATTGGTTACATATATCAAAAATTCTGAAAAAGCCGAAGAATTTTTTTTTTTTTTTTTGCTTTTTAACACATTTATTTGAATAAAAGCACATCATCATTTTTTTTTACTTAAATATAATCTTAAGTAACTCCTGAGATCAACAGCGCTATTGGAGTTGTGAGGGAGACTGATTTCATGCCACTAATGTGATAACATGAGATAAATCACAAAACAAGGTTCTCATACTGGACTTCAAATCTAAGGAAGATGAGTGCCTTTCAATTAAACTAGAAAATGTATCATTCCAATTAAAATATCTGTAATTTTTAATTGTAATGTGAATTCATTTTTTTATAGATTTTATTTTATACTATAAATAAATTATTTTGCATTTGTAATTATGACAACAAAACAAAATTGTACTTTATGTATATAATATAATGAGCATGCTGATAGCTCTAAACAAGCCTTTCAGATAAATGCTGCAAGAGAAAGCATTTAAAATCTCTATCTAGAATTATCCCTAACCGGTTTTGAGCTAATGGTTCTCATCAGTGAGGCACTAGGATATTCAGACACTAAATAAAAAATACCAACCTAAAGCCAGCACTTATCTGATACTCAACTATCAAGTAGAAAATCTAAAATTTTCAGACATATCTTCAAATCCAGCTATCTAACATAAACAGCTGTATAAGTCTGAATAATTTACTTAATAGTTAAGTATTAGATAAATGCTGCACTTGAGTTGGTATTTTAGATCAAGTGTCTGAATATCCTAATGCCTCACTGATGAGAGCCAATAGTTCAAAATCAGTTTGGGTTAAGGATAATTCTAGATAGAGATTTTAAATGTTTTCTCTTCTAGCAATTATTAGAAAAGCTTGTTTAGAGGATGCTCATTATATTGTATTTGTAATCCAAGCTTATTAAGTTAAATCACGATATATGACTTGATTTATTTTTCTTTAATTTATGTATATAAAAAATATTTTTTATCCAAAGTAAATAATAGTATGGATTACCCTTTCTATGTACATTAATTTCTATATATGTAAAATATTGATCATGTAATTCATTAAATACATTATTTCTTTTCTTTGCAATTATAATCTTAGACATATAAATGTTCTTGCATTTATAAGAAAAAGGTCGATGAATGTTGTTTTAAAAATTGGATTTATTCATGCTGAGCATGCGTTCGATAAGATGTATATCATAACCACAGCTCTTCTTTACATTAGTATTGGTGGTCGTATTTAAGTATTCTTGTTTATATTTAAATTTGTTTAAATTTATTGTGTTGGTATGTAAATTTTATTCAAAATCTTCTTAGAGAGCCCATTTCTTTGAGATAGAGATGTTAGTGTCTTTTTATTTATCACGAATTGACGTTGGCTATAGTCCAAGCTTCTTTAATTTTTCTCATTCTATCCTCATCTCAGTACAAACAATTCTGGCTTTAGATAAATCAAATTTAAAACAACATACATCTACCTTTTCTTTACAAATGTCTGAACACTTATATATCCAAGATAGTATTGTTTCCTAAATCATTTGTTTGACATAAGTTCTCATGGTTGCGATAAAAGATAGAAGTGAAACTTAATATAATTGAATTATACTAGTGATATATAGTATATTGTGTGTGTGTGTGTGTGTAGTAATAAGTAATAGTGAAATGCAGATTTAATTAAAATTTGTAAAAATATTTACATTTATAGTATTCAGTTAATTAAATTATAGTTATATATATGTCAGTTAACTAATTATAAGCATTAGGAATGCTAAATAAGAAAAGCTTAAGTGTAAAAGTTTCTAATAATCTTATGCCAAGCTGCTTTCAATATCTTGGTCTTGATATCATATTCATAGCCATGATTGGTGGACAGTTAGGTAATAGGTATAAATATGATGATAATTTATGTAAATGTATACAAATGAGTTAAATAGCCCATTCCCAGTGAATGTTTGCTAAGGGAAACTACACAAATCCAACACTCTGCTCAAGCTAATGACATTCTGTGGTGGAACCCACTACTATACCACTGCAAAAGTGATCAATCAATAGATCACCAACCAATTAGAATATGGCTCATTTACCATCAAATCCTCATTCGAGTTTGCCCAATAAAATTAAAAACATAACTATTGACAACTAATTCAGGATAGCATTTCTAGATATCATCAACCTGTACGGATCAATGTCAATCGACATTATAAAACGTGAACTAATAACAGCTAATTATCCACAGAAAAGTATCAGCTCTATTAGTGACTGCTTAAATTGCATTGATCAAAATATAACTGCTCTCTTCAATCCACAACATTATACTACAGAAAACAGGTGATAATGGGACTAAATCAAGTGAAATAATATCCTGTAAAATCGAAAATGGATGTACTCACTGAATATCCAGAAAATATACTTAAGATAATAAATATGTGATAAGTCAATGATGTCTTTATCTGTGCTCTAGAGCTCCAAATTAATAAAAACATGAGCTCTCAGAGAAATCTGAATTAACCTGGACCATAGAATTTGAAAACTCCTTTAAAAGAATAAAATGTCTTGATGAATACATCCAAAGGGAGAGCACCCAATTAAATAATAAAATGTTAATGAAACCCATCGAAATCAGAAGTTTTAAACATCCCAAATCCATAACTCCCAACTCACATAAATATGCTAGTCTGACATTTCTATACAGAAATCTAAACTTATGCAAGTTAGATTCAGACTGTAATTCTAACGTTAAAAAATACATTAATGAGTTATGTCTCATTGGGTTCACATATAGAACACTCACTAACATTCTCAATAAATTTTATAAAATCAGAACTAGACCTTATATCATCTGACATCAAGTCCTGGATATCATTCCCCTATATCTCTAAAGTGTCCAGAAACAAATAAAATATGCTCGAATTCACATAGGATCAGCTTTCAGACTCCACCCTCTGTAAATAGGTTGATCAATAATTCCAAAAATAAAACTTCCCACTGAACATACCCTCCCCACACTGTTTACAAGATTGCTTGAACCCAAATGGGCTGCAATGCAGTCTACTTTGGAGAATCATGTGCCAGCCTCACAAGTTTGTCACAACATCAATACCTTATAGAAAGGTTCAAAGCAATCCAGACCACAAATTTATATTTCTGGAACACCAAAATAAACTCGACTATACATTTGAACCTATGTCAGCCAGCAACATGTGCATTTGAAAGAAATGATTCTAAGCAGAAAATAAAAGAGCCTGGCACATCGCTAAGACTCTGAACTCTATAAATAAAAAGAAATCCTGCCTCTGCTTCTCTAAAAAGTGGGCTATTTAACTCATTTGCATACATTAACATAAATTTACATCATATTTGTTGCTATGAATATGATATAAAGATGAATATATAGCTTAAACTAATTGACTTATTTACAAAAGTAGCTTAGCATAAGATTATAATAAACTTTTATGCTTAAGCTTTTCTTATTTAGCATTCCTAGGGCTTATAATTGGTTCGAATTATAGTTGTGCATATAAATAGACATATTTCTAACCAGAAAGATAAAATAGAAATTTAAAAAATAATTTAATAAAATAGGCATACAAATTTAATTTGCTGATCAAAGGATTATCCTTTTGTGATACATAAAAACAACTTTATTTACTCCAGAAAAACTATAAAGGGAAAAATTATACAACTTTTCATTAGAGAGAGCCAGATGAATCAATCATTGGCATTATTTCACAAGAGATCGATGAAGGAATACAGAAGACAAACTGAGGCCAAACTCAACAGATGAAAGGCTTATTTGCAACGACATCTAGCACTGAAGATATTAAACTGAGTATATAAGGTGAATAAGATAATTATTTTTTATTCATGTCTTAGAGCAAAACTTGCTAAATATATATAAATATAACAGACATAGAACTAAGTTAGTATAGGATTATCAGAGTGTCTATAATTTAATGGGGAAAAGTTATTAATAAATAAATATCCACTCTACTTATAAGTTTAGACCGCACTAGAAATACAAGAGCAAATAGTTATTAATAAGCTGTGAACATCACAGTTAGATTCAGTCACCTCTGGAATGAAACTAGACAGAAATCACCAATTAACAGACCGATACAATGACCATTACAATCAAGCCCAAACTAAACAATAAAGAGTAATATTATTCAATAAGGATAATCAAACTTTAATAAATTTGAAATGATGTCTATATCACTGAATTGTATTGGTAAATTTGACATAAATAATCCAATAAAATGAGATTCAAGTTGGCAGAGAAAAGAATCAAAAAAATAATCAGTAGATAATATGATCCGGTGATGTCCAAAAACTTATCCTATGCTAATAACCATTTTAGTCTAAAGTGACCTAGACACAAAGTGCATTTATATTTTAAAAACCAGTGACAAGCAAAAAAGGAGTCAATTCATAAATTCAAGAATTAACAAAAAATTGTATGTGGGACAAATTTATATAGAAAGTTCTATTTAAGCAATTCCTTTGATGGGTGGCTGATATTAATTTCAATGGCTGATGATAATTTTAATAGCTGATGTTAATTTTAATAGCTGATGTTAATTTTAATAGCTGATGTTAATTTCAATGGCTGACATTAATTTCAATCAACAACTATTAACTGTCAGTGAGGCAATTAAAAGATTTAGCATATGATACAGAACTCACTCAATCTAAAAAATTAATTTAATTTCATAAATTACAAATGAAAAAGAGAAGAAGGATAAGAAATAGCAGAAATAATATGTTGCAGAAAACTAGCACATTTTCAGGAGCCAGGAGCGGTAAATTGAAGATTAAATACTACAATGTTTACAGAATCATAGGAAATGTGACTATGCATGAAGAAAATCGGCAGAAGAAAATACAAATTTAAAGAAGCCCCTCAATCTAAAGCATAAAATAAAGTAAACATATGAAAGAAAAATATGAACAAAATAAAATTTCAAATCAATAATGATATTTTTAAAAATGGTCTATCAGTCAGTTTCCATGATAATTGATGTCAGGAGCATCATTCAAGACACAGTATAATATTAATATCACCTATACTCTTTATTACTTTATACAATGCCTTTTTCCAATCTACAACCCACTATGACAGTTTCGATTGCCCCAGAAATCTTCTTCAGAACTTCTAGAAGTTATGAAGCAATCGAAACTGTCATGAAGAAGATTGTTGGGACAATCAAAACTGTCATAGTGGATTGTACATTGTAAAAAAGCATTGCATAAAGTGATAAAGAATATAGATGATATTAATATTATATGGATTTGGCAATGCAATAAGAAAGGTAAAGCTATAAGACACAGAATAATTGGAAAAAAATCATGACCAATCATTAAATACCTTTAAATTAATTAAAACAGATTTGAGGGTTTAAGAAATGAATGAAAATATTAAATTAAATTGCATAGTGAGAGTACTTCTAAAACAAAACAATAGAATTATAATTTTGCCGTTATATATAGTGCAGAATATCATATAGATATCAAGTTTTTCATGGTGAAAAAATAATGATATTTTACCACAAGAGTGCATAAAATCAGCACCTAGAAAAATAGATCTTTGTTTTTTTAAAAAAAAAAGGCTACATCAATAATGAAAACATCTTTTTGTCTGAGAACAATGATTGAAAAACACTAAAGACATTGATTAACAAAGATATGGTAACTTCCAAGAAAGAAACACCAATTATGTTATTGGAACAGTCAACATCCAATTGCAAGGATTATCATACAGCAGGCAATAAAACATTTAAATAACGCACACACAATCATTGCTTAAGACAAGTAATGATTGAAAGAATAATAAGTATGTGTTAAACCAAGATATTTGGATCATCATCTAAAAATAAATCTAAATAGAGGATCTTATTATCCAGAAAAATAGGATTAGCTTAATCTGGCAAGATTTATCAATGATATTTGAAAGCAATGTAAGAAAACAACAAGAAACCATCAAAAATGAAGAAAGTGAAATTGAAGTAAACTCATTACTCAAACCCGAAGCCAGTTCAAAAGAACTGGAAAGTGAAGATAAAAAGTAGTTGAGTAAAGACTCAAATCTTCTAGAGTGGGGGGTGGGTGGGAATTAAAATCAGCTTAACAGTATAGTCAGACGAAAGAGATTAATATGCTGATCAAAGGATTATTCTGTTGTGATATATAAAAACAAACTTTAATTCTAGAATAAACAATAAAAAGCTTGAAAAAGAACTATTGCATTTGAAAGAAATGAGTCCGCTAAATCAAATAATGCTTTACTGAATATCTAATAGACAAGATGGATCGAGATTTGGTTCAACGGGTTTATTTCCAGCTCATAAATTGCCTAGGATCTAAACACGTGTTCCATTTTTTTAAATACATATCTTAGGATAAATTTACATGTGTTAAAATTATAATAGAACTAAGTTATTGTACTATTACCAGTGTATTTAACTAGGTTGGAAAAAATTTATCCATTAAATGTTTTTGCAAATGTGTATGTTTATTTTTTCAAGTATGTTCGGACTGTAATGTGGAAATTATACCGGCATTGAATGAGGCTATATCATCATATTTTTTATTAATACGATAATATTTAAGACAAAACTGTAATAAAAGATGCTAAACACATTATACATATTATTATAATATATATAAATGAAGAAAACAATACATTTCATTATAAAATAAAATTACATTACTTATCTAACATTCAAAACAGGAAGGACGATTTCAATCACATTATCGAGAATTGAGTTAGCCCTCTGGTGAGCAAAAAATGTAATAAAATTGTTTTTCTATGTAAACAAAATAAAAATTGTTAATGATAGTCGTCAATCGTTAATAAGTAGAAAGTATATTACTTTCTACAAAATATTAAATATATTGATTGTTCAATCAATATAAAGTAAAAATATTTTAAAATCATAGGCACATTTTTGATAAATCCTTTAATTACTTGTATTACTTTCCTCCTCGAATTTTTAATTATTGTGTATCTTCCATTAGAATACACCCTTTCGAAGTCGTTTCTGTTCTCGATCATTCCAGTGATAAAATATTCGGTCTTTAAAATGGCGATCCTTCGCGATCCATTTTATGATGATTTGCTATCCTTTGTCTTTTCGTATCCACTCTGCCATAGCTTTACTGTTTAGTGTCTTGAAATGTATGTATTTATATAATTAATTTATCATTCATGTGAGATTCTGCTTTGTCAGATATCATCAACACAGCATCTGCATGCTGTGTAAGTAGTTAGTTCAAAATCGTTTGCGGATAACTGTTGTGTTTGACTCATGCACTATGATTAGGCTAAAAGTTGTAGACCCGCTCGTGTCAATCGTTTTTATAATGCATAATCAGCTTCTCATAAACGAGTATGACCTCTCTAATCCCCCCCCCCCTCTCAAAAAGAAAGAAAAAAAAGGAGAGGGGGGGATTACTCTGGAAATGAGTTTTGTGATGATCGTACAAAGCAGTCTGAGAAAAACATATTGGACACATGCTGGTAATTTTTTTCCGTTTATTTAATACTTTGCGATGTTGTCTTTCAATTTGTTTACTTACTTCAATGTCATGTTCAATTGTAGCTCTGGTTTCTGCCATATCTTCTCAATGGAAACAATTGATATTGCGCTTCTTTAGAATATTTTTGAGATAATTCTTATAAACAGGATCTAGCGCTCCTGTAAAAACTATGCTCATGTTCACCATAAAACACCTTTTTAGGAAGTGTCACATTGAGTATTTGTTTTACATGTCCAATCCAATAGGTATGATTTTAGAATATGGGATGTAATAATATGACATTCAATAAGCTGAAAAATATATTGATTGGTTTTTATGATCTTTATAAATTTTATGGAAGATCCTTAAATGAAATTTTTCTAATGCCTTTAAATTGTGCTTGCTGAAATAATTATTGCTAATATATGAAATTGGGATGCTAATTTATTTCTTTAAGGAGTTAAGATTCTTCAAACTATTTGCGTGATCTGGAGTAATCTAGCTTCTTCTTTACCAAAAGCTGATATCTCTCAGCCAAGACACCAAACAAACTTATTAGATATCATATTTTTCTTATTATTTTTTTGGCCTGCATAACACCCAAAATCTCACATTTATTTCTGTTCAGTTCCACATCCATAAAATTACTTTTGTCCATTCAATAGTTTTAATCCCATGGTCATGCTTATTGAATTCCAATTTCAGTGTACAAACCAGACAAAAACTCATTTTCTGCATAATTCTTTAATTGAAGCTCATTTTTCTGTGACATCTTTTCTACTTATGTTTATATTTTATTAACATATGCTTAATATTTTCAATTCCACAAAATTTTCAAATAAAATCTAAATTATTTCATTTTTACAGATATACTCTAGTTATTAAAGATTCTTCTGTTCAAACATTTGAAAATTAAACTACTTTTCTTATGATTATAACTGAAACACACAGGCTTATTATATACCTGTATTTATATATGTAATATATAGGGTATATAAGCACAGACTTTCACACAACCCACCATTCTCCACTCTATCTCATAACACTGATACACTTGAACACATATATGTTGAAAAGATAAATAATCATCAATATACGTATTTCATGCTAAACCAGCAATCATCAATAGGTCTAGATTAACATCTCTACACATATATGCTATAAGTGCTCAGATATATATTAAGATAGCCAATCCTCATACTTCAATGGACAGGCTTCAACCTACTCCATACTCCAACTCTTCAACTGTCCATTCAATTGAAAATCTGATGATGGAAATGCTCAAAGGCCACCCTGAGGCCGAGATTCTTATGATTGTTATTGTAATATGATTGACACTCAATATTCTACTTACATCTATATATATATATAACTTTTTTCACTGCTTATATTTGTTTTTCCACTATCTGTGTGTTATTAGTATTCTCCTGTTCTAATCTTTACTATTATACCATTCAATTATCTTCATAACACATCTCATCTTTTTATGCAGATAAATTTACAGAATTTTTTTCTCCAATTCTTGAGACGATCTTTTTTATTATTTAGCCTGTTATCTGATCTTTGCATAAATTCCAATTTCATTTATTTACCTTCTACCCATAAATTGTAATCTATCAAATAATTTTGTATTTTGAACCCTTCAAGTAAAAACGTGACCATCTGATTTCTCCTTGGATTGTCTTATTTGCCATCCACATATTTGTTATCGAAATTTGTCTTTTTACTTTCCTTTGAATTCGTTTCTAGCAACTTACCATTACTAAAACATGATGTATCATTACCATAGATTAACCCTGGAACTATAACTCCCTTATAATTCTTGTTAAAACAGATTTATTATGAAAACAATATTATTTTTTATCAACTTTTTTCTTTGCATTATCTATCAATTTTAATTCCCAATTTAGGTACTCAAAATAATTCCCAGTTATATACCACAGTCAGATTTATACTGCCTAAAAGAACACTTTTTCTTCTATTTCTCCAACATTTATCATTATCATTTTGATTTTTTTCATTAAATTTAATATCCATTTGTTTATCCACTTTTACATAAACCTCTAGAAGTATATCCTCCCAACTTCTGCACACAAAATATCAGCAGCAAAGAAAAATCTAGAAATACATATATTCTCTCATCGATTAATAGTATTTTTATATCTTTTCTTAATTCTTCTATTACAATTCTAATGTTCTTAATATAATAAAAACAAAATTGGTGATACTTTGAGGCTTAATTGAATATTATTTTAACTGATTTAGTGTTTTCTAATAGATAAATATAATATTTTTATATAATCTTCTAATAATATTTTTATATAATCTTCTAATTAACTTAACTCCTTTCATTTCCAAATTTGGCAGATATCAATAATTCATTTCTATTTACCTATTAACAGCTTTGCATCGTCTAGAGAAGAAAAATTCCAGATAGTTGGGATAGTATAAAAGTGAGGTTGTTGTTTAAATGAAGAAAGGGATCATAAAAACTAGTTTAATGCAGTTGCAATGATTCATAAAGTATTTGCCCATACTGTTGATAAAAAGATAGTTAAATGGGTGGAGAAGAAAATTATAGTGGGAGATATATATGGATGATTAAGACTTGGTAGACCTATAAGAGACAGTATATTTATAAACACATGACTTATCATCCATGTATCTCCCATTACAGTTTTCTTCATCATTGATATAGCAATAGCATTATTCACACTATCTGAAAATTTTGTCTTCTATATTAAATTTTAAAATATGATAATAAGTTTGCTTTTGTTCCAATTTACAAATTAATCAATATCTCTGCTACTCATTCATCTAAATCTTCACTTTTCACTTTTTTAAGTACCCATTTAATTCTTTTTCTGTGAAATTAATATTTTCTTTATTATATGTTTTTATCATTATTATCTCACTTATTTTCATTATTTAAAGTTTTTTTCACATTGATTAATAATTATTTTCTCTATTTTTTTGCTACAACACTTTTCATTACATTTCTTCTTTTATATATTTTCAAAAAAAAATTACGTCTATATTTACCATTTTTATTTGCATGCTCTTATAACTTCTTATTTAATTTCATTTTCTCTATATAATTATTTATCTTAACTAAGTTTAATTTCCCCATTTAATAATAATATTCTTTTTATGTTCCTTATATTTTATAGCATATTTATATTCTTTGCATATTTTCTATCTCATAACACTAATACCAACAAAAGATGTTAGACTTTCTTTTAAAGCTTTTTAAAAACTATTGATATTCCATTCATATCTTCATACTTTATTCTTAGTCTTTTTAGTATCATTTCTCATCCTATTCTTAACCATCTCCATTATTTTAAAATGTGGTCATTATTACACAGTATATCTTCTTTATCAAAAATATTAATTTTCTATATTTGATTGATTTATTTTTATTTAATAAATCATATTATATTGTATAATAAAGATTACTTTCGAACCAAGCCTATTGCCCTAATGCATATTTAATAAATTGCCAATATTACTAATTCATGTTTAGTCAGAAAAAAATTAATAATTGAATCATTCTTGTTTTTATAGTTGTCAATTTTTTCAATATGCCCATTTACATCTTTATAACCATTATTTTCTTTCTTTTCTTGATAATCTATATATCCATAATTAAACATTTCTTGAGTTCTATTGTTTTATTCCACTATAGTTTGATCATTTCTAATGGTCATGCACACTATAGTGGGCTACCACTCCTGTCCTTCTAGATATATCTCAAATCATATATGTTCCTTATCTTTAATATTAATATCATCTATGTTCTTTATACTTTTTAAAATGTCTTTTTACAAGGCATTGGAAGAAATAATAAAGAACATAGTTGATATTAATATTGTATGGATTTGGCAATTTAATAAGAAAGATAAAGTTCCTTATCTTTAGTATTTGGTTATCATGTGACATAAACTATCATTCTTTTTTCTTTTTCTTTTCTATTTATAGCCTGCCCAAATAAGTTTCACAATACAAATGTTTTTTTATATTTTTTTAAATGTTTCTTCAATACAGCCATCACTTCAAACTCTTCATTTTTAATGACCTCTTTTAATTTAAAGCACACTTCTGATTTTTTTTACCGCAATGCATATTCATATATCCATTTTAAATAATTTCTTTGTCTGATTATAGATTCATAAGTTAATGAAAAATAATTGTAAACTGTGTTTTTTTTTATAAAAAAGAAATAGGCGGTTAAAAGAAAAACAAATATTAAATTAACATACTTTTATTTAATTATAAATTTATTTAAACGCACATTGATTACGTAAATAATATTAATTAAGGCTGTAGCCTCAAGCACATGTGTAGCCTCAAGCACTTGTGGTTTTAAGACCTGTAGAGATCCCTACTATCGCATTTTATACGCATGTGCTTGAGGCCACAGCCTTAATGAATATTATATACTTTTATTTAATATTTTTTATATACAGTAATGTAAAATAAAGGAATTACTTATCACAAACATCAACTAAGATAACATAACTTTTTTACATTTTGGAACATGTGTCATGTCTTAACATTTATTAATTTGCATATTCACTAGTAAAATATAAACCTACTGATTAAAACATTTTTCTTTTGCTTTACGATCGGCAAAATCCCAAATAAGCTAGTGAAGTCTAATTTCTGATTGATTTCAAAAAAATTATTATTGGCTATCACTGTCCAATTATATTTATGTATTTTGATTCTACTTCTTTAATTGGTTTATTCTTAACTATTTATCCTATTATGATCATTTGGTCACATTGTTCTGATCTTTGAAACAAAAGCAAAATGTATGACAGAATACATTTTAAAAATACATTCATCAATGAATGTATTTCAATACTAATATTAAAAAAGCTGTTCATTGTATAAATATTCTAGTCTGTGGTGGAGCCACTATTTGCATACTAAAAAAAGAGAAGATATAGAAGTTATGATGAGGATATGTGCAAGGGTGGGTAAAAAGATGATGATTAAATTTAAAAAACAAGGCAAAACTCTTTTCATACAGTAGTGCCACCCTGTGCCAATCAGAGTAATCAATGAATGCCAGAAGGCTTGTGCATAAAATCCCTATCTATTGCCTACTCATCCAATATCCCAAGACTAGTTTCTGGCCTGTGGCCTTGGTCAGTGAGGAGCCTTGGATCTGAGAGCACTGCACCTAGATCTTAGGATCTAATGTGCTAGTATGAGATAGTGATCATGTGATGTTTAATGATTAAATTTAGTGAAGAAAAATCAAATATAATGATGGTTAATACTCAGGAAAGAGAAGATGTAGAATTTTTATTTGGAAATATAAAGTTAAGTGTGATGAATAGATATAGTTATTTGGAAATTATCTTAAACAATCAGAAAAATTGTTTGGATGAATGGGAGAAAAAATTGATAAATGAAACAAAGAAAAGAAAGGATTAACAGTGTTCTCATATAATAAATATGATGTAACTAGAATTATATGGAAGGGAGTTGCAGTAGCAGGGTCAACATATGGTAATGATGCATTATGTGTTAGTAAAGGGGTATTAGATTACTTACAAAAAGTACAAAGGGAAGTAGAAAGACATGCATTGGATGCAGATGTATGGACTGCAAGAGAGGTACTTCAAAAAGAAATGAGATGGTCAAGTTTGTATATGAGAGAGGTGACAGATGAAATACACAGGCTTATATATACCTGTGTCTATATATGTAATAGACAGGGTATGGCTGGTTTAGCATGAAATATGTATATTGGTGATTATTTATCTTTTCGACATATGTGTGTTCAGGTGTATCAGTGTTATGAGATAATGTGGAGAGTGGTGGGTCATGTGAAAGTCTGTGCTCATACCCTGTCTATTATATGAGAGAGGCAAAAGTAAAAGTAAAATGTTTGATAGATTGCAGTTTATGGATAATAAAAGAATAGCCATAATAGTATTTAATTGGGTTACGAGTAAAGAGCAGACAACAAGATGGGTGAGAGGGGTAATGTGGTATGTAAAAGATTTGGATAAAGAATTTATATCAGTATATTTGTACAAAAGATAGGATGATTGTGTTAGGAATATTGTTGAGTGTTATAGTGGTAAGGAATGGGATAAAAGAATAGATTTACTAATAAAGAATAGGGAGTTAGAGATGGAGAACTAGTATGGAGAGTAAAAAGACTTTAAATATATATAGAAGTAAACAGAATATTAGGTGTGAGTTAATATGTGATAATAGTAAGGAAAGTAGTTTATTGTTTAAGGCTCAAATGGGATCTTTAGCAACAAGAAAATATACATGTAAATGGAAAAATATGGATGATTTAGTCTGTAAATTGTGTAAGGAAGGAATAGAAAGTATTAGGCATCTGTTAATTGAATGTAAATGCTTGAAAACAGAAAGGGCACATATAATGAAGTTATGAAAAAATAAATATGAAAAAAGTGATTATGCAGAAAGTAAATTATTGGTTTTTATGTTAGGTTTGGAGAAAGATAAGGGGGATTTAGATATAAAGGCTGTAGAGTTGACAAAGATTATGTTGTGGAAATGAGATGGAGCAGAATATGGGAAAACTTAGACTGGGGAATGTAAAATTAAGTAGCTAACAAGTTTCTCTTGGTATAATTGCTGAGAGATTCTTGATTTCATTTAAAAAGAAGCTACATCACATCACAAGACATTATGCCAGAATAAATTAATCGATATTTTTCTAATCAATCATTAAAGTAAAAAAAATGTAATATTTTTGAAAGTTATAAGTAATATTTATTTAAGGAAAAAACAAAATTAATATATTTTATAATAGATAAATATTAAGAACAAACAATATATTAAAAAACTAGAAAGTAAAATACTTTTGAAAATGAAGCTAAAGTAATTCTTCAAGATAGAGGTTATGACTTGAAAATATAAATATATTTGAAAGCAAAACTGTTAGTGATTGACAATTGAATGATTGAAGCCTCTATACTCAAATTTGCATAATCCAATCATCAAAATGTATCACAGAATTAAATGGACAGTCAGCTTTGATTTAACATGATATACAGAAGAACCAGAAATTAGAACCTTCCTTCAATTTCTGTCATGAGTTTTAATGTGAAAGGATTACTCAGTATGGCAGCATGAAAATAGTGAAAATTACATCTGCCTACAAAATTTTTAAATGAATATCTATGCATTTTTTTTGACTAAAACAATTTTTCTCATGGCATGAATTTAAAAGTATTTATGTAATTCTTTGTTTTTAATTCAATTTTTTTGTAGAATTGTGTTTGTTCTCACTGAAAAGTGGCATTCAAGCCTGCTTACACTTTCTTTAAATTAACATTTTTACTTTATGCTTTTTCTCTGATTTGTGTGTTTTTATGCATTTGTTATTTATTATGATCCATTACTATGTCAAGATGTATATATTTTTGGATTAGAATTTTTAATTGATTTATTGCTGGCAATTATTACTAATTTACTATGAAATTATCTTTGCTACCATTGATAATTTAATATATTTTTAAAGTTTATAAATTATATTATTCTTGTTTTCAAACATATTTCCTGTTTACAAAAATATATAAATTTCATATTGCATAAAACACGACATTATTTTCATGTTTTTAACCTATTGCATTTTGCCTTTTTTATTTTTTTATGGAAAAATGAAACTTATTAATTAGCTTATTCTAACATAGTTTGATATATATATGCATGATGATTATCATTGGGTGAAACACTTAAAAAGACCATAAATTTATTTGAGAAATATTTGGGAAAAGACAGCATTCACATTAAAAGCATCATTGAAGATTAATTAAGAAATAGCTGAATTTCCTAAGCTCTTACCAATGTAAATCATGAATAAAAAACAATGGAAACCACATATAGAAGACTGAAAATGACTATGTTATGTTAGACAAAATTTCTTATTAATTCAATGATTCTGAAATTTTATATATAATCTAATCATGTAATTCTATAGTCACTATTAATAGAGCACTGTAGTTTGATTAATTAATTTTGATAAATATGCAGCTGCTTTAAACCCAGGTCAAAGGGAATCCAAAATCAACAATGGAATCAGATATAAATGCAAGATTCTGTTGGCATTTCACCTGATATTAATACTTGAGATATTAAATGCAATATAATACTACATTATTTAAAATGATTATGAGTTTTAAATTATATATACTACAATGAAATTTTATTATATAAAGATTTAATTAACAATATCCTGAATTTTGGGTTCAACAAAAAAGGAGGAAATGCATTTATAAATTGTTTTTTTTTTTTTTTTTGATTTAGGACAGTTTTTTTCAAACCCCAAAATTTTCTACCCTACACAATTGCATAGGTGGTCCACTTGGTAGAGCTGATCCTCCTGAAAGCCAAATATGATTTACAAAGTTAATTTCCAGCAGAAAAAATAATGGCAAATAGTTGATGCTGCTATAGTATTTATTACAGCTGATCCTAGGGATTCTACTGTCTGTATAATAGCATATTTTGTTTATCCCTTCCCTCAAAATCATTCATAATGACATTTTAAAAGCAAGTGATATTAACCAATGTTTCAATATGTCTCATTACAAACTTATAAGCTAATGAAAAATTATTATGAACTGTATTAAAAACACAAGAACAAAATAATATATTAACTTATTTGTAAGAAATCCTCATTACGTCAAATACCTAACTATAGTAAATGTATTTTATTTTCATGTCTTAACATAATTTTAAATTTTAATGTTAAGAGGTAAACCTACTATTTAAATTAAAACTTCTTTTATATTTTTTATTTTATTTCTTTAATTGACTTACACTTAAGCAATTAAATGCACAAAGCTTTTGGCATCTAGTGATTACTATAGCTTGCACTAGATGGCACTATTAAGAGAATTGCTGCTATTTTATAGCTATTATCTCACTGTGATTATTTGGTCTCATTGAGTCAACATGTAAATAAAAAACATATAAAAGAGCAAATATTCCTAAATATATTTATCAATATACATTTTTCAATAACAATGTTAGAAAATGTATTCAAATTTACATAAGGTATTTAGGAAAAGTCAATATCCACATTAAATTATCAATGAAGATTGCTTAAGATTTGCTGAATTTTCTGGGCTCATGCTATTATAAAATACAAATCAGAAACAATGCAAACTGTGTATGAAAGACATTGCCACATCTTACTCAATTTCAAACAAATTCAATCATTCTGAAATTTTATATAAATCTAATCTTGCAATTCAGGATTCAATAGGAATATGTTACTTTACTTTCATTAAGCAATTTTGATGAAGTTGAATGTATTTTAACCCCAGGTCAAGATCAACTCACTTCTAAAAATGGAATTGAGAGCAAATGCAAGGTCAAAAATGTTCTGTTGTTGAGACATCCATTAATATTAACACTTAGAGTGTGATATAAATCCAACATAGTATTGCATGATTTTAAATAAAATTATGATTTTTAAAAAGTATACAGATTGATGAACTTATTATGTAAAAATTTAACTAACAATATACTCAAATATGGTTTCAAAAGGAAATAAATAAATGTTGTTGTTTTTTATGATTTATTTAATTTAAGACAATTTTTGAAAACTCTCATGTGCAGTATTTTTATATGGAACTCATTATAAAGACCCCCATATATATATAATGTATTATTTAAATAAAAAAAAATCGAAAAACTTTTATAATTCATTATATATATAATACTATACTTTCATTCTTCAAAACGTAAAAAATTATCTTCTATTCCATAATTTAATATTAAACTTAAAACTAAATGTATTAATAGTATATAATTAAACTTTTTTGAAATGTACTTAGCTAAAACTATTTTCCAAAATTTATTCATAAACTTCCCTCTAATTTCACTACATATTTCAGTCAAAGAGCAGTACTTTATCTTCATAAAATTATTCTCTAAAAACTAATATATACATAAAATATCTGATAAAGAATCAATTTTAGCTCATCTCAATGCGTCCAATCATGTAAAAAAACTACTATTTTTAATTGGTAATATGTGAACTCATAGTAGTGCTTTTTATAGTAGTTATTTTCTCTTAAAAATAAATCTTTTTAACTACTATCATCATCGCTTTTATGGATCTTTGTTAATCATGTAAATTATAAACATTCATCCATACATCGTTTGTAAAGACTTAATCGTAAATTAATACATGGACGTTATATTGATCAAAATAAAGATATTTTTAGACAACTCTATTTCTGAATAAGAAGTATAATAAAATTTAAGACACATTTATATTCGTGATTAAACATAAATAATTTGATAACATACTATTGCGTATAATTAAATGTAAGATGACTGCGCCATTTAAGTAATTAAATTAGCTATTCTTTTCATAAGTCAATGTCAAGCTCATGAACTTCCATAAATAATTTGTCTACCGATCATTACATCTTAAATTATTATTTTAGTAAAAGTAAGAATTATAGCTCCCATATATAAATAAACTGTCTATAAGCTTTATCACCATTACGAATCCTTTGATATTAAAATTTGAATTAGAATAACACTACTTATTAATTTTTAAATTTAACTTTTATTGCATTCGTAATAGCAGTCTATGATATAATTTGAAAATACTCTTCTTGAATCAGGATAATAATCTCATTTATGTATTAAAAATGCGAACAAACAAGCAGGTTTCGTATAAAATAAATTAATTATCAAAGAAATTTTTTTAAATATTAAATCACTAAATTAACATTTTACAATGTGTGATTATGGAATGTATTTGTTGTCCACTCTGAAGTTACTAAGACAAAGCTTATTTTGTAGTCGGTGATATCAACTGCAGACCGTGCAAGCAATAATTGTTGGTCAAATAAAATTTTTCGACTGACTTGGAATGACTCAATATTTAATACGTAAATTATTGATCTGCACTGATATGTACAAATTTATGAATGTGGAAAGATGTGTATGGTGAGATCTGCTGCTCCATTGAAAAAGGATTGTGAAAGCACAATGTTTAGAAAAGGGAAAATAAATGTGTCTAAAGTAGCAGATCACGTTTGTACAAATGAACACATGTTAGATTGGGAAACTACAAAAATATTGGATAGAGAAGAAAAGTGCAAAGAAAAAAATTCAATGAAGCTGCTTATATGACAATGGCAAATAATTCCATAAGTCAACCTAGTGTGACTATACATAATGTTTAGAAACACTAATTAACTTTGCTCTTAAGGCAAAAATATAGAAATCAAGAGGAACCTCAAATATAAGTAGATGAAAATTTCTACTGACTGTTGCCTTTGGCAGAATGGCTCAATTGGTTGCAGTGTTACCTTAAAATTCAATATTCAAAAAACTAAAGATCCACATTTGATTGCCATACTGGTCAGGCCAGCAATAACTGAACAAGTGAAAATATAACCACTCAAAATGTATATATATTAAATTGTGTGCTATTACTAACAGTTGAATGTAATTGGAAAATTTAAATGAAGCTAACAATTTTTCTAGAGACATTCAATATTTAATATTAGATTATGAAAATAGTCCAATATATAAATACAAATAATTCCTATAGAATATACATTTAGTAAAACGTAAAAGAATTATTGTTTGTGGAATTGATATAATAAATATAATTTCCTAAAATTCTACAAACAAATTCTATTATTTAATAATGGGAATGACTATATGAACTTATTTATAATTAAAAATAACCAGATTCAGCAGAAAGTTCACTAAACAATAATGAAGATCAGAGTGGTCTTTATAAAATTCTCTACATATGCCTTTTCACTTAGGAGGCAGGAATTACTTTTTCTCCCTTTGCATAGAAGATGAGTACTAGTTATACTACTCTCTCAGCAAGAGCAATTTAATTGGACATTTGTTTATTAGTCTCATATGTATTCTTCTCTGGAGCAGCTAATCATGACTTTGATAATTCATTGATGGTGTTTTTCAAAATCGATAATTATTATTTTGCTTGTCAAATTAAGATAGTTTTTTTTTAAATTCCTACTAATCCCATTAAGTTATTAATAAGTTTTCATTTATTCGGACGTATATTCATTCTTAGGTATTAGAACAATATTATTAAAAAATCTTAAAAGATATGATTAATGCTAATTAATGACAACTAAAAACATCATATGATTATCATTTTCTATGCTTACATAAGCAGTTAAACAGTATCAAATTCTAAACAGTAGTGCCACCTAATGCAAGCCATAATAATCAAATGGATGCTAGAACAGCCAGTCACAACCCCTCTGAGGATGGAACAACTCTTTCACAGTGGTCACTTAAGACTATAACAGTAGCTAAATTAAAGGTTGGGGATCACAACAACAAAAGGTCCTGTATTAAAAGGACATGACATTCAGAAGCTTGAGAGCCACTGTGCTAGAAGGTTTGTGCATAAAGTTCCTAAGATCTAGTGCTGTGCTCTTAGATTCAAGGCTCTTCACTGATAAAATCCACAATCTAAAGGCTAGTTTGTGGCGTTGTATGAGTAGGCACTAGAGAGAAATTTTATACACAAACCTAACCTCCATTGGTTACTATGGCTTGCACAAGGTGGCTCTATTGTCTGGTGAGTTTGCTACTAGTTAAAAAAGAGTGTTTTTTCATAATTGTTAAAAATTATTTCAGTACAAATAAGGAAATAACAAATTTTAAAGTACTTTTATTCCCACAAATGGATTAAAAGAAGAGCACTAAAAAGTGAAACTAAATTTTCCTCGGCATTCACAGTATTCTTGATATTCCAAAACTAAAAACACCTGGTGATGATATTTAGAAGTTGTCTAAGAATATTTCTGGACATAGTGCTGTATTTATATTTGGTTGTATAATATCAAAAGTACTGTGAAAGCTGAAATTTTTATTTTTAACACATTTATGGAAATAGAAGTATTTTCTTAAAATATTTCTTATTTTCAATTTTTTAGTTTATATAGTTCCAGACATTAGGAATGAAAAAAGTTTAAATAAAATTTAATACAATTACAAAGAAGTATTACAAAGATTACAGAATCTTTCAAAATTTAAATTTTTCTCCAATTTTTGCTAAAACTGTTTGCAAACTCTGAAGAAATGTATTGTTATCAGGAATACATATGTATACAAAATTTCAATTAAATCAGTAATTGGGAAGGTGTTGAAAATTTGGGTTATAAGATTTTACCCCACAGACAGATTAAAAAACTAAGCAAAATTTTAAAAACCCATAAAAATCTAATAAACTTGTAACTTTTTTCTATAGGAATGAAACCAATGATAGGATTTTCATGGGAACATATATTTTGTGTTCATTTTGGCCTTTCACATTTTAATTTAACACCTTATGACTGCATATTATTGACTTCATTTTAGTACCATATAGATTTTAATAAATAAACATTGCAATTTAAAAAGGGTGATGAAATCTTTTTTTATTTTAAAGCACTCATTTTCTTAGCATAAATAATAGTTTTGATCTGATTCGATTTATTGACAGTAATATCATAATTTGCTTTCTTGGAATTTTTTTCCCCTCATAATGATTTCCAGGCATGTGAAAGGTTCACTTACCCAATAATGGTCAAACATTTGAGGAAAATCAAAAAAATAATTTTCTATTTACTATATATAATAGTCATTTACACAGGCTTATCGTTACTTGATAAATTTGAATGTAAATTATCTTTAAAACTTTTTTCATTTTTTTTATTTTATATAATACATAATTATATTCACGTAAATACAAACCAATGCAAATGTACCCCCAGGGCTATGTGTATTTAGAAACACAAAATTTGAATCATATAATATAGGTAAAAGAACCATATAATACTAAATCATCCATACACTTCACTACTGTTACACAATGCTTTATTTACCACCATCTTCTACAGTTTACAGTTTTGATTACCCCACCAATCTTTTTCAAAACTTTTATATCTCCTAACTTCAACTGCTAAATTATAGATAAAAGAAAATTTTTCTTACCCATAAGATTACAAGTTCTTAAGTATATTGATTTCAAGACTAATCTAATACATCATTAATTTAAATAAACTTGGACATTAAAAGCTTACTAACAATCATATTACATGTTCTATATATAAAGCACAATTAACAAATAATAAATTTTGCTTTGAAAAACTTCAAATATAACTACATAGAAAGAAATTAAACATTGCATAAAGCTAAATGAAACTTAAATATAATAAAGAAACACAAACCAACACTAGAATGCTTCAACAGTGCTATCTGCATTTAGAAACACAAAATCTGCACCATGCAATATAGACATTTTTCAAAGTATAAATTGATTATTTATCAATTGTCCTTAAGAACTTCCAACATTATAAAAAAGAGAGATTTTCTTTTACTGATACAAAATTTGCATTTCTAAATACAGGTAATGTTTTGAAACATTTTAACATTAGTTTGTATTCGTTTACTATGTTAGAGTTTCACTTAGCATTATGCCATATTTAAATTAAAATTGTATTTTTGCAAACAAAAATATCTATGTTTAATCTTTTAAAATTTGTCAAATATATTTTACTAAAGCTCTTAAATAGGTCTCATATTATTTAAAGCTAAAACCAATAATTTCCAAATAAAATGTTTTTGTCTGTATCCTAGGGGTATTCATAACAGTACTAGTCAGGTAGCAATAATAAGTTTATTAACATAAATACTATAACAAATTAAACTTAACAAACAAGTTTATTCATTTATCAAAGAAACATATAAATAAATGAAAATAAAGAATTAGTTACATAGTCTAATAAAAAAATGTCATAGATCACATGACCCCATTCTCTTAAGCTTGTAAGATATAAACAATGAGTATTGCCAATTGCTCAACAAGCTTTGTGATAAATGTTTACCAGAGAAAGCATTTAAAATATCTCTGTCAGGAAACCCCAAACCTCTGACCATGGTTTTGTGCTTTGGCACTCACCAGAGAAGTGCTAGAAAAGCTTCAGACACTAGGTTTAAAAATACCAACCCAAAGCCAGCATCTATCTAAAAGTTATCTATTGAGTGAAAAATCTGAAATTTTCAGACACTTACATGTCTTCAAACCCAGCTATCCTATTCAAATAGCTATATGGGGCTGAAAGATCTTAAGCCAAACCATATATTAGTAGTCTTAGTAATATAACATCACATAAGACTTAAAGCAGAGATGATAAATAGTCAATTTAAAAAAATAGAGCCATAGATCACATGACCCAATTATCTTAAGCTTGTAAGATATGAACAATGAGCATTGCCAATTGCTCAATGAGCATTGTGATAAATGCTTAGCCAGAAAAAGCATTTAAAATACTTCTGTCAGAAACCCCCCAAAACATCTGACCATGGTTTTATATTTTGGCACTCCTCAGAGAGGCTCTAGGATAGCTTCAGACAATAGGTCTAAAAATTTCAACCCAAAGCCAGCATCGATCTAAAAGTTACCTATTGAGTGGAAAATCTGAAATTTTCAGATAGCTACATGTCTTTAAACTCAGCTATTCTACTCAAATCTTATGCAATGTTATATTGCTAAGACCACTAATATATAGTTTGGCTGAAGATCTCTCAACCCCATATAGCTATTTAAGTTGGATAGCTGGGTTTAAAGACATGTAGGTGTCTGAAAATTTCAGTTTTCCACTCAATAGATAACTTTTAGATAGATGCTAGCTTGGGGTTGGTATTTTTAGATCTAATGTCTGAAGCTATTCTAGTGCCTCTCTGAGGAGTGCCAAAGCCTGAAGCCATAGTCAGAGGTTTGGGGGGGGGGTTCTGACAGAAGAAAGTATTTATCACAAAACTTGTTGAGCAGACTATTAATATATGGTTTGGCTTAAGATCTCTCAACCCCATCCATATAGCTATTTGGGTTGGATAGCTGGGTTTAAAGACATGTAGGTGTCTGAAAATTTCAGATTTTCCACTCAGTAGATAACTTTTAGATAGATGCTGGCTTTGGGTTGGTATTTTTAGATCTAGTGTCTGAAGCTATCCTAGCATTTTTCTGAGGAGTGCCAAAGCATGAAACCATGGTCAGAAGTTTGAGAAGGTGTTCCTGACAGAGATATTTTAAATGCTTTCTCTGGCTAAGCATTTACCACAAAGCTTGTTGAGCAATTGATAATGCTCGTTGTTTATATCTTACTAGCTTTAGAGAATGGGATCATGTGATCTGTGACTGTTTTTTATTTGACTATTTATAGTCTCTGCTTTAAGTCTTATGTGATGTTATATTGCTAAGACTACTAATATATGGTTTGGTTGAAGATCTCTCAGTCCCATCCATGTAGCTATTTGAATTGGAAAGTTAGGTTTGAAGACATGTAGGTGTCTGAAAATTTCAGATTTCCCACTCAATAGATAACTTTTAGATAGATGCTGTTTTTGGGTTGGTGTTTTTAGATCTAGGATCTGAAGTTATCCTATCATCTCTCTGAGGAGTGCCAAAGCAGGAAACCATAGTCAGAGGTTTGGGGAGGGTTTCCTGACAGGGATACTTTAAGTGCTTTCTCTGGCTAAGCATTTATCACAAAGCTTGTTGAGCAATTGGCAATGCTCATTGTTTAAAGAATTAGTTACTCTTAGAAATTAATCTATAATCTCTGCAATCTATTATTTGTATTCCTTATACATGCACAATATGTAAAATTGTTATATAAAACAATTTACACTATTTTTTTGCCACTGCAATTATAGCGTACAACGAGCTAAAATAAAAGATTACTGCAATATACGTAAGTCATTTTGCATTACTTCTTCACATCATTATGATATGATGACCCACTGAGGAAGATCGTGACATTGTATATGTCTGCGGGTTTTCATATACTAGTTCAATCCTATATAAATATGCCCTCATTACCATATATTAATTTTAATTGCATTCAAATATATGCATGATGTATGTAAATTTTCTGGAGTGTAAATTTATAACTAAGAAAATTGATTCACGCACTGTCTATACAATGTTTACAATAATTTCATATTAAACTTTATTTACAATATATATATAAATGCACATATACATTCATCTATTCCATTTACACACATATAAATAATTATTTTAATATAAAGATTTTTTTTCAGGTTTTGAACTTGTCTTGTTATAATTAAAAAAAATTAATAAATTTAATTCTAAAAAGTTCCTGCCTTGAAACATTACAGTTAACATACTGTCTAGAATTTCTCTTCCTTTCTTTTTTTGTTGTGATTATTATTTTTTTCATTTAAGTACTATAATTACACAGCTGCTCTAACTACTAGTTGTTTTGCTTAATGTTACATTTTAAGATTTAATAATTTATTATGACAATCTTTAACTATTCCAGCTGCGGTTGAAATATAGTGGATTAGTTTTTTTATTATGTGTATTTAATAAAAATTTAAATGCAACGTTTAGTTGAGCTTAATTGAAAATATGCTCTTTTTATACTAAATGAAATGCCTTGATTTAATTATTTGACAAAAAACTTACACTTTAATAAACATTATTATCTCAACACTCTAAAACTATATTTATATCAAAACCTGAATTTTAGTAGTGAAAACATTTTGTTTCTAATAAAAGCATGTTTAATTAAATAATGTTAACATCTCAATTTGCTTTACTTATTAGAATCTCTGACCTCTAAATATAATAATTTAAAAGTAGTATGCAAGAAAAAAAATTAAGAAATAATATTTTCTACCTTTCTTACTTTACATAAATTCCCAACTGTCACATTTCTTGCGATAATTGAGAGTAAAATATGTATTGCTTAATGATCTTATTTATTTTGCATTCAGCAGTTCTGTTATAAAATCCCAGTATTATTAATGGATTTTTCTTATGAACAGTATCCAAACAAAACGCAGCAGCCTAATTGAATAGATTCTGCAAGAAATAAGCTATAAATAAATCAAGTCAGATGTCACATGACCTAATTTATTAAGCTTGTATTTACAAATGTTATATATAGAGCTTGAAAAATAAGCTCTTAAGCTTTGAGAATATCCCAAACCCCAGACCGTTTTCTGATACTGGCATTGTCAATGAAGTGCTAGGATATTGAAACATTAGATTAAAAATACCAGGACAAGCCCAGCACTTTATCTAATGCATAACTATTAAGTAGAATATCTGAAATTTTCAGACATCCATATGTCTTCCAATCCAGCCATCTAACTTAAGTAACCATATGGGACTGAACTAAATTCAGATACATTGTATATTAATAGCTTTAGCAATATAAAATTGCCAAAGCCTTAATAGCACAAAATAAAATTACAAATAAATCAAGTTAGATGTCACATAACTTAATTTAATAAGCTTGTATTTACAAATGTTATATATAGAGGTCACAAAATAAACTCTTAAGCTTTGAGAATATCCCCAAACCCAGACCAGTTTCTGAACTTAGTTTAGTCCCATGTGGCTATTTTAGTTAGATATCTGGATTGGAAGACATATGGATGTCTGAAAATTTCAGATTTTCTACTTAATAGTTATACAGTAGATAAAGTGCTGGGCTTTTTCTGGTATTTTTAATCTAATGCTTGAATATCCCAGCATCTCACTGAGAAAGCCAGTAGCAGAACCCGGTCTGGGGTTGGGGATATTCTCAAAGCTTGTTACGAGCTTATTTTGTGACTATATATAACATAAAAAATAAGCTACAAGTTACAAACAATCCATTATTAAGAAAATATTTGAAATGCACTATTAAATGTAAAAAAAATAAGAAATTAGCATTTATTTGGCATACTTTTTATTTTCATAACTATGATACAATAGTCTTATTATTGATAATATCGAAGAAGGTGCAATGCAAAATAGAACTATTTTGAACCCAGAGACGTAAAGAAGTGATAATTAAAAATTTTTTGAAATTAGTCATCTGAAAATGTTACATTCCTCATAAACTATTATTATTAGTTACAATCACTACAGCCAAACTTCTGCATTAATATAACATTTTGTTTAAAAAAAATAAAAGGATACAAATCTTAAATTTTGGGAGATAAATGTTAAAACTTTGAAAGAATATAATCATTGTAGAAAAATAAATATTCCTAGTGTTATATCTGCCAGTCTGACTGTGCCAATGTTATATCCGCAAGTGTGACTGTGTAGTCAGCAAATAACTATGTTCAATTCCCACGATGTTCTCTTGCAACGAATGCTCTGCTGTGGATGTTCTCCAACAAATGGTCTGCAATGAATGCTCTGAATACATTCTGTATTTCTCTGCAATGGATGCTCTCCAACGAATGGTCTGCAATGAATGCTCTGCCATGGATGCTCCCCAAAAAGGGTCTACAAAAAATCTTCTAAAAACACTTTTTTTTTTCAAAAGGGTTCCCCAATGAAGGGTTGAAAGAATGCTCTGCAATGGAGCTCTGAAATGAATGCTCTCCAACGAATGCTCTCAATATCTCCGCTATGCGGTCTCCCTATCTCTGTGGGCTCATTCAGCTACACCCGTGGACTACATTTCCACTGGGTGCTGATCATTAACCATAACACTGATGTAAGATATCTCTACTGTAGTTGTACTCCAATTAACTGCCTACTCAAATCCTGCATTACTTCTCTCTACTGGAGTTGTCCTCTTATTACTCTTTATATTACACTGTGTAGTTTTTACCCAGTCTTCTTATCGCTTTCTGATAACTGCAACAATCAATCAATACACCATCCAATAAAGTAACATCTCTTATCTAGAAATATTTGCAATCAGCAAATATTTCTTGGAATTGTTGATCGCCATTACATCAATGCCTTAATTAAATTCCACAGTTATCAGCATGCGATCTAAAAACAACTTCTCGAATACATTCTAGTTTTTTTGGAGTGCACAAACATGTCTGCCATTTTTACACAACACTACACCTAGTTATTAATACTACACATCATGCTATTATTAGAAGTGGTGCAGTCTATTTTACATATTAAATAACCCAAGATAACTGACTTTATAATTACTCAACTGGATCTCAAGTTATCATTCAATTTAGTCAGCTGAAATTATTACTCACTACATCTATAGCAATAATATTTACTTATCATAGTACAGAATTAATTTACTGACAAATACAAAACTTATGAATGTCTTTCTGTTTCCTACTCAGGAGAACCATAGTTCAAGAGTATCCAGTTGTATCTTTGCTATTTTCCTTTTACTTAGTTTTATTAACGAAGAAGACACTACTGATTTGTACAATTCACTTCTAAATATTATAACTTTGAATATTTTTTGTAGATGATATTTTCTTTGACTTTCAGTGAGTTAATATTTAAAAAGTAATTTATATTACACAGTGACAGACAGAACTGGATCAGATACAGAATCTGGTAAATCATCCCTTTGGAATTTGCAACATGAAGATCAATACATTTTTCTTTAGTTATTACCTGTACAAAATATTCCAAGACATACTCTGTTCACCTTTATATTGTACCAGTAAAAAGCATGTATCTATTCAACAAAACCCAGAACCCAAGTAAAAGTACATAGAGTCCGACCAAGCACAAGATACATAAGTCAGGGGCAATAGCAGACTCCTACCTATTTGCATGAATTCCCAAGTTTCTAACTAATAAATAACGTTTTTGATGATATCAATAATACCCCTTTCTTTTATTCTGGCCCAGCTGAGATCATGGGTTACAGGAGACAGTAATATAATATTAAGAGACTCGTGAGGAATTAACACTTAAATAATAATCATTCTTTTTGAATGATTGAGGATTAATTTAGTAGCAATTAATAAATTGGAGCTATAACAATAATTATGATATTCCTGACCGATTACATATATGCTGAATTCAATATTAATAAAACCTCAATTAATAGAGTAATTTATACCAGATATTCAGAACAACATAAATGAAAAGCAATCTAAATCGTATCAAAAATATTTATTACATTATATAATGCTAGGTTTTACAAAGATTGAAAATTTGTTTATACAACTTGGGACTTTAGATCGTTTGATTCGCAATTACTGACAACTAATTAAATAGTTTAATATATGAAACATAAAATATATGTTTGAGTGTGCGGTTGAGTACGTACAATAGATTTATAAGACTTTTGTAATTAAGGTGCCAAGAATAAAATAATAGCAAATAAAAGTTAGTCCTCCTTGACATTCAAATTTAAAAGAATAAATATCATTAGATACATATAATTAATTTAGAATTGTGTTAGTATAGAAATTTTATCTAATAAATTATGTGGAAGCAAAATGGTTCGTTTCCAATAACGATCAATTATTTACTTAATTATAAACGAGTACAGACGTTCGATTTCAAAAGAGCGTTTCAGGATATAAAAGAATCTATTTTAATAATGCTAATAACGGAGGCGGTATGAATTTACAAGAACAATAAACTAAAGTAATCATTATTTTGAACTATGCTTTGCCTAACTGATATAGATCACATATCTATATATATATATAAAAGGTATAGAATACGTGGTCCTCTAACCAAATATATTTTATACTACAATAAAGACACCCCGTGAAGACATGCCAATTCTCTAATTAAAACATATCGTTCACATATAGGGATTTTCACATCCTAGATGATCTAGATAAGCTTCGGTAGGATAGGAAAACCAAGATCCACGAGCCGGGAATTCATCGACTTTCATGTGTGAATCAAGACTTTAAGGTTGATTTATTTCAAAACCTCTTAAGGGTAAGCAAAGCAAAGACGGTGCAGAAGCAATAATTGCATCTATAACAAATATAACGCCTAAGAAAGATAAAGTTTGTGTCATCAATGATCACAACATATTAATTCCTGATTCAATAAAACGGCTCTTTTACAACAGAATGCTAATAAAGAACGTGAATCTTTGGTTCATTAATTAGGACATCCAGAGCTACAGACACATTAGGCAATTACTTATGACATAAACAGTTAGAACCCATGTATGAGAAAAAGTTTTCAAAATTGAAAATAATAAAAACCTTCATTCATCAGTAATCCAAAAAAGATTAGTGGGATTATCATTAATCTTAAATGAACATGAAATAACAAATAGTACAGATGTAGAAGATATTGCTAAGATTGCATTAAAATTTAATGATAAAAGCTTGTTTTATTTTTTGTTTCTGCGTGTACATAGTTTTTGACTTTTACAACTAGAAAATTGTACAACGTTTTTTTCTATGAGGGCACAAAGATAGAACCCTGCCAAAACTCTTGGGTCATCTCTTAATGATAGTCTTGAAATACATTAAATTTGAAAATTCTATAGATCACTATTTAAATCTTCAAACTATTCAATAATTAGCATTTTGTAAATATAGAATCCAAGATGATAAAGTTTTAGTTTTGATTTAAATCTGTAATCAATAAATTGGACAAGTGAAGTAAATTAGTGGTCATATATTTCCTGTGTTTTTATGAGGAATTTGAGGATAGATGCTGGAAGAGGAAGATCCTTTTACATTACAGAAGCTATATCAAAAATATAGTAAAAAGTGTAATACTGAATATATTCAATATACAGCTGAGGATAGACTGCAATGGATTTAGTGAATAGAGTACTGAAGTTTTTTTAAAAAAAACTTTGCTACAAAAAAGCTACATGACAGTATTGAAATATGTCATTGAGACAAAAGCAACAACAACAACAACAACAACAAAAAAAAAACAGCATTGAAACTTGTAGGCATTTATGTTTTACAAAATGGTCTATATAATTATTGAAAAATTTATACTGAACCTTTCTAAATATTTTTGTTTTTTTATTTTGGAATTATAATAAACTGTAGATTTTATGAGTGATTGATGATATATATAATATTGGAGAAGATGGATTGAACTTGGAGAGAATCTTGCAGTGGATCGATAATGGTTGATGATGATGATATATAACAAATATTGTATAACAAATATTTTATAATAAACACTTTTATTTACTGTGCACTAAAAAAATAAAAAAATAATTGTTTTCTTCAACCACAATTGAGATTTTTGTTATGCATGGGATAGCAAAAAATTAAATAATTTTATCACTTTTTGTAATTTAATTAATCTTTGAAAATTCTATGCTTTTATTTCAAGTTAAATATAAAAACCCCAATTGTGATTGAAGAAAGCAATTATTTTTTAGCTTTTTAATGCATAGTACATAAAAGTGTTTATTATAAAATGTTTTTATATATATTATTTTTAATTTTTTAATATACAGATTATTTTTGTAATTATTTCTATTTAAAGTGGAAAATAAAAACTATATCAAGTTATGTATATTTTAAAGGAAATCTTAAAAATTGATTTCAATATTATTTTGTTTATTAAAGAAGCATTTTCTTAAAAAAAACTTTTACAATAAAAAAAAAATCATACATTTTAAAAGAACCAACTTTTATAATCTGTTGGAGGTAAGATTTCTTTTTATTTTAATTTATCATTAACAGGCTTTAGTGTAACCTTTTTTAGAAAAATAAAAGTTCTTAAAAATATGCCACTCTCTTACGCACATCACCAAAAACTTATTGAATGGATACCAACATGTCAGAAATTCAATCTGCCAATATTTCTACAATAAACAAATGAGGGGATCACCTTAAAATATTGCATTGTCATATTGTGTTTCCATTGGTTTCTAATGTATATACAAAATTTGAAGAAAATCTATTTGATAGAAGTGTATTAAAAGTTGTGCTGTGTATAAAAATGCAATCTTTCTGAATATCAACAAACAAAATAATATATAATAAGAATAGTGAACAGTCTGCTACTCTTGCAACACAAATATCTCTATATAGTTCCCTATCATTCATTTCTCCTGTTGAACTTTAAGACTGGCTGCTTTCAGGATGGTTATGGTTGGCTTCAGTTTTCCAATCACTTTGGCTCCCATACAGTTCAGCTGTGTGCAAACACATCTGGCTCCACCATAGAGTACTGTAACTGTCACTATGAGCTTCTTTTAGCTGCAGTTATATCCATCTCTCAGTAATAGTCTTCTTGGTAACTTCATTTGAAATCTACTGGAAAATCAACTCTTCATATCTAACTGCTATCCAGCAGTTTCCTCCGGCCCTGATTTCCCAATTGCTTTGGGCTTATTCAGCTGCTTCCCATGATCACATTTTCACTGAGAAAACTATAGCCTAACAAGCTACTGCTGCTTACGTTTCTCTGCCCAATGAACTGGAAATGAATGATGCACTTTGTTGCTTATTCTATTTATAGTTTTTAATTACTCACATAATCAATTATTTTCTTCCATATGCCTTAGGAATTCCTTTCCATATAAGGTAATTTAGTCTATTCCATTAATTAAATGGTTCTCTTATTAAGAAATATTTGCAATCAGCAAATATTTCTTGGAATTTATCGATGGCAGTTAATGTGAATTATTTAATTAAAGTTACTGCTTATCAGTTCACGATCTAAATATATGTCTCTAATATTTTCTACTTTTTCTGGAGTACACCAACTTATACTAATATAAATATATTTTTACAAAATACAAAGTGATTGTTTATCTTCATGCTTTCATTTCCAGTGCTTAAGATTTGCCCATACTTAAGCATTTGGGTGGAAAGAATAAGTGGATGCATTCTATTCTTTCGCAAAGACTTTATCTTGTGTTGGAAATGAAAGTATTCATTTATTATTAACATTCATAAAAAAGCATATGTACATTAGCTTAAAATGCTGATTTTTAGTTTATTACAATTTATATACATCACACTATATAAATAAATATCTCATTTACATATGTTTAGTTTAATTTAAGAATGATGTGTCGTAAATTCTAGAAAATTTTGTAGGTGTCATTCATTCAGACATGGTAAAGAGTAATTTAAAGTGATTGGTTTATCTTCACGCTTTCATTTCCAGTACTTAAGATTTGCCCATACTTAAGCATTTGGGTTGAAAGAATAGGTGGATTCATTCTATTCTTTCACAAAGACTTTATCTTGTGTTGGAAATGAAAGTATTCATTTATTATTAACATTCATAAAAAAAGCACATGTACATTAGCTTGAAATGCTGATCTTTAGTTTATTACAACAAGTTGATTATAAAATGTATACCCATTAAACAAACAAATAAATAGAGATTCTAAGTTAAATAAATGCATTTTAAAATAATTTGTCTTAACTTTTTTTGTACATATAAGATTAATGTTACGAATTACTAAAAGTAATAATTTTTTCAAATAAAATCAGTGAGTAGTTTTTTTTATATATAATTGAATCAGAAGTTTAATCAACAGTTAATTCTTTTGCAGAAATGATGTATACATACCTATTCTTAATTTCATTAAATATTTAAAATATTATGTCCGTTTCTTCTTTATTATAATCAGAACTGATGGAAGGATTTTTTTCTGTGATGAAAGTATTTCAGAAGATTTTGGAGATATTTAAATAATTTTCTTAGATTTAATCCTATATTGAAAGTTATTCATAAAACATTACATATAATAACTTCAATGCTGCAGTTTTTAATTTTTACGGAGTTAAACTCACTTTTATAAATTAAATACAGTAGTAGGTGTATTTGTGTAATTTTAATAATTGTACATAGAATAGCCTAATGAAAAATTATTGGCAACTGGTTCTCTATTCAAGCTGCTTGTAACACCATCTTTTATTAATGCATGAATTATGGAGTGACATAATTTAGCTGTTTATCACAAAAGTTTTAACATGCTAACATACATGGATCATAATTTATAATATAAAATATAACAGCATATTTGATACCATAACCCATGATAGAACAAACTGCTGATATTAAATTTTGTTTAAATTAAGATAAACTACTACCAAAACATTCAAAATAATTCAGTGTGTACAAGAATGTAAAATCATGTAATGCAAGAATGTGTTCAAATAGTTTACAAAATTTAATGATGGTAGCATTTACATTGAAAACAATCTATAAAGATAGAAAACACACCACATTTCTTGTCATAACTCAAGATTTAGAAATGGGAACCACTTAACATTTTTATCATGAATATCTAAATGGCGTCATGATATAACTCACATTTTGATTCAAGTTGATGCTGTAAAGAGTATAGAGGGCGCACCAGTCATATTTTCATTCGAACATTCTTATATTTTGATTTTTATTTAAAAAAGAAAGATTTAATGATGTCTACGAATGTCCTTCTATTTTTCATGTTTTAATTAGTAAAGATCTTTGGGAAGATCTAAATTACACAGTTTTCATCAAAGGTTTTGAAATTTGATTCTATGATCTTACAAAAAAAGATTTATAGGTAATATAATATTAAGCTATCCCCTAATAATATCATAGATTCAATAATGCATAAAGTATATTGCAATAACTTTCAATATGTTTATTAATATAATTTTATTATTTACACCTAAAGCTTTTAAGACAACATTCTTAAGCTTTATAGTTATTGACATTTTATTTACAATTTTAAAAGTTATATTTTTAAAATTACACTGTTTTTTTAAAAAAATGATCTTGGTAATCAATAACTTGGCTTATAAGCTGGTTTCATTAATGTATTAAAATTTAAGATTTATCTAGCAAAACTATTTATATGACATGGTACTTAGACCTAAAAATTTTGTTAAGAGAGATATTTTTGTGCTATGTAGTGAGAATTTAATAAAATTCTAGGTATTAATCTATCTATATTTGGCAAAACGATAAAATGCCTAATGAAAAAAAGTCATCATTTTATTTGAGTTAATACAACTGAGATTTGTCTTATTCTGTAAGTTTCTAATTTGTGTGAATATATTTATTACATGGAGATGATTTCAGAGCAACATCTCATCATTTTTTTATATTTTCATTCAGGTTTTTTTTGGTGCACTCATGTTAACACTATCCACAAAAAGCATCATTTAATCAAACAGATTGACAGTGTTTGTATGAATTGGAAATTGTTAAAGATAAAAATTGAGGTAAAAGTAAAAATTACAATTACTAAAACAAATTGGTAATAGTTTTAACAAGGCTGTAAACCTTAGCAATGAGCGTCCGAAAAAATCGTCACTAGGGACCTCTGTAGGTCTTTAAAACACATGCTTACGCTATGAAGAAAAGAGAGAATCCTTTCTTTACTTCGACCTACTTTTATATATAAATAGGTGAAGCAGAAGTGTTTTGATCTAGATAAGTGAAAATAATTTTTATGTAACCTAGTGTATAAGAACTAGTTCAAAAATGTTGAGTAAGATTATGCTAAATATACATAATAAAAAAAAACATAGATTGCTTAATTTTAATATCTTTTGGAAGAAATATCAACAATCTAATTGATTTTAAACTGTTTATAATCTTCTGCCATTGCGTTTTTTAAAGAAAATTAAATAACTTTCTTAGAATCCGCATAATAATCTTTTCAACCAAGAATACTTTGATATGTTTAAGTTGCTTATTTACAAGATCTTTCAGAATATTCCCAATACCTTTTGTGACAGTTTTACAAAAATAAAAGTTTGAATAAAGTCTGGGGCATTTTTATATATCTTTAATATGGATAATTTCTTTTAATATGTTGGGTTATACTTCAAGTTTGTTGATCTTTTAACTGTAATATTTGCTGAATAAAATTATTTTTTATATGATATCTTACAGTTTTTCAGACTCTGTCTTGTCTTTTATTAACTTAACACATCTTTATTTAGTGAAAGTAATAAGAGCTTTTAATTTCTTATATGCTTCTATTTAACCATCTCTGCTTTTGTCTGTCTGCTAAGTTTTGCAACTCATTTTTCATTCACTTCTCAATTTGCAATCTAGTTGAAACTTTGCCTTACATATTTTTATCAATGACAATACATTTTTTCAGAGTTTGCAAACAATTTTAGCATAAAAACTATGGAAAAATTTCAATTTTAAATTTGTATATAATATTAAGGCTAGTAGTGTTTAGTGGAACTCCTATATAAATCTGAAAAGTAGAAGAAAAATAATAAACACTTTTATTTATGAAAATGCACTAAAAAGTGCCAAGTAAATTTTCTTCAGCTTTTACATATAAAAGCATATACAATTATATTTAGAAATAGAAATATTACTATAATAATTCACAGTCAAATTCTCAAAAAATTATAAATGACACCTAATTTCTTGTATCATTCAAATAAGAACATTTTAAAGATTGACATTAATACAAACTCATGTCAGCTGCAAATTTATTTAAATGCCTTTGACAATCTGACTTGTGAAATATCAATAGTAACATTTGAATTTATAAACATGACTGTTTGATACTTTTATTTGTGTAATTAAAAAAATATTTTTTAATTTTTAGTGCATAAAAGTGTTTCTTTAATTTTTTTTGTCTTCCATTGTTACAAAAATAATTCTTGATATTACAGCTGATCAGAAATCCACATTCTTAGAATGGCTAAAATCATTAATTTAAATGATATAATATGAAAGTCTTCACTTAATTATATGCCTGAAATCTACTGCTGTTCAATGAAAAGATAAACATCAGAAACTATTATAAGATGGTAAAGTTATGTAGATTTTTTTAAATATTAATATATGATTAAAAAATCTTAGAATTACCTGACAGAATTATATTTCAGTTGCAACTTATATTTTATTGGTTTTCAGATGTAGAAATAATTAGCTTGTAGCAGTTATAATTTTTTATCTCAAACTACATATTTTTTTATATATGTTACCAAATATTTTTTTGTAAATCTCAAAATATAAGTCCATTAACTGTAGAGCTTTACCTTATGACCTTTCAATAACATCTACTACTTATTTATTTTTCTTTTCATAAAGGTTTAGATATAAAGAGTTGCATCACTGTTTAAATATTAATGCATTTAGTGTGACATAAAATCCATATTAATAAAACTTTATTTTAAGATATTGCATCTAAAGGTGAGTCATCAATGTATTGCAAATTGTGAACTGTTTTATCTTCAAACATGTGGAATTCATTTTAATGTAATGAAATCACTTTTTTTCATTGAATATTATTTGAGAAGCAGCAAACATTAAAGATAATGAGGTATGTTATAATATGATTTTTTGATTAATCTGTAGGTTTTTGATTCTACAATTTCTATATTATTTAAAAAGAAGAAATATCTACAATATGCTCTGCTTATCCTAAATAAAGAGTAATCTGGATTTTGATATCTCTGACTTCTGAAGATGTCATAAATAATAGAATATATCATGGATTTTGAAATCATTATTGATATAATTTCAAATCATCATGTTATTCATTTGATGATAAAGCAAAGATAAATCTCATATAATCGGCACCCACAAAAGTGTAAAATCTATTTCACAAATATTTAAAACCATATCATACTACTATCACTGTATCGAAAGTGTTTTTATGGAACCAAATTACCTCAGGATCTTAATCCTTAACTTATGATGACTAGATAATCGTTAATAAAATAATAGATGATGACCTATTCTGTATATAAATACTCAACTGGAAAAAATTAAGCTTGCTTTTGATCTGAAAATTTCCCAAAGTTTATCTATTTGGATTTGAATCTCAGGAAATAACATTGCTTTTAGATAAGTTAATTATTATGGTTTAGAAGTTTTCATTTTTATGATATTTCTGTTAACTTATTTGATTGTTTGTAAAAATAATTTTTTATTATTATGTTTATACTGGAAATGCAAATATTAGATCTTCTTAATTCATTCACTGTTCTAAATTTTCTCAATTTAAGCAGACATTGTTTATTATATATATATAATTTTATTATTGTAATACATAGATATTGTATTTTCTATCACTGCTGCTTGAATATGTAATATAGAGGGTTATAATCATACATCACAGAACATTCTCATTCTAATATGTTATTCAGAATTATTTTGTAGGAAGACTCATAACAAATCATTTTTAATAAACATACAAGTACAATTTCACTTTTTATTTATCAAGGTGCATTCATTCATCTGGATTAAAGGATGGATTTTTTATCATCTGATCACAGTTATATATACATTACCAAATTTACTACTTCCTTTATTTTATTCTAATATCTTATATAAATTATCCACTCTACTTTGAACAGTTTTTAGAAAAAACTTTTTATTACACACATATGCTACACAATCTTACATTTCGACTATCCTGCAATCTTCTTCAGAGCTATGATATAATGAAACAAAATAAAATATCTACCTATATAAATAATACCATAAAAATGTTAACAATAAAATTAATAAAATAATAAAAAAATTATAATAAAAAACAACATAAAATATAACAAAACATAATAAAACTGAAATAAACATAAGTATAAACAAACTCATAATAAGTCATTTTTAATAAATATGCGAACACAATTTTTACTTTTCATATAATTATCAATGCTCATTCATTCAGTCTATTAAGTTTATTAAAAATGAATGTTATGAGTCTGCCTGCAAAATAATTCAGAGAAATATATTAAAACTGGAATGTTCTGTGATGGGATTATCTTTTGTATTTTTATCAATAATAATAACAAAGTTTAATATATTTATACATTATTAAATAGAAATTCATTTAAAAACAAAAAGAAAAAGGTCAAAATGAAGTTTATTTTAACAACCAAAAAAATTAAAATATTTATACATATTTGTGAGAATGTGTACAATAAAAATGATTGCTATAAATTAAAGCTTTAAGGAATATTAGACTCTTTTAATGTTATCTATAATCAGATTACTTTCTATATATAATAGGAGCTAAATAGTTCTATGTTGTGTTCTTGTATGCATCTTCTCTCACTTAATTTATATGTATATTCTCATGGGTAAATGATTACACACCCAAAGGTTGTTTTTTAACAATACCCCCTGTGAATAAATATAGAATCTGAACTTCAAACAAAACAACTCAAATTACTGTTTTGAGTCGTGCTGTTTGAAGTTCAGACTTTATTCATAGAGGGCATTTCTAGAAAAAGCATAATGTTTGGAAAATGATTTGAATCTTTTGTATTTAAATTTTCAGCTAGTGATGTGCACTGGAATATTTTATTATATATATAAACTATTTATGGAACAACTAAATCTTAAATCATTCCTACAATAATTCACAAATCAGATTCCAAAGAATCATTTAAACTTGCAAATAGTAGTCGCATTCTTGTATTGATGGTAATCTATTGGGCAGTAGATGAGAAATAATACAAGAAATTGAGCATTATTTGAAAGTTTATTTAAATGAATTATTGATAACTTGTGAATTATTGTGGTGACATAAATAGGCTTATATTATCAGTATTACATATTTGATAATCTGATAGAATTATTATAATATATTCTAATTGGAAATACTCATTGTTTAATGATGAACACATGTCTATTGACCATAATCCCAAATTTGAATCCACCTTAAATTTTATTAATTTTTCAGGATATACAGAATTTTTTTTAACAGTGGATGAACCATAGTCAACTTAATTATTCAGTAAATATTGATTAGTAAATAAGTATCTAGCCATTTTTAGCTAGAAGGTAAAATATGAATAGGAAATGATCAAATACTTACTACATAATTTCCAAACTTTGTGAATATTTTTTTATTGCTGATCTATGAAAGACTATTGAAGCAGCCTTCAGTTATTTCATTCCCTTTCTTGTTTTTATATTGCAGAAGGCAGTTAGTAAATCGAATATTTTTAAATTGGAAAGATTTGAGATGTGCATTCTGTAAATTTATTTTTATAAAATACTTATAAGTATATATTGATTATGATATGTTTACACAAGCATATAGAACATTATAAATCTTTGATATTCAAATACTATTTAAATATTAAATAGTGTAAATTGGAAGAGAGGGGTTCTAAACAAATAATGAAGATGATCAATTGGCTTACCTTTTATACATTTAGTTATATGGCAAATAGACTTATTAAATGCTTTACATTAACTTGCTCTGCCTGTGTATGTTTCTGTCTCTTATGTTTGCACGTCCATATTTTTGAATTTTTAACAATGAAAAAACTCTGTTCCCATTTAGAACTCAAACTCACATCCTTATGCTTCTCAAGAAAACTCTTTAACAACTGAACCAGCAGAAATATTACATTTGTAGAATAAAATTTTGTTAGTATTGATTTAACTCATATTTAATTAATTAGAAAAAAATCTGATGAAAACATTACATTTATAGAATAAAAGTTTGTTAATGTTGATAGTAGACGATCACATAATATTTAAATTTAAAATTTATTTATTAGAAGACATTTATTTTTATTAAATTATATATTTTGTCAGATTTTTTATAGTTTTAATCATTTTTAGAAATAATATGTAAATATAACTAAAAAATAATATGTACATTTTTTTTTTAAAAAGAATACTTTTATATAAAAAATCAACCAAAACGTAGAAAAATAACAAATCTGCCTTTTGGTTAATTTGCCATTTTTGGAAAATATCAGAGATCTTAAGAATCTACACTTGTTATGAAACAATTGGAAATTGCAGGAATTTTATCATTTCATAAAAGCATTTGAAGCTCAAATAAATCATACAAATCAAAAAGGCCTCAAATGCTTTTATGAAATATTCCTGCAATTTCCAATTCTGTTATAACAAATCTAAATTATTAAGATCTCTAATATTTTCCAAAAATGGCAAATTAACCGAGAGGCAAGTTACTTTATTTTTCTACTTTTTAGTCAGCTATTTACATAAAAGCATTACTGAAAAAAAAAAATGTTGTTTTTACATATTATTTTCATGTAAAATTATAAGTTGAAAATTTATTGTAATGTTTTGTAAATAAATTAATAGACATAACAAAAATATTTTAATAATTTTATTAGAAATCATTGTTTGGATTTCACATAATCAAGAGACTACAGTGTTCGTTCTTGCAAACACTGAACTATTGATAACAATGCTGGAAAGGAAGGGAGCAGTCATTGCCAGCAAAAGCCTACACATGATGTACAAACCTTAAAGTGATCCCCTGTATTTTGGTGCAAAACTTCTACGTTAACAGTTTTATTTTTATAAAAAAAAAATAATGAACTAAAAATATGTACAAATGATAACAATCTATCCATCTACAAATTATGCATTTATCAAGAGTAATTTTACATAAAAATTATTAAATGTTTATCATGAATAATTTCACATAAAAAGTTGTTTAAATGATTTTTTTTTTTGTACACATAACTAAGTAACTAAAAAACCTGGATAAAAATGAGGAGCTTCCTAGCAGTAATAAAGCAAAGTAAAAAAACAACAACAACAAAACATCTTAATCTCAATAACGTTTAGAGTTATCAAAATATCATGAACAAGTCATAAAAATCATCTTCAAGCCTAAAAGATAAGAAATTTTATAATTTTAATTAGAGAAGGAACAGCGATAGTTTAAAAAGAATTGCACAATTAAAATAAACTTAGTATGTTCTAAAATAAATTTGGAACAAATATTTAAATAAACAATAACTACTGAAATAAAAATTATATAATAATAATAAATTAACTTGTTCTTGATTCGAATGACTGGATGTGAAAGGGTTATTAAGCAACCGTGAACATACCCGTAAGATCCAGACAATCACTCTATGCCTATAAGCTTTCTCACTAGACAAATTATTAATATTAAAAGCAATACTGAGGTTTTATCTTATTTATTATTGAAATACATCTATAACCACAAATTATACAAAATCATAAATATGTAATAATGTTTCATCTTCTTCATTATGTTTACAATTATTAAAAAAAAGAAATTAGACAATATTTTATGTAGAAAAGATGAGGCTTAAGAATGAGAAATAGCGACTAACACAATTTCAGTACGAGTGATTCAATATTTCAACTGGTTTTTCCTCTTCAAAATGACTGAAATAATAATAATAATAATGTCTTTCAAGACGAGAATGGAGAATTTGTTAGTGGTTTAAATTCAGCACATTTTTACTTTTAAATAATTAATAAATTGTCCATTTTTATATATTTTTAAGAAATACTAATAAAAGTAGTATATAATAGTGTACAGAAAAAGACCAGCAGAGGACTCAATGTATCAATATTGTTTAGCTAAGGAGAACTGTATATTTTAGCAGAACTTAGTTCAAAAATTTTTAAAAAAATAAGCTGGATTTAAACATTATTTTTTAACAATCTCGCCATTTGTTAACAAGATTAGTATATATTTTATCAAGTCTTATTTGTAGATGAAATCGATTCAACATTTTTTTGACAATATTGAATATATAAGTGAATCAATCATATATGTGTGCGCATATTTTATGATTATTATTATATTTAAAAGTACTTATTCATAAACCAATAAGTATAATAACAGACAAATATTTATTCCTATTCTATAATTTCTGGAAAAAAAAACCTCATATTATTTTAAGTAACTAATCTCTTCAAAGTTTAAAAAAAGGCTAAATAACCTTAAAAAATATTATAACTTTGATACGACTATCTTAGCTATTCGTCCATCTCACTTCACACAAATATTTTCTCCAAAGATCTGAATCATTATTTAATGGAATTGGATTAAAAATCTGAATATTATCTTAAACAACCTATTACTAATTATAATTACATTATGTTTATATATAACGGGATATTTAGTATTTTCCTGTTTATATTACACAATAATAACTTTTTTTTCTTTCTCATGTGTCATAGCATCAGCCGGGAAGCGAACTAGATAACCCGGGACAACTGCTTGTAAAGCAGCTGTCGCTGATTTCTCGACCACCAAAGCACTTTTAAAAAGCAAAACCTTTCAACTATCTATTATCAATAGAGCAAAAAATCTATTTGAAATTTTTTATATATAACATTATTGTTGTAAAATGGATATAACTATATTATACACAGTATATTATTTTTTGCATATTCATAAATAAATAACACCTTGATAGATAATTTAACAACAAATATCATGTTAATATATAAAATATTCTTTCAATAATATTTCATTATTCTTTTTAGTGTTGATATATATTTGAAAAAGGCAGACCAACTTTCATTTATATATACATACATGCTGTAAGCATTGAAACATTTAAACACATATATAAAATATAAACAGATACAAAGCATATAATTAAAATGGATTGTGACATTTATTCAACAACCTTCCACATCATATCTGCGATATAAGAAATAAAAATGAAACCACTTTCATTTACTTCTTAGTTCTTATAAGACTGACTTAGCAGAAATGAATATGAAATTAGTGCAAATGTTAATGCTGACTTAATCAAATCTGCTGCTAATCCAATTTACAGAGGCTCATTTTAATAACCGTATTAACAAACAACAAACGATTATATCATCATCAACCATTATCAGTCCACTGCAGGATGGTCTCTCCAGGTTCAATCCATCTTCTCTGATCTTTATCTTCTCTTCTCCACATCACCCCTTCACACTTTCTTATTTCATCCATCCATCTCACATGTGGTCTCTTTCTGGGTCTTTTACAATCTAAATGATTGTATATATTAAGTAAATTAAACTGCATCAAATAATATAAAGTATATTTGGAAAATTAAACATTTAAATTGAATGCACTGTGCTATTTAAGATAGGGATTTAATTATCAATATCATGTTATGCGATGCTATACTTATTGACATTCTAACCTGTTTAAAGCATTTTTATGACTTTAGAAATGAATGAAAATTATTTCATTTTTACTCACCATATCACAGTTATGATATTGAAGGTTGTTGTTTTAAGTATCATAGCATGTTTAAATTAGATGTTTATCTCAGTAACAATATTTCATATTCATTCAATCAATCAATAATAGTTTATCACATTGGAAAATCCTGAGAGCAGTCTCGTCACAAGTTCATCCATTTCTCCCACCCAATCTCTTATATTATCCAAATATTCTATGCCATATATCTCTTTCCATCTCTTATATCACCCAGAAAAGCCAATATTTTGCATGCTTTCTTCTTGTTACCATTCACGATTACTTCCAAGACAACTTTCATTAAATTATTTTTCCTTCTTAATATATATCTAGTCCAATTTCTCTCTTTATCTTTAATTTCCTCAATCAATCTCCTTTTTTATTTATTTTTTTAAAACTTTGCCATTTTATTCATTCAACTAATTTTTTCCATATTTTTCCACGATCACATTTCAAAGGTTTCCAATGCATTCCTAATTTTTTTTTATTGTCCAGGTTTCACAACCATACAATAGTACATTCCACACATAGCATTTAATTAATATTTTCCTTAATTCTCTCTTCAAAGATCTACAAAATATATATTTTTCTTAAGAAATGCCCCATTTGCAAATACTAATTTTCTTTTAACTTCATATTTACTGCTTCCATTCTCACTAAACCAATTACCCAAATATCTAAATCAATTTACTTGTTGAACTATATTACCATGATATATCAATCTATTTAGTATTAAATATAGCACAGATACATGTTAATGCAAATAACTTGATTTCTTTACCAAGTTAATCACTTCAAGGGTAAAAGATCTATTTTGAAAGGAACTGATCAATCATCAGTACTATATGGATCTGAGGGACAGTTGAATGATTAGTTAGTCTCAAAACATTATTTTAAAACCTTTAGAATAATTAATTGACTTGAAAATCGATTTTAAGAATGGCAACATGCACACACACTATCTGATAGTCACTTCACATCTAATTGGATTATGACATTACTCCTAAATATTTCAGTTTATTTTACTGTATTTTTTTATGACCAAATACCTTTCCTTACAAACTGTCAATGAAATGACATGGTATTATTATCTTTTTTTAAAAAGAAAAAACTTTTATTAGCATACAATAATAAAAATGTGAATAATTATTAAGATTATTACAAGGTAAGAAAATGAAAATAACAATTAGTCAAATAATTGCTAACAATAGTTTAATTAGTTTCTTAAAAACAAAACACCTCTAATTCTATTTTATTAAAATTCAGCGATTTTTTTTTTAAATAAAAAAAATTGGAATAAAGCCTCATCTTATACAATTAATGAATATTAAATGAATAAAACCAAAAATTAAAGGAATTTTTATAAGAGAAAACAGATGGTCAATTTGAAATAATGTAATATACATACAATGATATAGAATATTTTCTTTATAATGAGACTATTCTCATTCAAATTTTTAATAACAAAAATAGATATAAATATAACTGCAACTCACGTAGCACCTTGTAACGGAAATTTACAATTAAGGTAAGGAACCATAAGGATTTTTTTCCTTTAATTTACAAGACTAAGGCTAAAACCAGTAGCACTGTTGTTCTTACTATAATATCAATAATACTGTATGTTCTTATGCATCTAGAAATGCATAATTGCACACACATATATATAACACAGTTTCTGAGATTTCTAAAAAAATACTCTAAAATTTTAAAGATAAAAAAGTTAGTAATTTATGAGAGCTGATGTATTTATGGGATAAGTATTTATGAGAACTGGTAATAGCCACAACTATATACCAACGCATGTTTACTGTAACAGGCATCAAGGTGGGAGGGGGTAATAAAATAAACATCCACAGCTGTATAAGAAACATAAAAAAAAAACTCAGGCAAAAAAGTAAAATATCATTTTATATTTTAAAAGCTGCCACATATTATTAGGAATAGTCTCCTAGGGGACGGAAAAGAAAGCATTTAGTAAGACGTCTTTCCTGAAATAATTTTAGATATATATAAACACATCGATGGAGATTTATATATGCGTGTGTTACTATGCATCGTACATATATATATATATACGAAGAGATAGCTGTGTTTTTTTTTTTTTTTAAATCTCCATTAAAATTAAATACTGCACTTTTTTACCGCCTAAAATTACTACTCTTTCCATCAAAATAATTTACTTGTATGCTGTGTGCGTATTGATATTTTTGGATGTTAACATAATATTAAAAAACACGTAAATATTTTGTTTACAATTGTAAGTATACCTTATATTCACAACCAGGTATATTTACACATACACATATGTTTGAATACATGTCAATACATAATATGTATCTTAATGATGCAAAACTAATTAGTGTTTATTATAGTTTTAAAATTTAAATTCTAATAAATTATATTGAAAAACTAGCAAGCACAGACAACATTCCCCAACAATTTAAGATTACTACTTGTTTGCAATACATGGATAGCTAAGTTTGCCTCTGAGCAGAAAACTTGCATTCATGAAGTTGAAATAATACATATAACTCTAAGATATTCTTATATCTTTATAAGATGCGTAACAGCATTAATAAGCTATGACTTTATAAGTAATATAGTTATTATTTAAGGCAATCTATCTTTATTATTTTGCTATTTTATACCTATTCATATGTTTTGTGATGGGCTTTTTTTTTTTATAGGAGTAATTGTTTTACTATTGCATAAAAGAAATAGCTACTTTTTGTTAAATGTTTTTATATTAACTTGCCCTATCTGTATGTATACATTTTTGAATTAACAATAAAAAAAAATCCATTCCCATTTAGAACTCAAACTCACAATAGCCAAAGCTTAATAAACTCTATAGAATTTGCAGCATGTTGTTAAGAGAATCTCTATAAGTATAATATGGATTCCAATATTTAAAAATGTATTCATATTGTTTTCTGCACAAAAACAGATTGGACTATCAAGTGATTGATCACCATCATCAGTAGTTTGCTGTTGCTTGTTATATTCATATCACAATTTATTCTAGCATTTCCACATAATTAAGATACATACTATTACTATTTTATTTCTACTTCAGGTACAAAAAAGGTGGGATTTTTTTAGTAAGATTTTATTAAACATTCATCCTTTTCAAGGCTATTTTGTAGTTAGATATTTTCAGTTTAAAATTTATATGAATTTAAATTTTAATCAAAATTATCCCAAGTTCACAGACTAGTGAAGATAATTAATACCAAAACACTACCAATGATTTCACTGCTCTAAGCAGACTTCTCAAGTGTAAAGAAATACAAAATAACATGTTCAAGCTAAACATTACTCACAATTCCATTTACTTTCCCTACACCCTTAATATTAAAAGAACTCTTAAATAAGTTAATTGCTTCAGAATCATAAATTTTTAATAACCAAAGAATTAGTCTGTACACTTTTAATCACCAATAGATCTAAAAATATTAATTTAAGAAAATCTAACCCTCCTCCTTCTACCACATATTTTATAGAAAAATCAGAACAATCAAACTCATTTACCAACTCTTTCAATTTATCATCCTCAACTACAAACAAACAATCACCCACATATCTAACAAATAATTTTAAATATAAACAATGCTTTTTAATAATAATTTCCTCTTCCAAATAATTAATATAAATTGAACAAATTAAAAAAGAAATAATATAATCTATTATCCACCCTTTCTTAATCTTATAAAAATTACCATTATAAGTAAAATACATAAAATCCTCTAATAGTAAAAGCAAATCTTTAATAACTTTAATTTTATTTTTTGACAAAGATCCATGTTTAATCAACACAGACATAAGAACATCAATGCGACTTAACCAATTAATTTATTTAAGAGTTCTTTTAATATCAAGGCTATATGGAAAATAAGTGGAATTGTGGGTAATGTTTAGTTTAAGTATATTGCTATTTTGTAGTTCTTTACACTTGAGAAGTCTGCTTGGAGCAGTGAAACCATTGGTAGTGTTTTAGAGATTATTTTCTTGGCTAGTCTGGTTGAGTTGTGAATTTGGGGTAATTTTGATTATTTATTGATTAGTTTAGCTTTGTGCTTTTAATGTTTAAATTTATATTACATATTTTTATATTTTGGCTTATGGTTTAGACTGTTTATTTTACTATGAAACGAATATGAGTGTTGTTTTTTAAAGCTTGCTATAATATTTCAAAATAAAGGAAAGGCATTTCTATGAGATTTTCTTATAAAATTAAACTATTGTTTTTATTATATTTCAGTTTAGTGCATGTTTGAATGTATATGTTCTTATATTTTAATGTAAGTATTATATCTTCAAATCAAAATAAATTTGAAATGTCAATAAATGTACCCTAGTAGATATTGTGAATATACACATATATTTAGTAGCGTAACAGCCAAAGATTAATAAATCAATAGAATATCACAAGTTATTGTCAAGTCAGCCTCTATAAATAAAAAATGAATTCCTATATATAGATATTGCCTTGACAACAGAATACAGATATCCTATTGGTTTATTGAGCTTTGGTTACTATGCTGTGAACTGTGTTTGGGAATGTGTGCATATGTGGATGATGAGTGATAAGTTTTATGAATATAAACTATTAAAGTGTGAAACATTTAAAACTGGGTAAAATAATAGGATGTTAAAAATTATATTTTGGTATCATTAAGAGCACATTTAAAATTTTAATTTGGAAAGAGAATAATCAGGACTATCTGCACCTTTTTAAAACAAATATTCACCACATATAAATATAAATTTTTAAGACTATCTTATAATAAATAAATAATGAAGGTTATCAATTATTAAGTACAATTCTGACTCTTATAAAAACGGATGTTTTGGTTCTAGTATATCTGATGAGCCCACAACGTCTTTCCAGATATATTTAAGACTAAATACTAAGAAGAGGGTAAAAAATGTATCATCAACATTATCAATCCATTGCAGGATGAAGGTCTATTTATATGTATGTAGTGTATGTATAAATATATGAATTCATTTACCTTTCATTTTCTTAGTACTATGTAATTTTATAATCTATCTAATTACTATACAATCTCACACATCCGTATATCTATATATATATATGAATAAACACATCGAATTAAAATATAGGCGAAATCATGCACGTTGACACATTATAGTAAGTCGCTAAAAAGTTTGTTAGTAATGTTTTAAACATTTAGAACTTCATCTATTTTATAAAATCATATTGCTAACGGTTTTTCATATTTAATCTAAAGTAAAGAAATTGTATATAAATATATATGGAATATAGTAAACATATAATCTAAAGTTATTTCAGGAAAGATATAAACATTTTCACTTCTTATTTTGCTTAATACAGCAATAACAACGACTATAGTAACATTTCATTAATAACGATATTTTCAAATCTCTCAATTTGAGAAAAGATATAATCCAAATTTATACATTTTCTTTTTGCTCTTTTTTAAAAAAAATGTAATTGTAACCAAGTTCAAATCATACCTCTAAAAAATCAAATCAAAATATTCTTCTTTGTACATTTATAAAATGTCATTAACTCTTTTACTAACATTTTATAGATTTCGAATTAAAACGGATAATGAAAATAAATACACTTTGCGAAGATTTGTTAAATGTATATATATAATTATTGCTATATGCAGAGCAAAAAATAAACTAAAATATATTTGAGAACATCTCAACAGTCATATTGTATTTTCAATCTTCATGGGGTTCGAAGTCTTTAAAAATAAAACGACACTATGCGTAATTTGAAATTTTAAACGTATGTATAATGTTGTTTATAACTAAACTTTAAAATAATATTTTAGCTAAACATAATTTACAGAGAATAGTTATGCAAGTATTAATATTCTTATTTAAGTTATCATCAATACCCCTTTTAAATTCATTCAGAGATAAAGTATTTGCATAGTAAAAAGATCATGAAACATCACATTAATTTGTGCAATTTAGTTTATATATATATCTGTGCATATACTTATATGTTGTTAAATGTATATATACACATGAATATGTAAGCATACTCATATGTATTATATAAGCGCTTGTTGATAGACTGCATACACAATTTTATACTTTTTTTAAAGCACAGGATGTTTGTTTTACAAATTGATTTATATACACTTATATTGCCCACATATGTATACCGTAGATGTGCATACTATACTTACACAACTAATGTACAGTGAATATAATCATATTTGTATATGCTTATTACTTTTAGGTATCTATAGTATGTCTATGTATAATATACGCAAGCACTCCAATGACTATAAGTATATATGCACATACATATATATACACACAAGATACATACACATCGTTAGATTGTAAGTATATGGAGCTGCAATAAAATTACATATGGCTTTCTTGAGTATTTTTTAACTGTTCACTGATAACAATTAAAAAAAATATTTTCCATAATAAAAACAAATTATGTACAGTTATTGTTTTTTTAAAAAATAAAATTAATAAAAAATTTGGCAGAATTAAAACAATGCATTTTTGAAATTAAAAACATAACAAATAATTCCATCTCTGCAAGTTTTTATATTCTTTCAATTTTTTTCTGATTGTTGAGATATCAAATAGAGATGATTAAACCGCATGTTGTAAAGAAACAACTGTGGTGGATGAGGCAAACAAGCACCGAGCAAAGCACTTCACATGGAAGTTGTCTCTTCAATACAGAATGAAGGGACTGTCTTCAGGGCAGGGTTATCAAATGCTGCTCTTTCTGGGTCTCTCCTGTGAATCACTCCACCGTTAAATTGACTATACTCTTTCTGTTTATGAGCCGGTCCCCATTCTGGTGTAGCGTGTATTAAAATCTTCATTCTCTGTAAGATACAGTAATAAACATGATCAATACATTTTATAACGTTTACATATATTCAATATCTATTATTATAAAGCGCAGACAATTTTGAAATTATTCAAACGGAAGTCAACCTCCAATAATGCGTTATTTCTCAAATATTATAAATCTCCGCGCATTATCGGAGATTGATTTCCGTTTGAATAATGTATATAGATAAATATACATATGCACAACCAATACCCATACACATAAAAACACACATTATGATTCTCATCATAAAAAATGTGGATTAAGACCACATAAATTATAAATTATTTGCTTAGGTAAACTCAGTCTAAAATATTGAATATTTGACTTTAATATATATGATAATAATTCCGGGTACTCAGCACGGTGTAATGCAATGGCGGTGTGTTAGACTCTAGGATCGATTCTACTTGTGGCGTTTTCTTTTAGAACAATGATAATAGATTTTTTTCTTGCAAGAGCAAATCCTATGGGTCTTGCTTTACTTAGTACAGCATGTTGGATATCATTACAGCCCTGACGCAGTTGATAAATCGTCCGACTTGGGATTCAATATGATCGATTCTTATGAACTCCAGAACAATAAAGCAGTCTTGCTTTACTTAGTACAGCATGTTGGATATCATTACAGTCCTGACGCAGTTGATAAATCGTCCGACTTGGGATTCAATATGATCGATTCTTATGAACTCCAGAACAATAAAGCCATCAATCTTTTTTTCTCATTACAACCTTCAATAAAATAATATAATTTGGAAAATTTACAAAAAAAAAAAAATGCTTTAAAATAAAAGGAGTTCTGGATAAAGCCCCCCCCCCCCCAAGACAATTTGATATCTTTCTATCAGGAGATAGAAAGTAAATTCTATCCTCTTTTTCTAGAATAATCACCGATTACTCACAATATCTTATTCTTTAACTAATTAGAAATGCAATGATAGAAAGTTTTTTTATTACTTTTTTATAAGAATCAAAAAATATTATTACAATACGAAAATGTAAAAAAATAATTTTTACGCTGTGGAAAATTTCGAAATGGTAAAATTAATAGCATTACCTTTTGTAGTTTCTTTAAAAAAGAAATTATCGAGTGATTAATAACAAAATTATGTATCCACGCACACAGTTTCTTCTATCCATGCATATCATTCAAAGGCGTCTACAGTCTTAAGAGATAAAAGTTAAAAAATCTCGGCTATAGGTTAAGAAAGCAAAGAAAATACTTGTTAACTTTAGTCAATCAATTATTAATTTGTTATTATCAAGAGTTTGGATGGCTGTGGATTAAATATATATGTATTTATATTATATTCCTAGTTTTTTTTATAAAATATATAAACCATCAATATGACATAAAAATTTATTGCTATAATATATATAGTAATTAATTATTCCAAAGATTAATTTATTTTATGTTTAAAATCAAACCTCAAACTGTATTAGATATAATCTTTTTATTGATTTTACTTCTCATAATAAAATTTATATTGAATTTCATGTTTGTTTAGTTATCTTTACTATGTTACCTCATCCCACACAATATCTCGGCATCAGGGTGGCCTTTGAGTGTTCCATCATCGGATTTTTAATTGGATGGACGGTTGAAGACTTGGAGGGTGGAGTGGATTGAAGCCTGTCCATTAAAGTATGAAGATTGGCTATCTTAATATATATCTGAGCACTTATTGCATATATGTGTTGAGATAATAATCTGGACCAACTGATGATTGCTGTTTTAGCATGAAATATGTATATAGGTGACTTTTTATCTTTTCGACATATATGTATTAAGTGTATCGGTGTTATGAGATAGAGTGGAGAGTGGTGGGTCATGCGAAAGTCTGTGCTCATATACCCTATATATTACATATATTGATACAGGTATATAACAAGCCTGTATTTCAGTTATTACATAGTAGAGATGCCTGCCCATCCCTTGTATATGTATTAAATGGATTATGTCCTGTACATGAGGAGTCAGATTGACTTTAGGTCAACATGGGTGTGACAAGAATCTCAGCCTCAGGGTGACTTTTGAGAATTCCATCATCGGATTTTCAACTGAATGGATGGTTGAAGAGTTGGAGGGTGGAATGGATTGAAGCCTGTCCATTAAAGTATGAAGATTGTCTATCTTAATATATATCTGAGCCCTTATTGCATATATGTGTAAAGATGATAATCTGGACCAACTGATGATTGCTGGCTTAGCATGAAATATGTATATTGGTGATTGTTTATTTTTTCGACATATATGGGTTCAAGTGTGTCAGTGTTATGAGATAGAATGGAGAGTAGTGGGGCGTGTAAAAGTTTGTGCTCATATACCCTATATATTAAATATATGTTAAAATAAGAGCAATTCTCTATCCTTATACTATCTCTTCAGAAAAATTAGTTCAAAACTTTTAGTTAGAATAATAAAATAGAGTTAATGATTAATGTATATTTGCTTTATTTCCAGTTTTGAATCTAAAGCCTCAGCAATAAAAGCAAAACGCTGTTACTAATGGGGGGGTGGGTGGAGTGAGAATTTAATTTTAGTAATATTTTGTAATCACTTAATTCTCAAGATTAGTACAGATAGCATTAGAGTAAAGAGTTGTTTTTATTTTATTAATATCAATGCATGACATCACCAATATAAAATGATACTGGTGGCAGTTGATTTTAGATATGTTCAACATTGAAACACATGTGTGGAGGAAAGCCACAGTAAATCACTTCTGTATTCTATATTGTAAATCAAAAAAATGCACGCTGCAATAGTTAGAGGAGGATACCTCAGGTTTAAAAAAAATTAGCATTCTACTGAAAAAAATATTTGCTACTACTATTGGTTTAAATTTAGCCATTTAAATGTCTTATTGCTAAAGTCATAATGATAAAAGGAAATAATCCACAAATAGACTACAACTGAAACCTGAAGTGGATGAACTATGAATAAAAAAATGATGTGGCAGTACTGAAATGGATTAGTGAATATTGATGTCTTAGCAATTAGGGAAGAAAGGTGGATATAATTTTCAGATCAAGGGCAAAAAACAAAATGGTATGATTTTCATTACTAAGAAACATTCGGTAAGATTATTAAATGAATACATATAATTATGTGAATGATCAATTAATGTAATTTCAGCTTCCTAAATATCCATTGATATTATTTTATGTTCCAACATCTCACACAAGTGAAAAAGAAATTAAAAGATTTTATGGTCAAATGTAGAAAAAAAATGGCCAATTACTGATTTCTTGATTAGTAATTGGAGACTACATCCCTTCTCATTTGTCTTTTTATCCAAATTTACCTATTATGTTTTCTTCTTTCAAATATTTTCAATTCTAGCATTAATATTTTCCATGACAATTTAAAAATATTATTTGTTCCTTTCAAAAGTATTTTGCATATTTATATAAGAGTTATCCAGATTCCGATTAGAATGGGAATTTGTTAAAGCACAAACCTGAATTATTTTGATAATTTCCTTCATATATCAGCACTGTTTATAATGTTTATACATTAACTTTTAATTACAACAAATCTCTTCAAATTACATTTCCAATTTTTTTGCTAACGTAACAAACTACTGGATTACATTTTAATTTGATTAGTTTTTAATCTTTCTTTCTGATTTCTATGCCCCATTTAATATAGAACAATTCTTCCAATTTTAATTCATATTTTCTTATTTGAGTATGACTTCATATTACATGCAGATAAATTAAAAGATTATCTTCAAATGGCATCTTAATACAAGATCTAATAATTCCTAGCATGTCACCATTATAAATATTGTTAGTAGATTTAAGCCTGTGGGGATTGAAAGACATCTTTTTTTCTAATTTGTCATAAAAAATTAAAATATTTATTCTTATACATAGCTGACAGAGATATAGTTACTTCACTTTAAATTATTATGCATTAAACTATGTGTATTTAATATTTATGAAAATATGCAGAAACATGTATTTATTCTGCCACCATAAAAATCCACCTCATTCATCAGGCTTTTAAGATCATGATGTTTTGCTGAACTCAAACTCAGAGTCCAAAACTGGTAAACTTTTTATAATATCCTGAGTCAGTTAATGAGCAATCTATCAACACTTCTTTTATATGTAATTATTTATATGGCTACAAAACAAAGTGTATAAAGTTAATATTAGGAAATTGTTTATGCAATTCCTTCACGAATTCAAAGGGCTTATTTTGGTTATCTAATACAATGTTGACAATTTTAATAAAATTAAAGGTAAAGATAATCAGAATTAATAAATATTATTTATTTTCAGGGGAATATGTTGTATGTGTGTGAATATATAAATGTGGAAGCCTTGTGTACAGAGTTCTTTCAACTGCTTGTCATACATGTGATCTGGATTTAAATCTTGACTGAGCAAAGTTGAGATTTTTAAAAAAGTTTAAATGAAGCGCTCAATTAAGATATTCAATTAATCTAGCTAACATTCATTATTTATCAATAAATTAACATCTTGCTACTTTTAGCTAATAAAAAGAAGAATTCATTCAAATCCTTCTTACACTTGGTAATTTCCAAGCCTAGTGGTAATGTTATTTCTTTCAGTGTTGGAGAAGTATTTGCTCTGCAATTGATTATTTAAAAACATTTTACATATATATATATATAATTAAGAGACTGATTTATAATAGTATATGTTAGATCATTTTAAGAAAATTACGTGCATAAAAAAAATCTGATAAAAAGAAGAGAATTATAATTAGATAAAAGTAAACTAGATCAGGATATATTTTAATAAATTGTTTTGATGAAGATATTAAAATAGTGGTCATAAGATAGTAAACATAATAACATAAAGATCATAGGTACATTTCCTTTTAATAGTAAGTTATTTTTTACCAAAAACATTCCACCCAAGTTTAATTCTATGATTAACTTAATCTATTATATTTCCATCTGCATTAATAATCAGCCAAAAGTAATTGTAGATATCATCCTATTTTAACTCTTGATAATCAATATTTATTTTCTTTTTCTAACAAAATTTATTGAACTTACTTTAATTTGTTTAGCATTTATCTTTAATCCCATTTTCTTAAATTTTTATTTACCATTGCCAGACTCACTCCACTCACAACATTGCCACCTCTGATAAATACAATAATGATTAGTACTAATCCTATTTTGTGGTTTTCATCTAATAATTATTATAACATTTCTGGATGATCTGAAGCATTACTTGCAAAAAACAAACACATTACTTTACAAAATTCAGATGACTTTCCTAGTTTCTAGTTTAATCTATAAAATACTTATAAAACTGCTGTAAAAAGTTTTGGTGGTATGGAATGATCCTGATATATATCTCCCTCAATGTTAATCTTAATATTACAATGTAATCTAATCATTGATGTTGCATTTTGGTAAACATTATTGAGAATATGAAAATATCCTAGGTCTACATTTTGATAAACTAATGCTTTAATTATTATAGAAATGCTTATAAAATTGAATGCCTTTTCATAATTTACAAATCTAAACTATAGTAACAATTTATATTTTTATAGATTTTTTTATATAAATATTTACCAATACTTGGACATGAGAAATACAGAGACTTCAGAAACTTAACACAGAATGGGAGAACTATCTTAAGAATAACAGCAAAAGAGTGAAAACAAAATTCTTGAATGAAAAAAATAAGTGGGGTTCATTAACATCATTGGAAAGACTGATAGGAAATGGATTGGACAGATTGCTAAAATGATGATACTAAAAGGATAATTGAAGTTTTAAATTGAATTCCAAGAGATTATAAAGACTACAAAAGGACCATATTTGAAATGGATAGACAAAATAATGAAGTTTAATGGTGTGATGTACAGTAAAAAAGTCCGGAATCAGAAAAACTGGATAAACTTGGAGAGATCTTCCTATAGTGAATCAATAACGGATGAAAATGATGATAATGATGAAAGACCATAAAGCAGTACTGAATTTAAACCCATTTTATTTATAGTTGCTATAACACTATATCATTTATTATTTATTGAATATTGGGGATTTTAAACGATAACCTTATTAATTTAGAAAAAACTTATAAATTCACATTGAATTAACAAATGATATTTATGAATATACACTCGCATACACAAAATATTATATATGAAATTTAGTATTATAAATTCTTCTTTATTACACATATACGCACGCATATATATATATATATGAGAGCAACAAGTGAGAAAGAATTTGAATAATATATAAGTAGAATAAGATTTGAAATACAGGCATTCTTATACCTGGAACTTAATTGTAAATATAGGGAATTTGAACACAGACTTTCAAACACCCTTCAACTATCCACGCTACCTCAAATCATTGATTCACATGACCACAGACATGTAGAAAAGATAAATAATCACCAATATGCATATTTTGTGCTGAACTAGCACTCATCAGTTGGTCCATATTATCATCTCCCACACACATATATATAATCAGTGCTCAGTTTATATTAAGATAGCAAATCTTTATACTTTAATGGACAGGCTTCAATTTCCTCCAACATCCAACTTGTCAGCCATCCATACCATTGAAAATTTGATGATAGAATGCCCAAATCCCAAGCCAATATTGTTGTTATGCCCATGTTGACTTCAAGTCACTCTCACCCCTCATGTATACTGAAGATTGCTTGAAAGTCTGTGTTCAAATCCCCTATATTTACATATAAGTAGAGTATAAATGAATGTACATATTAATAATTATAAATGTAAGGTTTACATATTTTTTATGATAAACCCTGGTTTAAAGTTAAACAACATGTATTTTAAATAAATTATTTCTTAAGAATACAAGTGATGAGAAAAGTAAAAAAAAAAATACGAGTGGAAAAGGGGGAAAAAATTAAAGTGTATTTGTGAAATTAATCACTACTAAAGTAAAAACTTTTTATGACAGTGTGATTTACAAAAATGTACGTAAAAAAAAAAAAAAAAACCTTTCCTTTATCAATATAGTTAACTGCTATTTTTTTCGGAGGGGGGAAGTTCTCTGATAAGATTATTAAATGAAAAAGTATATAAAAGGGGGGGGGGGAGGAAAAGATGGTTTTTGTTTGATTTTGAAAAGAAATTTTTGATTTATTCGTCTTGATTCACGGTTATTAAATGAATATTTTTCCTACAAGGACTACGATTACTGCCGAAAATAACATAAAACTATTTTTCTCAGATGCTTGTTTCATCTGATAGGAAATATTCAAACACAAATCTATCTGATTAGGAAGAATGATAAATTTATCAATATTTTTATAAAAAGAAAATAGTCTGGCTAAAATTATCTCGCACTTAATTATTTCCATTCTCCATTGCAATCAACTTTAAATTTCCTATTTATAATTGCATCTATAGCATGAAAATAAGATAAATTTCATCCAGGAGAAAAAGCCTCAAAATCTGTCAATCTTATAAGCATCTAAAGAGCATAAAACATCACTGCTTATTGATCTGACATAAAGAAATTATTAAGTGTCATCATAATCATTTATTAAAAGCTAATCTGGACTAACTGACGAGTGCTGGTTTGGCACTATATTGGTGATTATTTGTCTTTTCGACATGTGTGTGATCAAGTGTATCAGCGGTATGAGATGGCATGGATGGTTGAGGGTTGTGATAAGTCTGAGTTCAAATCCTCTATATATTATGTATATAAGTGCAGGTATGAAAAGCCTGTACTGTAGAAAAAAATAATATTTTAAAAGCCTAAACATAAAGGTACACTTCATTAAGGATTTGATTATCTCCAACACCATGCAAATCAAGAAAGGCAAATACAAAAGAGGAAACTCAAATATAAGAACTTTCTGAACTTTTAAATTTAATTAACGTTATAAAAGAAATGTTTTAGCGATCACATTTATAAAATGGGGTATCCATGATTTTAATTATAAAATCTCATTCATCACAAGATAACCATTGCCTTTGCTTCCACAAGCTGTTAAAACAGTAGCAAACTTTCCATACAGTAGCGCCACCCAGTGCAAGCCTTAGTAGTCAATGGATGCAAAAAAGTTTGGGTATAAAATCTCTACTACTACTGTATGAAGAGTTTTCTACTGTTTTAACAGATTGCACAAGCAAAGGAAATAGTGATCATGTGATGATTTAGAGGTTTTATCCCAATCCTTCCCATAGGATGATGGTGACTGTTGTTTTTTGAGAAACAAAGACACCAAAATATGTAGATGCTGAACAGAGTTCAGATCTATATGACTATACAAGTGAGTGAACTTGGATTGAAAACATTATGGTGTTTTCATCTTGGGCTCATAGCTTGATAATTAACTAAATTGGTAAAAGGTGACTGCTGGAGGTTTGCATTAAATCATAAGATCACAATGCTCTCAGATACAAGCCTCCTCATTGATGAAAGCCACAAGCTAGAAATTAATTTGGGGATATTGGCTGAGTAGGCACTAGATAGGCATCTTAAGCACAAACCTTCTTGTATCCATTGATTAATAAGGTTTGCACTGCATGGCGCTACTGTATGAGAATTTGCTATGATTTTAATTGTATTTTGTTTGTGGTGTAAATTTAATTTTCCAACACAGATAAGTTTTAATATTCATTAGTATATTAAAAATTTATTCAAATGAAATTTTAAAAAAGATACAATAAATGCTTTAATTTTCAAATTAAAATTTTTTTTCTTATACCATTAATTGAAAATTACCCATTAAAGATATTAGGATAATTATTCTAATATATTGTCATATATAAAATGACACTATGTTACTGTTAAGTTATCAAGGAATGATTTATTATATATATATATATGGGTCAAATATTTTGAATATCAAGGAATGATTTATTATATATATATATATGGGTCAAATATTTTGAATAACAAACTAATTGTATTAAAGACATCACCTTTAGGAATAAATATTAAAGGGACCATACAAAAAAAAGACATGACAATTTTGATTATATTGGATTAGTAAATGTATATATTTTAAATGGAACATTGTGACTTGTATTAGAGATTTGATATAAATCATGAAACACACTCATTTTATATGTGTATTACATAATTTTTTATAAAATACTCACCATTCATCTGAGCATGCACGGAAGTTCATCTTATTAATAGAAATAACTTTCATTTTGGTTTGATTTATTGTCTATATAAGTGTGAATTACTATAAATAATAAAAAGTCATATACAACAGCTATATAATATTCTATAAATTTTACTAGCACAGTGTTTAAATTGTAACTATATAGAAGGTAAACAAACTTCCACTTCAGCACCATTTTAAACAAGATGATAAAACTGTAAGGATACTCTTGCCACAGCTACAAGATAAAGTCTTCAACGAAATAAGTGACCATCTTATTTCCAAACTCACATGGCAGTTTATGAGCCAATCTTCAGCACATGCATTTGTGCCTTTTCGAATGTTAGGCATCTATTCTAATGTCAACCAGTTATAGATGCTTACCATTTGAAAATAGCACAAACCATATGTCATATATAATTGTTTATTATTTATAATAATTTATAGAACAGGATAATGGATCTCATTAATTTCCATTTTTGATTTTATTAGTATAGAAATAAATATTGATATAAAGTATACCAGCAATAATATTATTTGCCTTATTGAGCTATTTAGGATTGATGTTAATTTAATATATTAGCATATTCAAATACGTATGCAAATAATCTGTTAATTTAAACATGATTCAGATAACAAAGACACTGATATTGATGTAGCATTATATTGTGCATAATATTTATAAGTATAATGATATGAGTAGAAAATATGATATCCAAATCATCCTGTAGATAACAAAGCCCTGGCCAATAGTGTAATCTCCATTATAGTCATAAGTATTTAATATTTTTTTGATTTCTAAAATAGAGCACTGTGTGTTGTTTAGTTTATTGTATATAAATCCTGATTAAAACAAACAAGATAGATAATTTTAAATAACCATTATTTTAATTAAAGCAGAGAAGAAGATGAATCTCTGATGAAGATTGCTGGACAGTCGAAACTGTAAGGAAAATAAAGAAGTTTAAGAAAATTTGTTTGCATTGACGTGTATATGAAAGAAGTGTTATATAAAACATTATTTATTAACAGTTAAGTCAAAGAAGATCATACATTCCATTAAAGTAGGGTTAATAACAGCTTAACCTCAATTTATGAATAATATTATTCTATATTATATATATATATAAGCAGATATTACACACATTCGCCTACATATAGTTGCATTATATTTAATGAATATATTGTTAATTATGTTAAAATTAATATATATATAAACAATCGTCTAATTCATTTTAAAATATTTTAATCGAAATAATAGTAATTTCCATAAGCAAAATATTTAAAATTATAAACTACTCTAAGATATTCATTTGATTAAAATTGCATTTATGTGATTATTTAATAATTTTACATTTTAATGCAATATTTAAATGAATATACATAGATCTGTATACGTGACATTTGATTCTATAAACATTTTTTCAGTGATTAAAGCATTGGGTCATTAAGATATAGACCCAGGATATTGTCATATTCTGAAGAATATTTATAAAATGCAACAGCAACAATTACATTACATAATGATACTAGAAAGGTTAATATTGTGATGGGTGTAATATAGGGTGACTCCATATCTCCAACACTTTTTACAGCAGTGCTGCAAAAAGTATTTTATGGATTAAAATAAGCCAAAGAAATAAAAGTAAACGGAAATTATTTTAGTCATTTAGATTTTGCAGAAGATGTAGTTGTTTTAGCAAATAATGCTTGAGAGTTTCAGGAAATGTTGCAAGAGTTATCAGATGAAAGTAAAAAAAGTAGGGCTAAAGGTAAATATTAAAAAGACTAAAGTAATGTTCAATAGATTTTCTCAAAAGATAAAAAGAAAAATTGGTAATATTGTTAGAAGAGAGGATAATAGATTGATAGTTGAAATCTTGAACTGGATTCCAAGAGATTGTAAAAGATCTATAAAGTGACCACATGTGAGATGAATGAAATAAGGAAGTGTTCAGGAGTGCTGTGGAGAAGAAAGGCTAGATATCAGAGTAGATTAAACTTGGAGAGACCTTCATCCTGCAGTGGATTACTAATGGTTAAAAATGATAACGATGATACCTATTGTATAAGAATATTCATTTTAAATAATTACATTTTTACTTTTGTTTTAAAAGTAATTAATTTTTATATTATTATTATTATTAATATTTAAAATAAAGCAATATTATATAGAACAAAGGTTACATAATAATGTCAAACTAATAAATAATTAGGATTATGGTATAAGAGGGAGGACATCTTTTCATTCTTACAATATGGTTTGTCATACATTAATAATTATTGTCTTATATTTGCTTCATGACCTCCTGGGATATTTTAATCCTATCATAAATCTATAATGTACAGCTTTGAACAGCTCATTCTATTATAAAGGATGAGGATATTTAAAATCATTCCAATCATTTATAGCATGTAAGGCCCTACAGTATTGCTAATCTCTATCCATTCAAATGTCTAAATGCTTTGGTGCATACAAATGGTCTGTAACGTTTCAAATATTCTTATAATTAATGAAATAAATTTAAAATATCTAAGTTATTGCACCAATAATGGTTCATTATGCATTTAAAACTGATATACACGATTGCATTACTGTATAAAAAAAATTATCAAAGTTTACAAATTAAACATTTTGATCACAAAAGTAATATTTTATAAAAGTAATTAATGTTATAATATACATTTGATACCGTTTATTTCCATAGTTTATTTGTAATGATTCTTTTTCCAAATAATTACTAAATGTGTTACAATTAAAATTAAAAAATCCAAGTTTAGAAAAAGAAAATATTCAATGATGAAAATATCTTATTCCTTAATTTTTATATCCTATAAAAAAAAAGTACTACACTAAGTTACTTTGTAAATCACTACATAAAATATTTAATAAATAATGTTATGATTATTACAATTGTAGTATTTCTTAATACAAGATATAGCATTAAATCGTTATGCAAGTATTGAACATATCACATTTTAAACTTTAAAACTTTCAAATTATTGTGTGATCTCTGTTACAAATCTAAAATATAGGGTTTCCTAAGGAAAAATAGTTATTTTTGCAAATCATTATATTATGAAAACATTTTACAACTTGGTTTACTAACCTCTAAAACTGTTCCATCTTCCATTTGTCTTACTTTGTCTACTGCAAATGCAATGATAAAAAAAATAGGAGCCAATGCCATCAACCAGCCAATAAAATCTGCCCATATGGGATAAGTATAGCCTCCATAAGTCGCAGGTTTGTATTCTACCCAGTTGAATAATAAAATAAACTAAAAAGAAAAAAAAAGTTATAATCTTTCTTTTTTTTCTATTTTTTTTTCCAATCAATCATCCCTCTATTTTCCTGTAACTGACTGCCTATATATCTACCTATCCATGTACCAAATTATCCAACTGTCCATCTATTTATCTGCCTATCTACTTACCTATTAATTTATCCAATTTATCATTTGCCCACCTTCCTGGTTATTTCATTTGCCTGTCTGTCAGCCTGTCTGCCCATCCATCTGTCCATCCATCCATCTATCTATCTATCTATCTATCTATCTATCTATCTATCTATCTATCTATCTATCTATCTATCTATCTATCTATCTATCTATCTATCTATCTATCTATCTATCTATCTATCTATCTATCTATCTATCTGTCTATCTATCTATCTATCTATCTATCTATCTATCTATCTATCTATCTATCTATCTATCTATCTATCTATCTATCTATCTATCTATCTATCTATCTATCTATCTATCTGTCTATCTGTCTGTCTGTCTGTCTGTCTGTCTGTCTGTCTGTCTGTCTGTCTGTCTAGCTCTTGGTTTATGTGTTTGTCAATCTAACTGTCTGTATACTAATTTGGCTATCCATATATTAGCATACACACAACTCATACATACATTAGCATAATGAAGCTTCATATTTTTTTGAAAGCTCATCAATTAATGAATAAAACTCATAATTGAGAAGAAAAATGAATTTAAAAAAATCTAAAAGCTTTATTTAGATCATATATATATTTAGATTTCATTTTTTACTTTTATTTTCTCATTAATCACCTTTGTTAATTTCATATATATATATATAAAGCTAAATTATTTTTAACCCCCCCCCCCTTATAATGTGCAGGGCATAAAAGGAGAGATATATGTATTAATTATCCAACCTATATTGCGTGACGCAATAAAATAAAAAGTAATTAGATTGCAATGTGTAAGAGCAATTGATTGGTGAGTCTATAAATATTCAGAAATTGTTCACTTCATCCAAAAGATATATTTAATTTGAAACAATTAAAACAAAAGCAATATAAAAAAGAGTAAAATATAAATCTCCAGAATTCAGTTTTAAATAAAAGTCAATTTTTGTAAAGGACAGCTTTGGAATAAACAAGTTACGATTTTAGATCATTTAAAATTTTAATTGATGTAAGCACTCAAAAAATGATTTTAAATATATATTGCAGTTATGGTCTGAGTTTATTAATAATGAGTAACTTATATTTTTTTATTCTAATAATTTTAACAAACCCGTAAAGAATTTGTAGCTTATCAAATATGAAATTCCGATAATACAAAACACGTTTTTGAACTTGGTTGTTACAAGAATAAGTTTATAATTTATCATATACTTTTTCTTCTCTTAGAATCTTTAATGTATGCAAAGATTTATATTTTTTAAAAATTTATTCTACGATCATACTTCAAATAAAGGACATATAGATTTCGTTTATCATCTCTTCTGTTAATTGCTTTATTATATTATTTTCTTTTTTCAATTTGTTTTTTCCCCTAAGTAATGAACTTTACATGCATTGATATTGGCCTGATTTGAATATCTTTTTAAATCAATTTAGAAATTCAAATCTTCTTTTTTTAAAAAAACAACAACTTTGTTATGTTTTTGTGATTCGCTCAAATTTAAACTTACACCTATTTGAAATAGATTTTGTTATAAAATAAAAATGAGTAATATTAATAATAATGTATGTATCAAATAACTTTAATCAAACATTTATCTTAGACTACTGATGTAAACCATTTAAGCAGCTTATATCTCAAGTTGAGTGTTCTTGTTTAAGTCGATCTGTTTTTGTTAATAAAAATAGTTACAATACTCATAATTTAATAAATTATAAAACTACATCTTTTAAATACTAATTCTTTGTAAAATATTTAAAAATCCTCAGATTATATACTTGATATGCATTTTATTAATTATTATAATAAAAACAATTTTTTCTTACTATTAATGTTATTGGAGATATAAATTTCCAGGCAGAACTCCATATAAAACGCCATAACCTACTTCGTTTGCCAATCATGGTTTCAATATCATCACAAAATCTGTCAGCACCTATAAGAATAATAATTAAAATTATACAAAATCTACAAGATTTCAACTGCTCTTAAATTATATATTTAATGTTTATTTGGTATATTGTATTAGATAAATCCAAATCCCAAAAGCACCATCAGGATCTGATTTTGAATGACAGTTATAGATTATTTTTGAATACCTATGGTAACCCATCAAGTAAAAATGAAAAAAGAATAAGTGTAATTTTTAAACAAAGTAATAGGAGGGTCCTTTTTTTTTAAATAAAAAACCTTTATTAACACAATAACTATTTACAATGTATACAATAATTAAACAAATAATAAATATGTTACAGTTTTGTATACCAAAACCCAAAGAATATGATATATTCCACTATTTTAAGTCTGCAGTTATCTTCAAGGAGGGTACATTTTTGAAATTTTTTTGACTGCCAGTATTTATTAAAATAAGAGTATTTTAAATTAACTAATATATTTAAAAAAAAAGAAGAGGAAGACATCCTCACTGATGTAACAAATGTTTAAACGAAGTATGAATGAATGAAATTGATTAAGCATACAAGTGTATAAGTTGTATGGTTATAAGCTTTCCCATTATATATGCTAGTTTATAATTTCTGAATATGGGGTCAGGTTATAATTACAAGTCTTATATTATTTTAAAGTATATAAAAATTCAAGTTGAAAATGCAATACATACATATATAGCTTTCAAAATTCAAAACCTAAAGTTATTTTTCCAAAATATGGGATAAAATTTAATTGCTGCAGGTAAACTTAAAATCTGAAATATTTTTTTATTATTATTGTTATTTTTATACTTAAACAAAAATATTTAAATAATTAAAATATAGGAAAGATGTGATATACATTGTATCAATATACACTTCTTCAATTATAATAATTATAATAATTAATAAAGCAAGTCATATATTGGTACGCTCTCTATGTGACTTCTTCAATTATACAAGGGGGTACCCAAAAATAACCAAAATTGTTCTCTGGTTTGTGTGCCTGTTGTAGTATATGCTTCTGCTGTTACATACTTCTTGCAGGAACTCTTCTGCATCAACCTGCCATATGACATTGCCATGTGAAATTGTGGAGCCATGTAGCACATTTGTTTGAACAATATGAAATTCTGTTTTCATTTACAGAAAACAGCAGGGAAAACAATTATAATGCTTGAAACAGATTACAAACAAGCTGATCTCATAAAAACACAAATTTAATGAGTAGTTTAATTGTAATGTTAAATTCACCATGTCCCTAAAAGCATGGCAAGTGAAGTCAAAAGTTAAAACAATCCCGATTTTCTTTTTTTATTTGATACAAACATCATTTTTCTCAATTCATAATGATTAGGCATTTTATCTGCAAGTTCTGAGACATTTACATGATGTGGTAAAATATAAATGTACCATTTTGTGGCAAAGAGAAGAGTACAAGCTTCATTTCAACAAGGTATCATCTCTCAAAGCCTTAAGTGTGAAACACTTTTTAATTCAGCAAGACCCAGCTTATCTATCAGCCACATTCACTTGATCTCACTTTATATGATTTTTTTCAATCTCTCAAATGAAAAAAATGTCTCATTTTTTTGCACATGTCAAAGTTGGGGGGGGGGGGGAATGCAGCAGGTGTTAAAAGAAATCACTTTGCAAGTGTTTCCTGTCTACTTTGAGAAATTAAAAACACATTTAGACCAGTGTATTGCATCAAATGGATGATAATTTGAAAAAAGGTTAAATTTTTAACATTTAAAAATAAATATTCTTTTATTATAAAATTCCAGTTACTTTTGAGTAGCCCCTTGTATTCACAATTTTTTTTAAAAAAAAATAGCAAAAAATTGTACTGATTTATTTGGCTATCTACATTCCATTTTCTCTTTGTTTCTTTAAAATACTGCATCTATGTCACCAAAAAATTCTGATATAATTAATTAATAAATGTAATAGTCAACATACTTTATGTATCTAAAATCTATATTTGTATCAACTTCAAAAACAACATAAAACTAAAAAATAAAAAGGAAACACTTTTCGCTGTGCACTGCAAAAAACATTTTTTTATTCTTTAACTTGTTAGAAGTTAATTTAAAAATAAATTGGATTCTTTATTGATCATATTGTTAAAAATGATTTCATTTGAAAAGCAACTAAAAACATTAGACTTGGGATTGTTTATTTAAATTTTTGGAAAAAAAAAGAAAAATAAATTTTATGTTCTTCATTTAGAGACTTTGGGTCATCTATAATGAGGAAAAGAAAGGTAAGGGGAATCTACGCAATTTTGCATGGCCATATATGCTGCCAATAAACTACTCAGTTCCAAATGAAAGTGAGAATGGCTTTTATTTTTGATATTTGAGAAGTCAAAAAATAAACTATCAGGTGGACAATCAGAATCCAAATAAATAAAAAAGGTTTCATTTTTTTAAGCATTTTTTTATTGTTGTTTTCAAGTCAGTCAGTTCATTTTTATTTAAATTGTTGGTTTAATTTATATTTTGTATAGAATAGAGCTGACAATTATTATTTTAATCAAATCTGACAACACACCTACACTTTACCATCTTCTTCGCCTTCCCCCATCTTCTCACTTTTTAAAAAACAAATAAAATTTTTTTTTTACAAATTTTAAGGACAATAAATAAAAATTACAAACCAAATCTGTCATTTTCAAACCCTATAAGAGGTTGTATTTTTATATTGGACTATTTCAATTATCTAATATGCATATTGAATGTCTTTAGAAAAATTTATCTTTATTTAAATATTCCAAATATATTTATCAGTTAGTAATAGCACATCAAATAGGTTAGTATATGCACACATGTTTCAAGAGATATTATTCTCCCTTTTTCTTCAGGTGTTGTTGGCCTGACCAGTGACAGTACTAGCATGGGATTCGAACCTAGACCCTTAGTTTCTTGAGTATTGAATTTTAAGTTAATGCTCTAACCAACTGAGCATTACCTTAAAATTCAATATTCAAGAAATGAAGGGTTCAGGTTCGAATCCCATTCTAGTGTTGTCAATAGTCAGGCCAGCAACACCTGAAGAAGAGGGGAGAATAATACCCTAGAAGAGGTTGTTTGAAATTCTTCATCTATTAATTTTGTAAGTCAATATTAGGTAGGATTATGACTAGAAATCCAAAGAAATCTAAAAAACTTCAAATTGATCATATTTCCCCCTCTGTCCCACTTTTCTATCCTCTCCCATTTTTTTAAAAAAGCAAACAACAAATTGAAAAGATTAATAGTATTAAAAGTTCCCTACACCAGCCAAAAAAGACACATCAATAAAAAGTAGTAAGAAGTTTTTAGATTCCATTTTGAATTTATAAATTATGTAGTACTATTACAAGAAATCTCTTTTCCAAATCCAAAGAATCTTCAATTTATTGATTAGTCATTCCGGCATTCTTTTATGATATCAAAGCAGTCTTTAAAGAAACAAAGAGAAAATGTAATGTAGATAGCCAAGTATATGGGTTACCAAAAAATAAAACAGTGAATTAATAAATTTAATAAATTTTATATGTAGTAGCCTTTTTTTTTTTATGAATATACTTATTAATAATGTTATCAGATTATGTTGAAAATATGTATATTTTTAATTCTAATTTTTTAAAATCTTTTCTGAAATTTAATGTGATACAATAATTTCTATAAAAATGATTTCTAAGCATAAAACTAGTTGTATGTTTTATGAAATTTAAGAAAATTTATAAAGTATCTTTCTTAAGTCATAAAATAAAAGTTAATAATTTAGTAGTCACAGAAAAAAAAACTATAAATTGTTCTTGTATTGCATCAGAAAGATTAAATGAATAATGGCAGGTTGGACTGACTGTATAAATCTGAAGCTACTACAGACTTAAAGATATCACAACAACCATAGAGAGCATAGTCTTCTGAAAATTGAAGAAAAAGGATATCATTCAGAGCATGTTTAATTGTCATAAAAGTTTACCATTTTGCTATTCACTTTATTTTAAAAAAATTAAAAATATCATATATTTTTTATTTATCTTTTTGAGTGAATGTGAAAGAGTGAATTCATACACATAATAAATATATATTTAAAATGTTCATTAAATTTATTACTAATAACTACACTATTATTTTTTAAAATTGTATTTATACTATAAACTTAATTTATATATGTATATTACAACATAAAAGGTGTTTGTATTATATATATATATATATATATATATAAACACCTTTTATGTTGTAATATACAGTATTTTACAATGTGCATATATATATATATATATATATATATATATATGCACATTGTAAAATACTGTTAACTTGCAGTTTTGTAAACAATATGTATTCTGTTATAATCAAAGCCCTTCACAAAAAAACTACAATACACATGTGAGAGGGAGCTTGGACCAAATAAGGCAGATAGATATTGTAGCCCCAAATCAAAACTGCTAATTAATTGTTTTGCACAAAATCAAAAAGTTCATTAAAAAATTAAAGTTAATTAAAAGATTATCATTACTTTGGATGCCCAAATCAGCTCTCAGAGCCAATGAGCTATGCAAAACATGTTTATAATTAATCAACAAAAGGGAAACTATATAAAGACTAGCCAGATTTGAGTTCAGTTAAGAGTTGACAATCAAGTTCTGAGTTGAGAAAAAGAATAAAAGAGACAGATTAACTTTGTTTAACATTATTTTTTTTACTCCTCAAATTTTGAGATAGACATTTTTTTTTTTAAGTTTTCTAACTTTTACTTTGTTTACTAACTCTTACTGAGAGTATTTTTTTAACCATTACTTATTCTACTTCCTGAATTTATATATTTATTTATATTTTATGAAATGAGCTTTTATAAAAGTAATGTCTTCAAGCCTACATTTTTTTAAAACTTGGTCTAATATTTTTAATTATAAGAACATCTTTAATTATTCTATCTTTTTTGTTATTAGTATAATGAATCATTTTTATGCTATCATTTTCAAATTTATACCCTGTTTCTATTGAATGAAATAAATAGGTAAACTTTTATCATATTTGATTTGAATCCCTCTTATATAAATTGCACTTTTTCATCTTTAAAATATCAAAAAATTCAACAAGGTAAATCCAACTCAAATATGATAAAATGTCATAAATTTATTATGGTAGGAACATTTTACTCCTCTCTTTCTTTTAGGCAACTTTTTATATGCAGGCACTTAACAGGTAGCAGCCAGAAACAAAACAAGATGATGAGCAGGGCTAGCATACTCTAGAAGGCATTCCACTTTTTTTATATTTTTGTAAAGTTATACATTACCATTTAGACAATGCTATTTTCATTTTATCCGGTAATGCACACTGTACCAAAGTTCTTATTTATTCTATAGGACTGATTTCTGTCCACGGATTAATATAATCAAGTAAGATTTTTTTTTTTGCAATTTAAACTTCGGTTTTTTCTCTCTCATCATTATACCCAAGTCTTTCAGGTGGACTCAATAAAGTCCTTATCTACCTAAAATTTTCTTTTTTTTTATCCTCATGCATTTGGACATAATCTTCTCTTACTTCTTTTATTTTTCTCAATAACAATAACTTTTTTTTTATTTGTTAATCTTATCTATAGTCAACAACATAAAAGAAAATGCCGAATTACCTCATCTAATCTAATTTTTAAAAAAAATATGATTAACAAGTAGGTACTCTAACGAATAACCAATTGCATAATTTGACCGTAACAAAAGACAATAAAACTGATGAAAACAGAATATTTAATCAGAAGAAAGCCTAAAAGAATTTCATTTTAATAACTTTCTTTTTACTTTACCAAAAATCATATAAAACTTAAGAACAAAATTTTGTTACTCAAAAAAGAAAGAAAAAAGAAAAATACAGTTAAATTCTGTTATAATTACGACTAAAATTTATTTAGTCATTATATGCATATATGAATTATGCTATTGACATATATATTATGATGGATTTTTAGCTTCATTTAGGACTCTTGTCCACGCATATTACTCTATAGAGCTAGAACTTGTGATGGGGATCAACCATGATTATCCTTGCTACAATTTAATGAGCATGCAACCATTTTCACAGTTCATCACTTACATAGTTTTAATTATTAATATATGTCTCATGATTTCATCCATCTTTTATATATATAATTTATAGTTTAGCACTATATAATGAAGAATTAAGGTATGAATGAACACAGTACTATTACATGCTTTTATTACTTTCTCCTGGAAATTTGAACTCTCAGTCCTTTCAAATGTAACTATTAAACCACTATTCCTGATGGAACAAAAACTCAGTCATCAGTATAAAGACACTCAATGCATGAAAAATCAAATGCTTCCATATTCTCACCATAGTTGAAAACCCTTGCTCATAAACAATCTCGGAGACTGAAAGGTTGATTTGACATCATTAAGGCAAAATGATAGAATAAACTATCAAGAACCCTTCACCATGTTAATCTTACTGGCCTCTACATGTGTGCAAGGTGAGGACCTACTCCAAAGTTAGAGCTAATTACTTTACCCATAATGAGTAATAATCATGAATTAACAGAAATTGCAATAGCTTCAGACTATCCTAATTATGTGAGGATCTCCAGCCAACCATACAACTCTCATTCATTTCTAAAAATATAAAGTATGGCAGCTTAGCTTCAACAAAACTCATTTTGTCAAATATCAATAAAACTCAATTTTTTTTTCTTCTTTTCATCCTGGATATGAATTAGATTCTATCTAATTAATCATATTTTTGAGATTACTAAACATCACATGATCACTATCTCATTCTAGCACATAACTGTTAGTAAACAGGCAAAAACTCTCCATACAGTAGTGCCACCTTGTGCTAACCAGAGTAATAAATGGATGCCAGGCTTATGGCATCCATTTATTACTCTGGTTAGCACAAGGTGGCACTACTATATGGAGAGTTTTTGCCTGTTTATATTTTTGAGATGTTGGTTTTAGGTTCACATTATCTTGTTATCCTCCGATATATTTTTTTCTTGTTATTATTGCCCTATATTTTTTATATGAATTAAGTAATTAGTAATGATGAGTCATAAGAATTTCTTAATCTGTCTCTTCTGATAAAAAACTATATATTATCAAAATTCTGTCAAGATGGTTGTATGTAGTTATAAAACAGGTTTTAAGGGTTGAACATTGTATGTGCTGTTTTATCTCCTGCCCAGTATTAACTTAGAAGGCATTGCCTTTTTGACATCCTATGATGGTGAAAGGACCAAACTTCTCAGGATAGTTTATAGTGAAAGAAAGAATTGCGGTCATACCTAAACCAACTTTCTATTTTAATAAATTTTTATAAAATAAAAGTCTTTAAAATATGTTTTGGGTAATTTTAAAATGATGTCTAAAGTTTTATGTAAGTGTGCATGTCCATATGTAGCAAGCCCACAAACTTGCTTATAATATATAAGTAGATTTAGAGACATATATTACTTATTTGTATAAAAAAAAGGAGTTTGCTATTAACTAAAAGGAGACCCTTTGATTCCTCTTGGAGGCCTTAAAGGAAGTGAGCAGGGCAAATTCCTAATGTCCACTCCATACGTTCTTGTCACTGCAGCTGTTATTACTAAGTTATTATTAATATAGTGTATGAACAGGGATTGGCTGCTCACCAACACACATTAGCCAGTGTGATGAGTTTATTGGCTTTTTACTTCTGAGTTTAAGATCAAGAAACACCATGGTCTTTCTTCTCAGTTACCTGATAAGGCAGAATAAATTTTTGTGTAAATGATAAATATTTTTCCAATAGATATATACAATCATGACAAACAAAAATAAATCATGGCCCTTATTCCCAGGAGGCTGTAAAGTTACCAACCAATGCAGTGGTGGGTGGCGAAGGTAGAGGGTGCTAAGAATCCTCTGATTGCGGACCCAGGCTGCCATTTAATGATGACTTTTTATTTAGGTACTTACAACTGCAGATCATTTTCAAGTGAAGGAAGATTGCAAAAATTAGAAGAAGAACTGTCTTGTATTAAACGGGATATTATTGAACTTTGTGAAATTAGAAGAAAAGATAAAGAGACAATTGATTTAAAAAGTGGACATGTACTCTACTATAAAGGCACAAACATTGGAAATACAAGTGGAGTAGGATTCATTATAAATAAAAAGTGAAAGAACAACATTGTGGAGATTGATGGTGTGTTGGACAAAATGACAAGATTGGTTATACAACTTAATAGCAGATACCAAATGCAGATGATTCAGGTTTATATCCAACAAGTTCTCATAGTGATGAAGTAGTAGAAGATTTTTATATGGATGTACAAAAGGTTTTTGATCAGAGTAAACAACATTTTAAAATTATTATGGGAGACTTTCATTCTAGAATTGGTAAATAAATGAAAGATGAAAGTGCTGTGGGTAATTTTGGTTATGGTAATAAAAATGAGAGAGGTCATAGACTTGTGGAGTTTGCAGAAAAAGAAAAACTTTATATTATGATTTCTTTATTTGAGAAAAATGTTAAAAGGAAATGGACGTAGAAGCATCCAAAAGAAGGTACAGCAGAATTGGATTATATTTTGACTAACAGAAAATACATATTTCAAGATTGTAATGTTCTTAATAAATTTAACACAGGAAGAGATCATTGATTAGTAAGATGTAAGATACATCCTAATGCAAAACTAAAGAGACAAAAATTATTAAGAAAAACAATATTTACAGTTTATATTCCTAATCTTCAGAAACTCTCTAATGAATTTAAATTAGAACTTACAAATCAGTTTCAAGTATTAGTAGATTTTGAACATGATTCAGATTTGGATGAAATTAATAAGAAAATAACTGATACACTTTTAAAAACTGCAACAAAGATAGCTGGAAGAAAAAAGCAGCAATTGACCAATAAAATTTCTACTGAGACTAGAGAATTTATGAAGAAAAGAAGAAATATGAAGATATACAAAAATGATGCATTGAAAAGAATTGAATATCTCAAATTCTGTAAAATGGTGCAGAAAAGAGTTGAAAATGATATAAGAAAGTATAATTGTGAACTAGCAAGGAAAGCTGTAGAAGAGAATAAAAGTCTCAAGAATGTAAAACAACATTTTGGTCTTGGTAGGAAATTTATATATGCAATAAGAAAAAAAGATAGAACTATTACTAAAAAGAGAGATGACATCATGAAATGGGTAGAAGACTTCTATCAAGAATTATATAAAAATAAAGAACAAGTACATCCTATATCTATTATATCTTTCGAATTGCCCAGAATTTTAAATGAAGAAGTGAGACATGCAATTAAATTTATGAAGAAAAGAAAGGCTCCAGGTAATGATGAAATTATAATTGATATATTAAAAGAAACAGGTGAAGAAATGGATTTTTTTAGCAAAGTTATATACCAAATGTCTAAATGATAAAGATGCATATGATTGGAAGAATGCAGTATTAATATTAATATTTAAAAAAGGTGATAAAGAAGATATTAGAAATTACAGACCTATCAGCCTTTTATAAGTTTTATACAAAATTTTTACCAGGATAATTACAACTTGTCTATAGTGTAACGATATATAAATATGTCGTTACATTAATTTAAAATAAAAACTTAAAAGTTCGCAAATAAAAGTAAAAAAAAACTAAACGCTAAAATTAAAAATGTTTGTTATACGTATGTACATTCGCACAGATGCTAAACTTTAAAAAATATTTTTTTTTCATAAACAAAAAAAAAAAGTATTTGAACGTGTTTTTTTTGATAAAAAGATACAAGATTGAAATATAAAAATATTTTAATAAAAAAATAGCGTAAGTTAAAATAAAAACAGGTATTAATTAATTCCTGTTATCTGTAAATGGAAATGATTGTTTATTAATTATCTAAAAGCTGTTTAATTAAAAAGTCAGATGGAAAGTTAGATAAGAGAAGAAAGAGATTTTAGCTTGACAAATGGAAGCACTAAGCCTTGGCCCGGACCATAACGAAAAAACAGATTAGTGACGTTTTGTTCAGTGAATCCTTGTGGATGATATAAAAAGAAAAAAATATTGAGTTCCAGTCAGAGAGCTTTTTCCAACTTGATTTTGGTGGGTCTGGCGACAAGACGCACTTGTCGTCCTCACTCACTTATTTAAAAATGCAAAGACTGTGATACCAGGACAGAACCAGCAACTGCCACCTCCAAAACATCAGACCGGTCTTCCATGAAAGTCTGCGTGGGAATTGCCAACGGGAACAGGGACTTCTCTACCGTAAGCAATAGAACTGAACAATTGTTAAAATCATAACCTTAATTAAGAACTTTAAAGATTGCTAAGTAAACTTAAATTTTATAAAAAGGAACTTTTCTCTGACTTATGTGTCAACTAAATTGATAATGTGATATTTTATATATGTGTGCGTTTGATAAAAAAAAAAAAAATCATTTCCATTTATTATTTATTGTATTGATATTTATTGTTTAAATTTTAAATGAGGTAATTTCAAGTTGTTTATAGACGCTTGCATGGATTCGTTTATGGTTAATTATATTTTGGTTTTCATATTTGATCAAAATATATAGACATTCGATAAATAATGATACCTTACGGTGAGTATCTAAAATGTATTTATTCGGATGTCTTTTAAGTTATTGGTGACAACGCAAGTATCTTATGGTGAATACTATTGGGTTACTTATAAGTTTCCCTCTGCGATTGTCGGTATCAATAATTTTGTATTTTGATCGTTTATGTTTATTTTGAAATGTTTTTGACCGTGGAATCTATGTAATCGATCTATACCCAACATTTTTAAATAAATCTGTGCGAACGTATATAAATGTTAAAATTAAGTCGGGCGCGAATGGCTATATAGTTTTGTAAAGTTGTATTAAGGGAGGGTAATCTTAGGTTATTCATTTCGTAGTTGAATTGGTTCAATGGATTGGATATATTTGTGTAATTAGTAAATGTAGTATGAGATCCGCTACGGGCAGGATTATAGATATACGCCACACACCCTCTGTTTGCCTATGGATGGGTTTGTAAGTCGGCAGAAGACCGCAGTCCATTCCTATGGAGTTTTAGTTTATTGATCTACTTGCCCACAGATGTCACATTCCTGTTGGTGGAGAGTCAATGTCTTCTCTATTTCTACTTATTGTTCAGATGTACATTCCTGACAATATAGTATTTGTGTTGTCGTATCATGCTACACTGAATACATGAATGTATCAGATGGATTGGCGCCAGTTGATTGCGAAATTTGTTGCCTAAGGTTAAATCAGGGAAGAATATTTTCCTTTCAAATGCAGACCTATGTAGTCCATTCATACTCGACCCTCTAAATAAAATATTAAACATTATAGCAAGCTATTTTAAATGTAAATTAAAAATTAAGATAAAAATCTAAATGTTAAACTTATTCCTCGAGTTTAGAATGATTTTATATGTGCGTAAATAAATATTTTGCTGTGTTAATTTCTGGCAGTGGCTTTTATTATTTTATTCTTTTATATTTAAGATATAAAATTTATAGATTTTTATCTCGGCGTCTCCGCTGAGCTAGTGACAATGGGCTAACGATCTAAATATGTAAATAAAGTGGAATCCTAACAGCGCGTATCTGCCTACTTTATAAATTTTTCTAGGCTCAAATGCCTAGATGGCGCCCTTTGGTAGTGCAGTGCGGTGCGATGCGATCTACCACTTCGTTTGGATCGTTATAATAGAGAACATTGGATTTGCACCAACCAAGAGAACAAGCTGGATTTAAAAGTGGTTTTAGTACAGTAGATCATATCTAGATATTGAGAGATGTTATAGAAAGAACAAATGAATATGAGTTGCCATTATGCTTTGGATTTGTAGATTATGAAAAGGCATTTGATTCTATAAACATTTCTTCAGTGATTAAAGCATTGGATCATCAAGATATAGATCCAGGAAATTGTTATATTTTAAAGAATATTTATAAAAATGCAACAGCAACAATTAGATTATATAATGATATTAGTAAGTCAACACTGAGAAGGGTGTAACGTTTTATAGCAGTACTGCAAGAAGTATTTTATGGATTAAAATGGGAATCTAAACAAGTGAAAGTAAATGGAGATTATTTAAGTCATTTAGATTTTGCAGATGATGTAGTTATTTTTGCAAAAAACAATGCTTTAGAGCTGCAGGAAATGTTGCAGGGGTTATCAGATGAAAGTAGGAAAGTAGGACTAAAGATAAATGTTAAAAAGACTAAAGTAATGTTCAATGGATTTTTTCAAAATATTAAAATAAAGATTGATTATGATGAGTTGGAAGAAGTTAACAGCTACAAATATCTTGGTCAGATTATTAATACAGATGGAAACATCATGAATGAAATTAATCATAGAATTAAACTTGGTTGGAGTGCTTTTGGTAGAAATAATTTGATACTAAAAGGAAATAAGCCTATGTATTTGAAAAGAAAGGTTTTTAATAAATGTATTTTACCAGTTTTTACTTATGGATCTGAGACTTGGACACTTAATAGAAGAGGAATATAGAGACTTCAGACCACTCAAAAAAGTATGGAGAGATGCATGCTAGGAGTAACAAGGTGTTATTGACCTTGTTGAAAAAATTAAAAGATTGAAGTGAAATTGGGCTGGACATATTGCTAGAAGTGATGATAATAGATGGACAATTGAAATCTTAAAGTGGATTCCAAGAGATTGTAAATGACACAGAAAGAGACAACATCCTGAGATTGATGAATGAAATAAGAAAATGTGCAGGAGTGATGTGGAGAAGAGAAGCTAAAGATCGAAGATGATGGGTTGAACTTGAAGAGACCTTCATCCTGCAGTGGACTGATAATCGTTGATGATGATTACTTATAAAATATAACATTTTTGTAGTAAAATTTTAAAAAAAGTTATACTCGTGCTTGGACTATGAACCACACAAATCATCATCATAAACTATATGTAGCTCATGGACTATACTTTGATCATGTTTGAGTTGGAGTGTTTTAATTCTAATTTCCAATATCTTTAATTATGACTTTTTTCTTAGATGCTGGAGCAAGTAAATCTTAGTTTGTTGATATCGTAATAAATTGTCTTCTAAATTAAATTTTCTCTACATTTCTTTATATTTAACATTAATAAACAAAAAAATCCAACTTATACAATAATGTAACGATTCGGAGAAAAGCACTTAATGTAATCTGCACTACAGGGCGCCATCTAGGCATTTGAACCTATAAAAATTTATAAAGTAGGCAGATACGTAAGTAAAAAAAAAAATTTTTTTTATAAATTTTGATTCCGGTCGTTAGCCCATTGTCACTAGCTCAGGGAGTAGCAGAGATTTTAATTTCATAATAAATTCTTATCTAAGAATATATAAAAAAGAATAAAATAAGCCACTGCCAGTAATTAACACATAAACATTTATTTACGCACATATATAAAATTTAGCATTATTTTAGAATAACTTTTACTTTGGATTTTAACTTGATTTTAGAATTTAAATTTACATTTTAATTTTTATAATATTATAAGTTTACATTTTAATTAAGTTCGCACAGATGGATTTATGAAAGTTTGTTTTATAATGTTGAGTATAGATCGGTTACATAGATTACACGGTTAAAAACATTTCAAAATAAACATAAACGATCAAAATACAAAATCATTGATACCGTCAATTGCATAGGGAATACAAGAAACCCACTGGTATTCATCATAAGATACTGCAGTGACACCAATAACTTAAAAGACATCCGAATAAATACATTTTAGATACTCACCGTAAGGTATCAGTATTTACCGAATGTCTATATATTTTGATCAAATATGAAAACCAAAAACATAATTAACCGATAACGAACCCATGCAAGCTTCTATACCCAACTTAAATTTAATGCATTTTTATTTAAAGTGTCGAGTATGAATAGACTACATAGATTTGCATTTGAAAGAAAATATTCTATCCTTATTTAACCCTAGGCTAAAAGTTCGCAGTCAAACTAACGTCAATTCATCTGATATATTGATGCATTCAATGTAATACGAAATACGGCAGCACAAAAGGTTAAGAGAAGAAATTGCCTCTCATCAGATAGGAATACTACATCTATCTGACAAGAAGAGCAATAAAAAAAAACTCCATAGAAAGGAACAGCATTCTACGTCTTATAATCCCTTCCATAGGCAAAACGGAAGTGTGCGGCGTATAAGCGATTCTGCCCGTAGCGAAACTCGAATTACATCTACTAACTACATCAATATATCCAATTCATTGACCCAATTCAACCACGAAACAAATAACCTAAGATTACCCTCCCCTAATATAACTTTACAAATCTATATAGCCATTCACGCCCGACTAAAGTTTAACATTTATATCATTTTAAATTTAATTTATCGCAAAACAAAAATCATAAATAAAACTTAAAGAACAAAAAAAAATAAATGGAAATGATTTAAAAAAGAAATACATCAAATAAAATTATAACTAATTAATAAATTAAGTTGGTCAGATAGGATTCTATTTCTTATAAATTAAATAACGAAAGAGTTTATATTTTAAAGTTCTTAGTGTTTCCAAATTAATATTCATTTAGGTTCATAAAATTTTATAAAGTTCTTATGGTTTTAACAAGTCCATAGTTTTTAATTTCTTGGTTGCTTGCCATTTGGAGCCAGCGTTAATTCCCTCGATGTCCTATGGTCCTCAATCTAGGAAAACGATGTCATTTCTCTTTCAATTTTTTAACGAGATTGAAGGGATTGAAGAGTGCATCTTTTCAATCCCTTCTCCTTCACTCCACACTAAATCATATCTGTCATCTCTTAATAATAACTAATTAATAATTTCCAAACTTTTCCTTTTATATTACCTTTAGGATCCAATGGACGTTACGTCATCGTTGATGATGATCCTTCCGTTGAGGTTGAGGTCTGATTTCCCGATGGATTTTTTTTTCATTGGCCATTCTGTTCCTATTGTTTTTCCTCTCCTATCTGACCGTTGCTTATACATTTGAAATGCCCAAGGGCTAGCTTACTAATTAAAATAATCATTTCCATTTTACAAAAGATTAATTAATTTGTTTTCAAACTTAAACATATATTTTTATCTCTAAATCTTTTCTGAAAATTTAGTTTTAAAATACTTTTTCGTTAATAAAGTTTTATTTTAATAATTATTTATCTGTGCGATTTTATATATATGCGACTTTAAGATGATTTTTTAATTTTCAATTTTTAATTCTTAAAAAAGAAGTTTTTATTTGCGAACTTTTATTCCTTTCATGTTTACTAATTAAAAACAATGTAACGTACGTATGTGCCCGTTACAATAAAAAGTATATTAAGATTTATCTGAATGGAATAAAATTATTCATAATTAAAATTATATTGAAATCATAAATAATCATTATGATAATTATATTTTTCCTTGACTATTTAAATTTATTAAAATTATTATATTTGTAAACGCAAATTCTCTTATTTAAAGTTTGTGTATTTCCCTAATTCACGGAGTGAAAATTTAAAAATAATAGAAAATGATATCATTATATAGTTGTTTCATTCACAAGTGAATGATAAGGTTACTTTGTTTTCAATGTATAGATGTTGAAAAAATTACACTTTCTCTTTTCTTTGGAAAAGTGGTTCTTTTCAATAAGATAGCAAATTTGTAAGTTGACATTAAAGAAAAAGATTCACATCCAGGTAAGTTGAAAATTGATCTTAATAAAAAAGATTTAATTTCGTCAGTCTAAATGAAACAAGTTTTAGATATTAATAAAGCTAATGCAGTTAAAATAAATTTGCTTACTTTATAGCAATTGTGGATTTATCACTCATATTTGACATCAGAACTCTGCATATCACATGATCACCATCTCTATACTAGCATATAATTGTTGTAAACAAAGGTAAAACTTTCCCTACTGTATGGAGAGTTTTGCCTTTGTTTAGAACTCTGCATAGTATGTATAATAAAATAAACTACATACTTATACAATTAAATCCATATGTTATCATACAATATTCCGAAAATAATGATCAATCTATTTTTATATCCAATGTTTTAGCATCCAATTGCGTCATTCTTCATCTAATCTTAAGCTAAACAATGAAAAACGTACACATATATAGCAACTGTAAAATTAAAATTTATATGGGGAAACTTCATTATGTATTTTAAAATTCCATCTTTTCTTCTCATTGCTGAAATGACTTTCCTTCCAATATTATTTTACCCTTTTGAGACATTTATTTTCTTCTAGAGATTTCATTGCCAATTCACAATGTGTTTTTATAACATTAATAACTCTTTTATATCAATTTACAAACTCTAGATATTCACCTCTTCTTAATGGATTGCTTTAAATTTTTTTCATATTCCCTTTTTTCCTTTACAAATTGTCTCAGATCAAAATTTACTGATAAATTGGTGCTTATTTGTACCAGTTATCTTTCATTCAGTTTTTAATAGTATCAGCGATCTTATTTATTGATTTCAATCATATCTAAAACATTTTCCAAGTCTGTTAATTTTTTAAAAATGGATTTTTGAAGTTCTAATTAAAATTCACTGGAATGTTTCTAAACATTAGGAATTTCAATTGTTAATACTGGTTTATTAAAAAAAATGTCTCTAGTTTTATATTAACATGTATCTTACTACTCACTAATTGATTATCACTTCCTGTATAAAATCTATTAAAAAGTATAATCTTGAAATATGTATTTTCTGTTAATCAAAATACAATCCAATTCTGCTATACCTTCATTTGAATGCTTCCATACCCTTTGCCATTTAGCATTTTTCTCAAAGAATTTATATCAATAATTATGCACTTATAATGCTCGTTAAAGAAGTTATATATATTATTAAATTTATTTAAGAGCTTAGTGCTTTCAAAGGTCTATGGCTTCATAATCATAGCTGTATGCGATTGACAGTGATGAGGGGGAGTATTCAAATTTATGTTAATTAGTGAGTTCCACAATTGTGTATCGTTTTTCAATTCTATTACCACAATCTACAGCACTGTTATCTTTCAATTATTTACCAGTTCTGGCATAAATATGCTCATAACAATTTTAAAATGTTGTTTGGTCTGATCAAAAGAATTTTTTATATTACACAGTGGCTAAACTCTCTATAAAGTAGCACCACTCAATGCAAGCCAGTGTAATCAATGGATGCAAGAAGGTTTGTGCATAAAATTTCTATCTAGTGTCTATTCATCCAATATCCCCGGACTAGTTTCTAGCTTGTAGCTTTCATCAGTGAGAAGCCTTTGATCTGAGAGCACTGCATCTAGATCTTAGGATCTAATGCAACCTGCCAGAATCCAGCAGTGCTCTCAGATCCAAAGTTCCTCCCTGATAAAAGCTACAAGCTAGAAACTAGACTGGGAATATTGGATGAATAGGCACTGGATAGGTATTTTATGCACAAACCTTTTTGCATCCATTGATTACTCTGGCTTGCACTGACTGCACTATTGTATGGATGGTTTAGCCTCTCTGTAAACAACTTGTGTAACCATAAAGAATAGTGATCATGCGATGTTTAGTAGTTTAATTTTCTATAATCACATTTCTCTACTTTTTTATCACAATGAGAATTTGTTGGGGAAACAATGAATTATCTGCATTTGTTATCATACCTTAAATTGATTTCCTAATCTAATCACATTATAATCTTCTACTAAGATTAATTATGCCATGCTTTTGATGAATATAAAATACTGTTACTCTTGATGTAAGTTATTCTTACTACTTTCACTTGAAGACCATTTATTGATTTTCTTTTAGTTTAAATTAATTGTAGTTACAAAGTAGTGTAAAGAGAACTACTTTTTATTATTATATGCTAATAAACTGAAATTCCAAAAACAAATATGAATCACAATGACATCAATGGACCATTATTTACTAGTCGTGCTAAAATGCAATGAGGGCACTGCATTTGCTATTTATTTCAGCAATGTAATAAATGTTTCTGCTGAAAAGCAAAGTTATTCTATAAAAATGTTTGTATTTTATAATTTATAATAGAACACTTATTTTTATTTTTCTAAGCATTTTTCCTATTTAATATTAATAGTAGCACAATCAGGAAAAGATGCAACCAAAAAAAAATACATTAAATGTCGTTTGAATAAATATGGGTATTATGATGCTATATATCTTATGTGTGACTGATAGCATTTGAGTCTCAAATGAATATGAAGGATGAAAAATTTATTTTACTACAGTTTTTAATATATAAAAGTTATTGGTTGTACAGTTTAAATTTATATCTATGAAATGACTGAATTTACAGTTACATATATTAAATTGCAATAGTTAAAAAATGGGTATTAGTTAATCCCATGTAACTCTCTCATGATCACTGTGGACTGCACATTATTTTAGAGTTTTTGTTTTGCATGAAGTACAATACTTTCTATCTATGGGCAGTAATGGATTTAAATTCCAACTTGATTTGAAATGCGAAACAACAACCAATAATCAATTACTGAAAGCACATTAAACTTATCTATTATACTTAAATAATATCATGAAGAAAAATATGAAGAAAAAAATAAAAATTAAAAGAAATTGAGGAGTAAAAATAATAGATATATGAATAATAAAATTACAAATTTTTAGATTTAGGGCTTTGCTGAAATGAATAAAATTAAAATGAATATCATTAATTATAAAATCCTTGCTATCTGAACAATAGGAAATTAGATTTAAAGGGTTGAATGATCTACTATAGTATTAAGAGATATATTTAAGAGCAAATCAAGGTAATTTTGTATTGAGAAAGGATCTTGTATAAAAATGTAATATATTTCCTTTTTGCATCAAGGAAATGTTAAGGTGGTCATTAAATTGTTATGCTTAGAATATATAACAAATATAGACTGCATTTCATGGATATCTTTGTTAGTATATATACATTTATATATATCTTTAATAATAAATTTAATGTTATCCTATTGTAAAAAAAAAAATACATTTTCACATCTATAAATAGAAGTTATAGGAGCGTTTATAGATTTTTATCTCTCCCAATAATCTAGATTAAGTTATTCAAGTTTACTTTGGTAAAGAAAATCCATCACTTATATAGGCGAATATTTTCTCTATACTTGAATAACTAGATTTTAAGTGTAAAATTAAAATGTCATCTGAAGTGGATTTATATTTTGTGTATACACACTTATTGCTTACAATTTGATACGTAGATTTTATATGTAAAAATTAATTAGAACTTTTGTAATAGTTGTGGAAAAAACCACAAAGTTATTAGTAATTTTTAACTGGGAATTTAGCACAATATATAATTAATACATTGTACAGGCTTAAACCTGCATTTATATATGTAATATATGCAGGATTCGAACTCAGACTTTCACACGACCCACTACTCTCAATGCCATCTCATATTGCTGATCCACCTGATCACACACATGTTGATAAGATAAATAATCACCAATATACGTATTTCATGCTAAACCAGCAATCATCAGTTGGTCTAGATTACTATCCTCACACATATATACAATCAGTGCTCAGCATTATATTAAGATAGCCAATCTTCATACTTTAATGGATAGGCCTCAAACTATTCTGACTCGCAACTCAGCCTTCCATTTCATTGAAAATCTGATGATGGAACATTCAAAGCCCTTGTTAGTGCCAAGGTTGTCATCCTACCCATGTTGACATATTAGTCATTCTGACCCCTCATGTACAGGAGAATAATCCATTTATATAAAGCTGAGCACTGATTATATATATGTGTGAGGATAGCAATCTAGACCAACTGATGATTGCTGGTTTAGCATGAAATACGTATATTGGTGATTATTTACCTTATCAACATGTGTGTGATCAGGTGGGTCAGCAATATGAGATGGCACTGAAAATAGTGGGTCGTGTGAAAGTCTGAGTTCGAATCCTGCACAATATATAATGAAATTTTAAATGATATTTACATCACCCATATTTTTCCAATGTTTCAATAATTCAACTATAAATTATCTCCTTCTCTGTGATAATATAACATATGACCGTTAAAAGATATATATGCAGAAAAGGTAAATTTTTAATATACTTTCAATATATCATGTATATCATATTCATAGCTTATATATATATATATATGCGCTGCTGCACAGATAGTGAAGCTAGAATGTATATATTTAAAAGCGAAATTTTAATTTACAAAAATATAAAAACTATTATATTAACGAACTTAGCGCTTTCAAGAGACTACTTGTTCTCATACTCATAGCTGTTGTTGTTATAAATGCATGGTAGAAATGGAAATGGAATTTATGCAAATTGATTATTCATAGCTTATAGTAATATGGCTTAAAAGTTCTTGTTAATAATGTATAAGTAGTGATTAATTGGCTACTCAAAAATATTAAAATTTATTTAAATAACCTACTTCTTTGATAGAGGGATACTTGTATCTTTTCTATTGATTGAGAAGTGTTCCCTTGCTATTGCCCAGGCCTTCTTGATCTTCCACTTTCTATCCTCTCTCTCTCCATACATATAATTTTTGCTAATTCAAATTTATGGCCAGATTTTTGTTTGTGGTTGGTTAATATTGATGGATATTCTTTATTTTTAAGGGTTCTGATGTATAAATATCTATGTGGGGCCAATCTAATTGAAAGATTGATCCAGGATGCATCATAATATGCTAAGTTGCATGCAAGTTGGCTGCCTTTAATTTTATAGATTATCATTCATTCGACAGCTTGTCTTTAGAATTGTTAATTAATTGGTTCAGTGATGGAGAGTTCGAAAGTTTATGTTAAATTTGTCTTTGCAAATCTTTCTTAAGTTATGTGTGACTTTTAGGATGTAAGTGAGACTAATTTATTTTTTAGTCTCCTCTTGTTGAGAGAGGCAAGGGTTTCTTATTTTTGAAGGTCCTTTATGTTCTTCTTAATATTGTTTTTTTATCATATTGAATAGAAATGATAAAAGTATTTTTCTATCAAAGAAGTGGACTATTTATATAAATTTTAATATTTTTGAATAGCTAATTAATCATTACTTATACATTACTATCAAGAACTCTTGAGCTATAAGCTATAATAAAATATACATGATATATCAAAAGCATATTGGCAGTAATAAAACTGAATATTTAATAATATACCTTTTCTGTGTGTGTTCATTAACAATGTTTCAATAACAAAGTTATACTTACCATAAACCCATGCAATGAGAATAACTTCTATCAATGCAATAACCATAACAGACCAACTGGCAGCATATTTGTCCATTAGCTGGAGCATATACATCCCTCCCTAGAAAAAAAAGTAAAAATGTTGAAGATGGGTTGCTTCAAACAAATGAAAAAATGATGTCACTTTAGATTTATATATTTAAACCCAACACAATTTTATATGTTGCCTAACATATTAAACTTTTTTATTCATTGGAATTTTGGAATATTAAAAAATAGATATTTTCTGTGAAATATTTATGACTTAATTCAAAGCACATTTATGTGTTTTTTATTACATATTTTGGGAGATGATATACCTTTTTCAGATGTCTTTGCTCATGTATTTAAAGGGAATAATATTAAACAGTGAATATATAAATATTTATTATATTTATCAATAAATGACAATAATTTATGACATAATTGCTATAATCCATTGGTTTATTTCCATTTTAGTGGCATTTTAAATGAACTACTATTATTTCTGTGTCTACAGATTCCTGCATCTGTAATTATTTATATAGTTTTTATTACTATATTTCTACCTCTTATGTATATGCCATCTTTAGAGTAATTAAATATACATCCAATGATCAAATAAAAAATCAAATAATGATACCATCAAAATTATATATTTCTCACCATTTCTTCATCTATTAACATATAGAATTACATTTTCTATACATTACATTCTTATTAACTTGATTACATTTGTTATTAATAATTTTATTTATAATCTTTATTACTTAACATGTTTACATTTTTAAAAAAACATTTGCTATTAAAATTGTCAAAATATACTGAATTGAAATATTTTATTTAAATCTAGCTTGGTAATTTTGGAGTATCGTCTCTCTTTTGATAATTTATAGTACTATTTTTATTTTTAGAAACGTTTTTTTTTAAGTTGTTGTTTGGATCAAATCGAATAACTGACTTTTGATTTACTTCTACCAATGGATTTTCTTAAATTACATCAATGATAATACAAGATTTCAAGGTTGATCAGCCAAACAGTATTATTGGTTGAGCACATTCCACACTGCATTTGAATCTCTTCAATCAGTTTTGAACCATTATTTTAATTCACACTGTACTTTTAGGTACATTATTAATATGAAAAAATTCTGGTCTTATATTTATGGAAACAACAATGAAAAATAAAAAATAAATAATTTCAATTACTGTAAATATGGAAACGCTTTTTTAGACTTGCATTTCTTCCAAATTTGAATATGAATAGCTTTTATGTATATGATAAATGATTTTGATAAATGATTTCAGAAAATTGAAGTGATATAGGAATAGAATTTTTAAAAAATGTTTTTATTTAATTTGATGATGAATGCACTTACAAAAAACAAAATATTGAATAAATTTTACAATTAATTAAAAGAAAAATAAATAAATGATGAAATCTTAATTACTCTTGACTTACAGTAAAATTTGTTTGTTTAAACCAATGCCTTTGTAAAACCAAAATCTTCAACTAATTTTAAATAATATTACATATTACTTTACCAAACAATAAAAATTAAAAAATAATAAATATTTAAAAATGTTTTTATTTAATTGGATGACTAATAAATTAAAAAGCAATATGTATATATATATTCACAATTTTTATTCTGATATGGGATTTTAAATAAAAGTATAGAGCATCCATAAATTAATTAATTCAACCAATACAGTTTATAATCAATATAAACTCTATTTTTGATTGAATTAATTAAATTATGGGTACCCAACAATTTTATTTCAATTTCCAAATAACCAAAATTATCATTCAGGAGAATTATTTATTTCTTTTTAGTGTATTAATCATCAAATTAAATAAAAGCATTAAAATATTTTATATAAATTATTTTATAAATCTAATTTGCATATTATTTAAAAAATTATCAATTCTTATTTGCAACAATATTAAGCACAAATTATATACATGTAAATAATAATAATGTGAATGTGTGAAAGAAAAAGTTTTAAGCCAATAAACATCACATGATCACCATTTCCTGCCTAATAGGATAGTAGTGTCTATGGTTAATAAAGAACCAAAGACACCAAAATGTATAGGTACTGAACTGAGTTCAGACCTATATGATTATATAAGCTAATAAGCTTAGATTGAAAATATTGCAGTGTTTTTAATTTAAGACTCATAGTTTTGTAGTTAAGTGGAGATAAAAGTTGGCTGCTGGAGGGTTGCATTAGATCCTAAGATCTAGGTGCAGTACTCTCAGATCCAAGGCTCCTCACTGATGAAGACCACAAGCCAGAAACTAGTTTGGGGATATTGGATGAGTAGGCACTAGATTGGGATTTTATGCACAAGCCTTCTGGCATCCATTGATTACTCTGGTTTGCACTGAGTGGCAATACGTATAGAGAGTTTTTCCTGTTTTAAAAAAGTTTGAATAATATCATATGAGATTGGATATAGACAACTATTACATTTCTATCTATATCATTATAAAATTGATATAGGTATCCAAAAGATCATCATTAGGTGGTGCAAGAATTTTACATTTGTAGATTGAAGCATAACAAAATGCATTTGGAAATATACTTCAAAATTGAATGGTCTAACCATGTCTTCACCTTAAACGACTGAGTATTTCTATACAATAGTGGTAGTGTGCTTATGTAGAGTACACATAATATTGGATTTAAATATGAACCAGATAAACCTTGACATTGTTTGAGATGGTATTTCCTTTTATATAGTCAACCCATAATCACTTTAGCTACTCATCTAGTGTTGATTACTAAATGGGTATGTTAGTCATTATTAATTACTAAATAATCATCCTAGAATTAAATCAATTGTTAAATGAGCATTAATGTACTGACTATAAATCTAAAATTATAAATATAATATAGCCTTTATCATTGGGGAAGGTGATGTCATACATGTATTGGATTTGACAGATGATTATCTTTGCTTTTTTATCGTAATATGTCCAGAATTGTTTTTTCAAAGCTATTTCAAAATTTGATTTATAGAACATATTGACTGTTGTTGGTATTTATAGAAAGATTTAATCTATGGTTGTATATGTCACCTATTCTATTTGTGCTCCAAAAACATTACTCTTGAAATGAGTATCAACAATACCTTTGTGATTAGGGTTTCAAAAATCTCACACTTACAGTGAGCAATGATACTTTTCAGTTATATTTAATGGAAGTAGGAATTAATGCTAAAAATTTTCTAATTTAATTATGTCTACTTATTTTTTAGATTATTGAAATTCAAAAACTAATGCAATAACTACACATATTTAAGTAATATATATATATATATGTATATATTAGAAAGAACGTGAACACACACTTTCAAGCTTCTTACAGCTATATGCTTCATTTTACATAACTGATACACATGATCATATACATATGATAAAGATAAATAATCTCAAATATACATATTTCATGCTGAACCAGCACTCATCAGTTGTCCAGATCACCATCTCCCATACATATATACAATCGGTTCCCAGTTTATAATAATATTAAGATAGCAAATCTTCAACCTTTAATGGACATGCTTCAATCTTTCTCCATTTTTCAACTCTTCAACCATCCATATCATTGAATATTAAAAATCTGATGATGTAATGCTCAGTGTTCCATCATTGGATTTTTAATGATATGAACGGCTGAAGAGTTGAAGTGTGGAGAATATTGAAGCTTGTCCATTAAAGTTTGAAGATTTGCTATCTTAATATAATCTGAGACCTGATTGTATATGCGTGTGGGAGATGGTGAACTGGACTATCTGATCAGCACTTGTTTAACATAAAATATGAATACTGGAGATCGTTTATATTTTTCATATGTGGGTGGTCATGTATATCAGTTATATACGATGGAGTATAGCTGTAGGGTGCTTAAAGTTCTTGAGTTCAAGGCTTTTCTAATTACATTAAGTTTATTATAGACAATATATATTGTTTTTATAAGGGGAAATAAAGAAGAATGTTTTAAAAATTAGACAACGGTCAAGTACATATATATATATATATTAAATCTATTATTATAATAACACTTCACATTAACTAAATAATAGTTAATTAATCAAAAATCAATAATTATTTTCTTTAACTTTCTAACATATAGCTCATCTTTTTTTAATCTCTTAATACCCTTTACTATTAGTATGGTAGGTTTACAATTATATTTGTGCATGCATACACAACATGAAATTAATCATATTAAAAATCTTTAGCTACTTTGTAATACCAGAAGAAGTAATATTAATTTTATCATTTCTTAATTCAGTTTAATTCAGCAACCTTGTAAATCAGTTATTTAAAAAAATATTTCATCATTTTTTCCATCAAACATTTATCCCCCTCCCTTTTTCTTATTTAATATATAATAAAGAACAAACATCAAATATAGCATATATAATTAACTGAAGTATTATATTTTGCTTATTATCAAAAAACTTCTAAACAATGGTACAACAATTTAGCTTTCTGGTTAAGAAGAAAATATCAGATTTTTTAAATATAAATTTCAAAGCCATTTTTACGAGAAAACTCTTTTGAATCCACTTATGTTACTAATGGTATATCCAACATTTGGATGAATTGCTAAGGAGGAAGAGGAGAAAGAAATTTTACTCTCATGGAAAAAATAGCCTATCATTTTTGTTCTAACAAATATATTTATAAAAATTATCATATAAAAAATAAATGATTCTCATAAAAGCAAATATATAAAAAAGAAAAAAGACAAATACAAAATTGAATAATAAATTCCAATATAACCCTTTTTTTGAAAAGAAGAAATGCCAATCAAATTTATATAAGCTACAGTTAGATTTATTTAAAAGAAAAATATACTAGTCTCTCATGTTTGGAATAAAATATTTAAATAGCTATATACCAATTTTTATTAAAGCAAAAGTGATACATTTCAAAAAAGCATATACTGAGATACATTGAGAATAAATAAATGTAGCTGAAACATAAAGACTTTTCCAATGAAATAATTAAAAATATTTCAGCCTATAAATTATAAGAATAAAAAGTGTGAAAGGATAATTCTTAAATGAATTCTCAAGCACTATTTGTTTTTATTTAAAATATTCCAATCCAAACAACCCCTTTAAAAAAAAAAGATAGTTAATTAATCTTCTAACAGATTGACATTTTCTATTGTTAGTTCTGTGGAATTTTTATTAACATTTAACATTTGATTTTAATATTAAACTGTTATTCTATAGTAGAATTCAGCAAATTGGATTTGATTTGTTAGAAATATAAGATTAAACAAAAAATTCTAAAAAATCGTATTTGAACTTTACAAATATAAAATAAACAGAATTTGTAATGAAAACAGAAAACTTTTATGTAACTCAAAGATGAACAGGAAAGCAATCAAATGATTGTCTCCCAAAAAATCAATTTTCATTGGCTGAAATTGATTTTTAAAACAGGAATGAATAAATGTGAATTCACAATAAATCTGCAAAATTCTGTTTTAAAATTTAAAACTGCATTTACAATTTTTAGAATCTCTCAAAAGATTCTACCACAGTGTTTGTAAAGTTGTTAGTGATCAGTTTCACAGAGGGTGTTCATTGAACTAACCTTGGTTTTCTTTGTTACCATTACTCTAGAATTTGAAATTAAAACATATACATATAAAATAAAAGTATAATCATGTACACTTTTGTCTTATACTAATTATTATACAATTTTTGTATAAAAATAATCATGAATGTTTAATAAACTATGCAAAAAAATCACATTTTTTTTGATACACCAAAAGTCTTTTTAAAATAATCTCACAAAGCCCTCAAAACTGGAAACCAAAGAACTGGCACTTGCAGACTGGACTAAATTATTTTGACTTAACTATCTATCAAACCTTTTAAAATTTCTTAGAATTAATACACCAATATTACACAAACTTGATATTCTAGCATTAAATGATCATGTAAACTGAAATGTAACATTAAATTGTACAGAAGAGCAATTTAAAATTGAAGGACTACCAGTACCATCATTCACACAACATACTGAACCTCAAAATTATAGGGTTAAGGAAGCTTATTAAAAGCTGTGATATTATTTTTAAACAAAAAAGAAAAATCAACATATTTTTGGGCATTAGTTTTGCATAATAATTCTATAATGTAACATATATCTTTTGTTTTTATTGCTATAGAAAATATTACTGCAATACATTGAAGGAAAATATTATTATTGTTATTTGTATAATTATTTAAATTTTATTTAAAAAAGGGAGGATTAAGAGCAAGAATTGAATGTTGAAATATACATGCATGTATATACGATTGTAATATTAATTTAATTAATCTCTCTTTTAACTAATAATTTGCACATGTAGGCAAGATATAAAATTAATCATTTATTTTATAAATTCATGTCAAAAGAAAAAAAATATTTTTACTAGATTATAATTATTATTGGCCCTAGTTTCTGTTAAAGTTTAAATAATGTTTTTATATAAGCTCCACACGTGGAAATTCCAATCATAGATCAATACTTGCATATTTTTTATTAATTAATTAAGTTAATTGTCCATTAAATGACATATAGCTGCTGACTTTTTAAATATATGCTTATGTATAAAAGTGGTTTCTAATTGGATAATTTAAACATTTGATTTATATCTAAATATATCTCATCTATAATATTAGCTAATAATGTATTTAAATATAGAATTCATTGCTTCTAGACTGGTATATTTTTCCAGTCAGAACAATTGTTAGTGCAAATTTTTAGAGTATTTTGAGATAATTTTTATTACATAACAATAGTTTACTATATCTGCACAAAATGGTTTTTAAAATGAACATGTACACTAATTAGAAAAATTGTTTCATTATATTTATACTTAACTAGATTAAGAGGGAAAAACAAGAAACTTTCTAAAACTAGTTTTGACAATGGATGCAAGATAAACAATAATTGTAAAATATAATCTTTTTATTAATCAATAAAATAATAATAATTCTTTACAACAGCTATATAATCAAATAATAATTTTATACATAAAAAGCTTTTTTCGGTATCTGCTTTGGTGCTCTTTTCAAATGTTACAAATCTATTTAACGTTAATGAATCACCTGACATAAAACCACCCAGTGTCCAATAATGGAATTAAAACAAACAATAATAATATAAATAATTAAAACAAATCAAAACCCTCCTATATAAATTCAAGAATTACAAAATTGATTATATCATAAAAATATGTTAAACAATATTACATGCATTAAAATATGATAACAATATTACATGTATATAAAAAAATGCATGTAATATTGTTTAACATATTTTTATGATATAATCAATTGTTTTGTAATTCTTGAATATATATATGAGGGTTTTGATTTGTTTTAATTATTTATATTATTATTGTTTGTTTTAATTCCATTATTAGAGTGGTTTTATGTCAGGTGATTCATTGACATTAAATAGATTTGTAATATTTGAAAAGGGCACCAAAGCAGGTGCTGAAAAAAGCTTTTTCTGTATAAAATTGTTATTTGATCATATAGCTGTTGTAAATAATAATAATTATTTTTTTTGATTATTATTTTGTGGAAGAGCAGCATAAGGATTTTTATTCCTTTCCAATCTTTTTATTAACTAAAAAGATAAAAAATATTTTAACCATTCTTCTTTATCAAATTGGTATATTCTTTAGTATGTACATAAACAGTGGAATTAGTTTAACTATAAAGATAAAAACAAAAAGAATATTTTCTTTAGTCTCCATGCTGGTCAAATGTGGATTTTAAGAAGTATATATGGATTTTTTTTATGGTAACCCACAGCTCAATATGTGTTTTGAAGACAATACTTATTATACCTTAAAGTTAGGACTATAAAAAGCTGAATTTATGTTGAGGGTTCTAGTATTATTTTGTTTATCTGTTAACTAAAACATGTTATAAAGGTAATCTATAAATGAAGTCAACCTGATCACACATATATATAAAAACTGATAAAAAAAACTAGTCTTGAGATATTCCAGTGATATACATTAAATTATGATAGATTCATACAAAACACACATGACAAATTAGATTTGATAGCATTCATTAGTATATATGCATAAAATCTATTTTTACACATGTATAGCAAAACAGATGGAATAATCTATTAAGGATAAAAATATATGTATATAATGTGCAAAATATTTGAAATATTAATTTTAATGGAAAAGAATTACTATTACCTATCTATATATAAAGCTGTTATATCTATATGTAAACCACAAATGGAAAAAAATGATGAGTAAAATATATATCGTCATCATCAATAGTATTCTATCCCACGAAGAGGTCCAAAGAGTAGTCACATTACCAATTCATTCATTTTTTCACTCCATTCTCTTCATTTCCCAGTTCTTCAACTCCCTATAACTCTTCCTATCTCTTATATCATCCAATAATGTCAATCGTTTCCATCCTTTCTTCTTGTTTCCACTGACCATTCATTCCAAAACACCTTTCATTAAATTATACTTTCTTCTTAATGTATGTCCAATCCAGTTCCTGTTTTTAATTTTGTCAATCAATCTCTTTTCATAACTTCTTCATTTGTTACTTTATTTATTCAACTGATTTTTCCATTCTTTTCCATGCCCATATCTGAAAGGCTTCCAATTTGTTCCTTTATTTTATTATCCATTGCCCACATTTCACAGTAATACAATAGCACACTCCACATATAGCATTTAATTAATTTTCCCCTTAATTCTCCCTTCAAAGGTCAACAAAATACTTTCTTTCTCTTACTAAATGCTCCTTTGCCAATGCTATACTTCTTTAAACTCCATCTTCACTTTTCCCATCCTCACTTAACCAACTATCCAAATATCTACATTTCTTTACTTGTTGAACTATGTTATTATGGATTTCAATTTGCAGTGTTTTTGCATTACATTCTATACATCTTCTCATCATTAATTTTAATTCCATATTTCATAATCCTTTTTCCAATTTATTCAATATATTCTGAAGATACTTTTCATCCTCAGCTATAAGAGCCATATTGTCGTCAAGCAGGTCGAGAGATCAGCACAGCCGCCTTATAAGCAGTTGTCCCGGGTTAGCGGGTTCACTTCCCGGCTGATGCTATGACACATGAAGAGCCACATTGTCGGCATAGATATATAATGACATTCTTTTTATATACTGATTTCAGCATTAAAAAAAATATAAGAAAAATCTATTTTTAATTAGCATAAAAGAAATGTACGTTTTATTAAATTTTTGCTTGCTTCAAAACAAAAAAACAACAACAGACAACTGAACTTTTGAATAAATTAAAGCAACTGGCCAATGATAAAAGAGTCATTAATGGCAAATATTTCCAACTGACCTATTTCCAGATTCCAGAGGAAATAATTTAAAAAAAAAACTTTTAAAAGTGAGATTTTTTCTTAGAATATATTCTACCAAAATTTTATTAAATTATAGCTGGATTAATTAACAATTGTCAAATATTGTTTTCTTTTACTGTAAAGTTATTTTTTAATGTTAACGATCAAGAAAAATACTTAAAATATGAAATTACAATCATTAGGTTTATTATGTTGTAAAATTTGAAATATTTTTAAATAAATGTACTTTGTAATAAACTAAAGATCAGCCTTTCAATCTAAAGTACATGTGCTTTTTATGAATATTAATGCTAATAAATGAATACTTTCACTTCCAACACAAGATAAAGTCTTTTCGAAAGAATAGAATGAATCCACCTATTCTTTCAACCCAAATGCTTATATATGGGCAAATCTTAAGTACTGAAAATGAAAGCGAGGATAAATCACTCACTTTAAATTACTTTTTACTATGTCTGAATGAATGACGCCCATGAAATTATCTAGAATTTACAAAACATCATTCTTAAATGAAACTAAACATTGAAACAAATTAATTATTAAGAATTGGAAATATTTATTAGTTTTAATTCAAAGTATATGCACATATACAACATTTCATGCCATATACAAGAGAATGCACTTGGATTAAAAATATTATTGTGTTTTCATCTTGGAATCAGAACTTAATAGTTAACTAAATAGATAAAAGGTTGCTACTGGAGGATTGCAGTGTATCCTAAGATTTAAGGCATTGATTTTAGATCCACAACTCCTCACTGACAAAAGTCACAAGCTAGAAACTAGTCTGGGGATATTGGATGAGTAGGCACTAGATAGGGATTTTATATGCAAACCTTTATGCATTCATTGATTACTCTGGATTGCACTGGGTGGCACTACTGTATGGAGAGTTTATTATTGTAAACACAATATTTAAGCCATTTACTGATTTATGTATTATCTGAATGGTTTAGAATTATAGATTTGTGAAAAATAATAATTGAATATTTTTTTATTACCAACATACTATGTGGTTGCATGCATAGCTTATATTTAAGACACAATTTATATATCTGTAAATGACAATTTGAATAATGACCCATTTATTGATTTGTTTCAACCTATGGAATATTTAAGACTAAAATCAGATTTGAACTCAGATTAATTACAAATTTCACACTTCCGACACATACTCCCAAGCAATAAAACCATGTAAAAATTATTATATATGATCTATTTGTATTATTGAAGAATATTTAATAAATTTTCACTTAATTATTACTGAGGATAGCTAGTAGCTTGAAACTGGTTTGAGGATAGGGATAATTCTAGATAGAGATTTTTAAATGCTTTGCAGCATTTATCAGAAAAGCTTGTTTAAAGCTATCAACACACTCAGTATATTACATTTGGAATACAAGCTTATTAAAATAAATCACATGATGTATGACTTGATTTTTTTAATATTATAGTTTGGCTTTTGAGTTATATTGCTAAGATTATTAGTTCAGATCCATATAGTTAAGTTAGATATCTGGACTTGAAGACATATAGATGTCTGCAAATTTCAGATTTTCTACTTAATAGTTAAGTATTAGATACATACTGATCCTAGCATCTCACTGAGGATAGTCAGTAACTTGAAACTGGTTTGGGGATAGGAATAATTCTAGATAGAGATTTTCAAATGCTTTTTCTTGCAGCATTTATCAGAAAAGCTTGTTTAGAGCTATTGGCTTGCTCATTATATTATATTATTATTAATCAATTAGTAAATTAATTAACCATTATTTTAAATTGCTGTAGTGAAGTTATTTTAAGTACTGCATTTAGATCTTTACCCTTCTTCACATATAGCCAAAAAAGTCTGTTTTGCAGTCCAAGAAGTTATCTTTGAACCTAATAGAATTTGGATTTGAATGTGTATATGTGTCTATATGATTATTTAGATAGCAATAATGTGTTGAAAATTACTTTTAACATCTATACACTTTATTTATAGGTTTGATGGTGATGACTTTTAGTTTATTTATGGGCATGTAGTCACAATACCAGATGGCCTTGAACACTGATGATGATCAACATTGATATAATGATGACATTATTTAATATATTTAGTTTATTATTAGCACTCATTTATATGCATGCATTAAGAAATATTGATATTTGCTCTTTTATAGTATGGCTCATGATTGGGATTGGCTTAAAAAGGATTAGTTTAAGAATTTTTTAGCATGCCATTTTAAAATCTAGCCACAAATGATGACTTTTGATGATTATTTACTACTGATGCCATACTTATTACATGTATTTGCTTATGAGAATGTTCTGCTTTTTCTTTGTTCTTCACTTATTACCTTCAGTTAAAAAATGAATGCTGATTCTTTATATCTCTTTTCACCCAATACACTCCATATACATCTCAGGCCGAAAGGGATTAATTGGATCAACAAACAAGAATCATAACATTAGCTGAAATCATTAAAAGGCTGAAATGGAAATGAGTTGGACATGTTATTAGAAGAGAGAAATAAAGTTGACAATTGAAACCATAAACAGGATATGAATAAATTGTAAAAAGTCTAAAAAGCAATCACGTATAAGATGGATGGATAAGATGAGAAAGTTTATGGGAATAATGTGAAAAAAGTGGTTATGAATCAAAAAAATTAAACTAAACTTATGAGGGTTTAATATTTTAATTGGTTTTTACAAATATTAAAAATAGGAATACATTTTGTCTCTCTATAAGCAAGATTAATCAATGTTTTTATTTCGTATCGATGATGAAGGTGAACTGATTATAAAGAGTTCTGTAAAATATATTAAGATAATAATTTTTGAAAAAAAAAGAGTTTTTATAAGAGATAATAATTTGTACAATGTTTATATAAAAAATGAAAATAAATGAAGATTCATCTTCACAGAGGCTAATCTCTCCGTACAGTAGTGCCCCTCAGTGCAAGCCAGATTAATCAATGGATGCAGGAATGTTTGTGCATAAAATCCCTTTCTACTGCCTACTCATCCAATATCTCCAGATTAGTTTCTAGCTTCTGGCTTTCATCAGTGAAGAGCCTTGGATCTGAAAGCACTGCAGGTAGATCTTAGGACCTAATGCAACCCTTCAACTGCCACCTTTTACTTTTTTAGCTAACTATAAAACTTTGAATCCAAAATGAAAACACAATAAAGTTTTAAGCTAAACTCATTAGCTTGTATAGTTGTATAGATCTAAACTCAGTTCAGCAACCATACTTTTTTGTATTTTTGGTTCTTTAATAATCACAGTCACTGTAATCCTATTAGGCAGATTTGGTATTAAACCATCAAACATCACATAATTACCATTCTTTATGCTTACACAAACTGTTTTCCACAGAGGCAAAACTCTCCATATAGTAGCCACTCAGTGCAAGCCAAATTAATCAATGGATGCAGGAAGTTTTGTGCATAAAATCCCTATCTAGTGCCTACTCATCCAATATTCCCAGACTAGTTTTTAGCTTGTGGATTTCATCAGTGAGGAGCCTTGGATCTAAGAGCATTCCACCTAGATCTTAGGATCTAATACAACCCTATAGCAGCCACCTTTTGCTTTTTTAGTTAACTATAAATCTTAGTGGTGTCTGATTCCAAAGGCTATGACTGGCAGTTTGAGTCAGAACTGGGCAAATCTTGGAAATTTTTTAGTCAGAAGTTGGTATTTATAATTAGTGAGAGAATAAAGGACTCATATGAATGGCAATGAAGTTACTTAAACAGTCATGACCACTTATATTGGAGCTGTGAAACTTCTATGGAAGAACCCATGTTTCAATTTTATCTTGAAAATATATACACTGAAATATGTATGTAGTAAAATAAAATCATGGATAAAATGTGTGTAGTCAGATAATCAGTAATCATTTTAATCATACTCAAATGTAAAAGAAGCACATGAAATACGAATTTGAGATCTAAATTCATTTTTTAATTCAAATGTAAACAACATTCTGTTTGGTTATAAACCATATTTCATTAGCTAAGCTAACAGCTTCATGTTCTATAGTTTATCAATCTAGAATTTTCAACATAAAGTAAAGATATTATTGAACATACAATTATCGTAAAGTATTTTACATAAACATTCTCTATCTTGTTTATTGTCTAGAAAGTCATCAAAATAATAATTTTTAAATATAATTATTGCTTATTAAACAATATTAGCTTTAAAATTGTAGGACAAATTCATAAACATATTCACATATGAAAGTACCGCGACATCATTACTGCAAAGAACAGTTAGCTTAGCGACGAGTCTATGTTTATATATTATATATTAAAATCATAATAATTGGAGTTGAAATCTTGTTTCCTGCGATTTAAACATTAATATTTAAAACTACTATTTTTAATTCCAATTTCTATTACCAAATTTCATTGGCGCACGATTAAAGATATAAAAACAATCGCACTCTTTGTATTAATATGAACATATGTCAAAAAAAAATTTGAGAAATTTTAAAAGATTTTAAAGAGGTAAAATTGTTAATAGAAATTTACATAATTACTGATTTCATATATTTTAAAATATGAGAACATATGTAGAAAAATGATATATAAAAAATACCAATTCTAGTTTTCCCAGGTTTAATAAAAACATCAACTACATCTGAGAGCACACATCTCTCTCTCTCTCTCTCTCTCTCTCCACACACACATACACACACACTAGTTTAAATGCAAATATATAGGCATTAATATTACGAACTTACCCTCGTTGTTAATGTGAGACCAGCTATAAATCCAAATATTGAAATGCATAGAACTACCCAAGTTTTTGATTCTCTTAAATTCGGGAAACGATCTAAAACTGCAGTTACTACTGTCTCTAAAGTGGCAAACTGAAAAGTATATATATATTCAGGCATTATAAATACATAAATATGCTTAAAGGTATTGATATTAAAAACAGTCATTCAGTGACTATATGCTACAAACGTTATGCAAATTAAATTGTATATTACGTTTTTTCTAACAAAGCATTTTATAGACAGAAATGGAAGATCAGTTTGTAAAAAAAAATGAATTTGTAGATGTATTAAGTGTAATCAAGCTGGAATTATTATTTTTAAATAGAAGAATATAAGTATTTTATATGATACAATTTGGTTTATTAATTAAGAATGAAAAAAAAAGAAATTGTCATTAAGAAATAATCAAATAAAAAATAGTCATAGATCATATGACCCCATTCTTTTAAGCTTGTAAGATATAAACAATGAGCATTGCCAATTGCTCAACAAGCTTTGTGATAAATGCTTAGCCAGAGAAAGCATTTAAAATAATTTAGTCAGGAACTCTCCCCCCCTCCCCAAACCTCTGACCAATGGTTTCGTGCTTTGGCACTCCTCAGAGAGGTGCCAGAGTTTCTGAAATATTTGTTGCCTATGAGCTGTTTATAAAATCTATTAAGCTAATATTAATAACTTTTATTAGTAATTCATTAGACTTTCTGCTTTTAACAACTTGTGAAGGGTTGTAGATTTTACAAGTCTTTGGATATATGTTTATAATTACACCCCTCCACAAGTCTCTGTGATACTATTAGAGGTAAATATTGTAAATCTATTTTTGTTTCTAAATATAGATACATAGAAGGAAGTGCCAAGATTTAAGAACAATACAGCTGGTCTTAGAGAAATTTTTTTCCCCAAATGAAGATAGTTTAATAGAATAGAGGGATGGATGTAAGTTTTTTTTTTTTGAAAGGCAGGCCATTCAGTGATAGGAGAATTTATAAAATTGGATTTACTATAAAGTCCAATTTAATATGTTCAATTGTTGAAATTCTTCAATGCATCAATGAAAGGTCAAAGGGGACAAAACTCAATTTTTTTTATGTGTCAAAGCGTCGTCCGGGAAGCAAACTCTGGGATGGTATGCTAACCACTCAGCTATTAATGCTTGACACTCAATTTTCCAAAGGGAACTTGTACTCATTTTATTGGTATCTATGCCCCAAAATTGAGAAGCAAAACTGTTACTCCTTGTCAGATAGCATTAAAACAGCAATATCATTAACAGATCGAATTTGTCTTCTAGAAGAATTTAACACACAGACTTAGGCAAATGTTACTGGAAATAATGGTGTTGGTGCTGTAAATTAAAATTGTTTATTATTATTAAACTTATGCACAACACATATGTTAACTATCACAAACAATTTGTTTAGTAAAAAAAACATTACAAAGGAATATGGATGCATCCATACTAAAGTCAATGGTATTTAATAATTACACTATAATTAGAAAGCAGAATACAAGAGAAATTCATATTATGTGACCATTTTCAGGCAAAGAGTATCAGACAGACCATAGATTAATATATATCAAGTTTAAAATGATAGATGCATTAAATATAAATGTTATTCTAATCATATTCATGAGAAATCTGATGTTCATCCCTTAGAAGAATCTGCTGTGCAATGTAAATTATGTATTAAGGACTAAAATTACTAGTTTGGATCTTCAGAAGTGTCATAATACTGAAGTTTGGAATTCGCTAAAGGAATGTATTATGAATACAAAGAAATCTATCCCCCCCCCCCAAAGGAATCATGACTAGTTTTCTGAGAATGATCTTATTAATAATGTTTTAATTAAAAGATCTATGGCATTCTCTGCTTGGCAGAATAATAGAGTAAATATGGAACTTTGTAATAAATATAAAGATCTGACCATAAAAGTTCAACACCTGATAAGGCTTACAAATGATTGATGGATTAAAATTTTGAAGACACAGACCTTCACTGATCATGATGATTCTAAATCCTTTTTGATACATTGAAAAGAACAAATTATCCTGAGAAATGGTATCACAATCCTATTAATTCCTGTAATGGCACTTCCTTATATGATGACAATGATATTTTGAACATCTAGAAGTAAGATAACACTTTTAATGACATATCCATTGTATCTAATTTATATTTGAACAACTATATCTAGTTTAGTGAAGTAATTTTAAAAATGGAAAGATCGCAAATCCTGATAAAATACCTGGAGAAGTTTTAAAATATAGTGATATATTAGTGATAAAAATATCAGAATTTTTTAGGAAGATATGGATGCATAAAGTTGTATTCATTTGAACTTGAGAAAAACAAAGGGAATAAACAAGATTGCAGTAATTATAATGAAATATCACTATTATCCAATGCAGCAAAGATACTTTCAAAAATTTTATTAAATATATTGCTTCCAGTTACAGATGGTTTCCAGAAACAAAGTGGTTTTAGAGAATCAAAAAGCACTAAAGACATGATTTTTGTTGTGAGGAAATTACAAGAAAAATTCCAGAAACATGGAAGTGATTTACATATTGCTTTTATTGATTTGGTCAAGGTATTTAATTTAATTAATAAAACAGATCTATGGCTATTGTTTGAAATTAGTTGGTTGTTCATCAAATTTATTCATATTATATAGCTTCTACATGATATAATGAGATGAAGTGTTATCAAAATAGATGGAAAATCTGAGGCTTTTGAAATAAAAACTACTGTTAAAGAAAGATATGTACTTCAACCCATGTTCCTTTCAAATTTTTATGACATTGGTCTTTGGAATTGTTTATAGGTGGTTTAATCATACCAGGATTGTGATATGATGCATATTTATGAGTGAAAGTTTTTAAAAGTGAACACACTAACTTCCTTTATTTTGATTTTTCATTAACAATATACTGAAGATTGAGCTATTTTTTCTAGTTCAGAAGATGATAAGCAAAATGTTCTTAATGTTTTAAATGCAGTACATAAAGTCTTTCATTTATTAATTACTGCTCAAAATACTCATGTTCTTTATCAGCCAATGATGGGAGAAAAATATTCAGCAACTTTTAGCTTGGATGGTTATCAACTAGAGAATGTAAATCAGTTTAAATATCTTGATAGTTTTATAAGGTAAAACTGGACTTAGATATTGAGATACAACACAGACACAAAGGATAGAGTATTTATCATAAGGAAATAACTACTGCAACTAAGTAATCTCTATATTGAACTGTTATTTTACCTAATTCATTGTATGGATAAAACCTGAACATACTATCAGCACAATATAAAGGCATGAGAAAAGATTCATTAAAGGATGCTTCATGTTATTATAAAAACTAATAGACAAGATCATAAAACCAACCAGTATGTTACCATTAAAATATCACATGATCACTATATCATATGCATACACAGATCATTAAAGACAGTAGTAAATTCTCCATACAGTAGCGCTACCATCCATTGATTACGAAGGCTTGCACTTGGTGGCACTCTTGTATGAAGAGTTTGCTGCTGTTATCAATCAGTATGTTCTTCAGATTGCTTGATGTGATGAGTCCACTATTGTAAAATCATTACTTCATTGGACTGGACATTTAAAACAAATAAACAATTGAAGATTTTCTAAAAGAGTATTTTATTGTAAATTTAAAACGATGGTTTTCATTGGAGAGGTAGACTCCATTTACAATATAAGGATTGTCTCAAAGACATTCTAAAGAAGTGAATGCCAATTGTTTCCATTAGGAGGATATAGCAAAGAGTAGACTACATTGGAGAGCTACAATTAGACATTGTGTTGAAGTATTTCAGAAAGAATAGTTTCATTCTGGAGGAATTAAAAGAGAGCATCAAAAAATATCAACTGAACTGAAAAATGGATAATCATTTTCTACATATGGATGCATTTGTGGTTAACGGATTGGTTTGTATAGTCATTAAAAAACTAATTTCTGGGGATTCTTTTGGAGTTGGAATGGCATACTCATTTATAAATGGTTGTTACAATTGTTTACATCATTTTTTAATTGTGGTTTTATTTTCTTTGTTAAAAAATGTTTTTTTTTACTATAATTTAAATAATAATTGTCTCCCATAATCATCACAATATTTAAGAACTTAAATTCATGATTTTGGGATGAGCACAATGTAGTGAGCACATATTTAATTGGAATGTTTGGGAAGAAGAGAAGACGATTATGAACCTGCATTTAGTTATAAAAAAAAAAAGAAGAAATAAAAACCTATACACAAGTGTTATAAAATATTGGAGTTAAATAGAAAATACATTGATTTAATATATATTTAATATACTCTTTTGATGTGTTGCTAACATAGCAAATTAACTAATTAATTCTGTGAAAGATTTGAAGTTTATAGATTTCTGGTCCTCCAATAAGTATTTTATTATAAGTCCTATGAGGTAAGAGTTTTTATTATACTATTTTTATTATTATTGAGTTAATAATTATTACTTTAAATATACATGTTATAAACAGCTACCCTTATTGAAACACATGTACACATATATTAATTATTTTTGCTCTGAGCAAAAAGTCTCAGAAACACAAATTACTTCCTAAGAATCATGCCATAGAATATACAAAACTCTATAGGAAAAATCACATTAAAATGGATTATCAGTCTTATATCTATAAATTTATTTCATGACTTGATTCCTAAGTTCAGTTCTCTATACATACTCTTTTCCCATTTTAACATTCCAATATTTCCTTTAGATTCAGAACATAAACTTGACTCCGCAAATTCATAAATCAGTCACTCTGCCAATCCACGGCTCAACTGACACTCTGCAATGGTCAGCCATAAGTCATAATATATAATTAGTTATGCTATCATATAATACAGATGATATTCATTACTTATAATTTGGGTTTGGAGTCAATACATGATTTTTTCTTCATTTCATTATATGTAATTTAATTAACCCCTTATATGAAAACACTCTCAATTCTCTTTATTACAGTATTCATATATGAAGTAAAATATGTAAAATTATGAGGTTACAATTAAGTGAAATCAATTCATTGATTGGATAAATTGATTATAAAAAAGGTAAAACTACCAAAAATGTATATGAATAAAAATGTTATGAGAAAAATGCAAATTTTTTATGCTTTTCCAAATATATGTGTTCAATTGCTAATAATAACTTACAGGTTAGAAGAGAACACAATGTCTCAAATGGCATACTTCTTTATTTCACATGTTGGCAGCCTAGCCAGTGACAGTACTTGCATGCGAATCAAATCAATGATCTTTAGATTTAAGAATATTATGTTTAAAATGATCTTTTAATGAACTTGACTAATCTGTAAATGGCAAAAATTCTAAGAATTTTTTTATACTTATCAATAAAGACACTGTTGATTTTTTTATGATTTATTCATTTTTTTTTCTTTTCAAGACAAACTTTTCAAGCAGTGCTGATTATCTTACCAGGTTGATTTGTAGAATTGTTTGATATTATCTTGTAAGCAGCTTTTTAAAATTTTCTTAATTTTATTTTTTTATTTTTTACCAACTTTCCAAGGGTGATTGGCATATTCTTGGCCTGAAACTTTAAATACAGTTTTTTTTTTCTAATCAGTATTTTGTCTTCTTATAATCATTTTACAATGAGGCAACTCATTTTACTGATATACATTCTTCAAATATCTCATGGTATTTCACAAATACAATTATTGCTTTTCAGCATTTCAAATTTATATTTTGTAAAATTAGGGTTGCTTATAATATGACTATACATTGGATAACTGTTCTAATAGTATATTGATTGCATATTTTCTTTAATTTGTCTGCTCCATCTGGTTTGTATGGATGTACTATAATACCTGTACTTGGTTTTTCTTTTGATGCTTTTTGTTGACAATTTAACATTTTTTTAATGATAACTAATGGATAACCATTTGTCATGAGAGTTTGCTCCATGTTGGCCTTTTCAAGTTATTGGTTTCTGATAAACCTTTGTTCTGTTACATAGTGAAAATATAATTCCATTCTGTCATGATAGGATGTATATAATACTTTCATATATGTAAGTATTCTGTGAATGGGAGTTTTGATTTTTGCATAAGGGAGTATTGTCATAAAAACATCTAAAAGCTTTTATTCCATTAAGTGAAAGAGATTTGTCATTTATGGGTGCCCAGTTGCAATGGTGTTTCACCACTTATTCATATAATGAATATATCATTGACATAACAAAGCCAGTTTTTCAGTGAAGATGAACAATCCTTATTGATAGCATAATGCAACTGTTAACATTCCGCATAATAGCAGTATATTTTCATTATATATAATTTCTTGAAAAAAATCAAAAAACTCTTCATCAGTGTCATTCTTGATTAACAAATTAATTTATAAATTAATCATAAATGCTGTTCTATATTCTGGTTTCAACATGCCAATGTTTTATTCATTTTATGGATACAGGATACAGCCTTATTATGAACATTCTGGATACACATCAATAATATATCCCTTTCAATTAAATTTGCAGTATAATTATAACAAAATAAATAATGGCATCTTTAGACATTTTGTGATAAAATTTCCTCATCCCAAAATCGAAATTACTGTTTACAGAAAATTTGTGCATGCTGGAAAAAACATCCCATTATAACAAATATACAAATAGTTGAGCTATGCAGTGAATGTAAAATTAATAATATAAAAATAAATTATTTGGGGAACAAAACATTCAATATACAGAAGACTATTACAACTAAAATATAATAGAAATTTGCCAATATATTGACATACATTAGAAACAGGACATAAATTTGAAAAAAAAAAACTGTTTAAAAATAATAAAATTTACTTAAAAATAATAAAATTTACAAATAATAGGAGAGATTAAAATTTTCAAATAATAGGAGAAATAGAACAGCAAAAGAGGCTATTCTTATTAATAATATTAAACTAGTATCAAATAGAGATTTGGGTTTAAGAAAGATTTTATCATAAGTAAAAGTAATATTAAAAGGAAATTAGAATAAAGGTAAAAGATAAAAATGAATTTAGTTTATAAAAAATATAAAAGGGGTAGCCACTAGAAATTATTCAAAAAATTAAAATTTAAACAGTGGATAGTTGGGTTAGTTTAGAAGTAATAAATGACTATTGTATAAAATATAAATAGAATATAATAAAAATACGTTAAAAATAGGTTAAAAATAATTAAAGTAAAAGGAATTAAGATTGTGAATATAGATTAAAAATAAATATTAGATGGGGATATTGACAAAAATAGGAAGATGAACAAATGAATAATATATAATGTTAAAGTTAGAATAAAAAGTGAATATATTAAAAATAAAAAATATATTAGAATTAAAAGTGAATATAAAAAATAATAAATAAATAGAATACAAAATTATAAAATATGTATAGATGCTAAAGAAAAGAATTAATTATTAAAAATAATATATATATAAGGGTGTATATATAGATATGTTGATTAAAAGGAAGGATTTATATTATGAAATATGTAGAAATTATGTGTTTATGTATGTATAAATATTCAAGTATTTATGTTTATTATGAATCTGAAGAAGACTGCTGGGGTGATCAAAACTGTTATGATAGTATAAGGGTGTGTATAATGCATTGTAAAGAAAAGAATAAGGAAAAGTGATTGATATTAATATTGCAATTTCAATATAATATCATAACAGCTTTCCAAAATCACAAACCATTATGAGGAATCCTACAACACCTAAACTTGAAATGCCTGAAAAATAAAAACTGCATCTATAAAATACCAAGATAATGTGAAAAGATATGTTTTGGTGAAAACTAGCCACTTTATCAAATAGTGATTAAAATAGCACAAAGTAATGATGAAAGAGAGAAAAAAGTATGTATAAAATAATAAATTATGCATATTACTAATAAAAATATGTTTGATTAGGAAGGCATGAAAATATTGAGCTGAGGAAAAAGAAGAAATATTAAATAACAATATTACCAAATTCATCATTCATTTATTTTACTATAATATCTTACATAAACTGCATTTTATCTACTCTACTTTGAACACTTTTTGGAAAAACACTTTTTATTATACACATATGCATAGACAATCTCACATTTCACTCTCCTATAATCTTCAGAGCTATGACATAATGAACAAAATAAAATACATAACTATATAAATAACACCATAAAAAACATAACAAAAAATTAATAAAGTAAAAAAAAATTGTTTTATTATATATATTTTTATTTTATTAATTTTATTGTTGACATGTTTTATGGTATTATTTATATAGTTATGCATTTTATCATTATATCACAGCTCTGAAAAAAACTGCAGGACAGTCAAACGTAGGATTGTGTATGCATATGTGTATAATAAAAAAGTTTTTTTGCTAAAAAGTGTTCAGAGTAGAGTGGAAAAATTGCATTTAAATAACAATAGAAAATATTGACAACTACTAATTAATTTGTCCTAATAAAAAAAATCACTAAATCCCTCATAGATAAATATATAAAATTTCTAGAGACCACCTTTTCTAGAATAGTCTAGCTAGTTTTAATATCATCATAAATTAAGTATTCATGAATCTGAAGGTTACTGGTTCAAATTAATACTAGTCTGTCATTGTTAAGCTAGAAACATCTAAAGATAAGAGGATAATAATACTGCTCAAAATATTTTTCTATATTTGTAATTAAAATAAGTGATGGAAATATGTAATTATAATGAATAATAATAGTTTAGAGATAATATTATCTGGAGCAAAAATGGAAGCTATGGATCCTAAATAAAGAAGGTGGAAATAGAAAAAAAATTATAATGTAATGTTTTATAAGGAGATGGAAGTAAGAAAGCAAAGAACATTTATTTTAGAATGCAGATTATTAAAAAAAGAACCGTTACATATGAAATGAAGAAAACAACATAAAAGTAAAAAAATAGGTAATCAACTTATGTTTTTTTTTGTTTAGACCTTTATAACAAAAAAAAAAAAGGATATAGTGAAAAGATATTGGAATTAATGAAATAACTTTTACTAAAATAAAACAAGAACAGAAAAGGTAAGATATAAATCAGAATAATTTGGTAATTATAAATTATAATGTGGTTATAAAGAAGATAGATTTATAGGAATTTCAGCATAATTAAATGTTTAACATGTTTAACAGAATTTCTAGATTTACATCCTTCTATTATAGAAATTTTTTGAGTTTATTTAAGAGAAACACATTATACATTACATCACATTGTCAGTTTTTAGTATTTGATTGTAAGTGCATAATCATGTTAAAAATATTTAAAAAAACATAACAATTTAATTGCTTGTACAATACCAATATTTTTATTGCTCAATCATAAAATCGTAAAAAAAACTGTTGTTTTTTAATCTAATGAACTGCACTCATTGAATCACATCAAAATGTCATTAATGTGCATGAACTCACCTGGATAATGACAAATTTTTATTTGTTAATATTTTTTAAAACTGTTAGTTTATTAGATTTAATGTTAATATTCTATTTATCTTGCATACCTATATCTGCTGCACAAGCATTAATATGAAACCTTATAAGCAAAAGTATAATTTTTTAGTTTAATTAATTCTTTTAAAAGATAAAATATTTTACTTACCTGGCTGTCAATACCTAATGTGAGTAACATAAAAAAAAATAAAAAGGACCATAGTGGTGATACAGGCAACCTGGTAACAACTTCTGGGTACACAATGAATGCAAGGCCAGCACCTAGAAATAATTATATGTTTTAAGTCTCAGTTTTCTTACATTTATACAGATTTAATTAACTATATTTACATTTGATTTTATCTATTTATTATTTTTTGTTTTCCTACTTAACATAGAGGTATTAGAAATTATAATAAGAACTCTCAGAATACCATTTTTAATTGGTTTAAGGCTATTATGTGAATCAATATTATATTTATGATTGAATTACATCACATTTCTCTAATCTGTAAAACAATATTAAATCACATTTTCATTGAGTTGGTGGAGAGTATAGATCAGAAAGGATTGAGAAAGCTATAGTGAGAAGGAAAAATCTTTTGTATGCTCTCTAAATCAATGTTTGTTTATTCAGATTATACCCTCATCTTAAAAACTTAAGAATTCTTTGCATCATGGGATATTCCACAATCTTCAGAGTTGTTACTGAATCAAGAGAATAATAAAGTATGTCTCCCAAAATCATAACAATTACATATTCTGTTTCTCAACTGGGAAAGAAAGTTTCACTAATAGATGCAAATAATCATCAAACTAATAAACTTTTAATTGAGAATATTAGAGATAAAAAGAAAAACTGGATTGATCATATATTAAGAAGAAAAAATAGTTTAATGAAATATGTTTTGGAGGAAATAGTATGTGGAAAGAAGAAGAAAAAATAAAAAAGATTGGCATTGCTAGATAATAAAAGAGATGGGAATTGGGCAATTAATAAAGTGGAGAAATAGATGAATTTGGGTTGTGATTGCTTTCTGGCCCTGTCAGGTAAACAGAATACTATTGACTGAAAGCAAAAAATGTAAATGATTTATCCTATTATGCCATTAATTGTTCAAAATCTATTATGTCAGTGCTTTAATGAAATGGATAATGGTAAGTCTCAGACTATCCTAAAAACACTGATGTATCAAGTTGACCACTGTTTTTTCAGTGTCACTTTTTAATTTCAAGTAATCATTGACTTTTCACTTTATTTGTTTATATTTTATAAATTATTCAGCTATAGTGAAATAGCAGAAAGGTAAGACTTGATCATAGTGCTTTCAGACATATGTAAAAACCCAAATTCTGATTTTAAACTTTTTATACTCAAGTAGAAAAGAACAATAAGTAGACAAATTGTTCTAAAAGTATGAAAAAAACATGCATTATGTGGATTAAAATTTTTGACATGTGGTCATGTATATTAGTTGTATAAGATAGAGTGGATGACTGAAGGGATCTTGAAAGTCTGGATTCAATCCCTCTAATTACAGTCATAAATAGAAAAATCTTTATTTGAACTGTGTTAAGTGTTGTTAGCTAAGAGGTCAGACAGCTGCCTTGCAAGCAAGCAGTTGGTTGCAGACAGTTGTTGCAGGTTCGCCTCCCGGCTGATGCTATGACATATGAAAAAAAAAAAGAAAGCAATGCTGTCCACAAACAAATATAGAAAATGAAACATATTTTTTAAATGCAGTATAAAAAACACATGTAAAATCAAAATTTAAATTTGGATATGAGATATTATTTAGTAAATATAGTATCCTGAAGAAAATTGAGCAATAAGTTTATTTATAGGATAAATAGAGTTCTAGCAATATGTAAAAACATATGATATCCTGAGATTCTCATGAGTTATTTAATATTTAGCAGTCAAATAAGAGAACCCCAAAAATGGTAATCTACTCAATAAGGAAAAATGGAGTCATTATAGCTTTAAAAACACAATACTGTTCTAACAACATTTCTTTTAGATCTTAGAAATGAAGGAAATATTTAGGCAGATAAGTAAGCATCTAAAAATGGAAATGCAATTAATATAAGAAATTGGTCTGATAAAAATACTTTATGATTTGCACATAGTTTATTATTATATTTATTAACTAATCATTAATTTAAAAGATAATTTTGGAAATGTTGAAAAGGATGCTCAAAATATTGAATACATCATCATAAGGCTTGTCAGTAGTAATTTCCATAGAGACAGCCAATACGGCAGTAAAAATTATTTAAAATTCTAAGTACAAGTAATATGTAAATGATAATTATTTGGAGGAATCAATAAAAGAAATGTATTGTTAGTATACTTAAGCAAAGCAAAAATTTCTGCAAACAATATCCGTAATCTCTTAATATTTCTCTTAGGTTTAAATTTACAAAACATATAGTTTTAAATAGATTAGATTTATTACTAACATGATTACAAATAATCACTAAAGATCACATGATCATTGTTCTTTATGCTTACACAAGCTGTTTACACAGAGGCAAAACTCTCCATACAATAGTGCCACTCAGTGCAAGCCAGAGTAATCAATGAATATGGCTGCTGGAGGGTTGCATTAAATCCTAAGATCTAAATGCAGTACTCTCAGATACAAGACTTTTCATTGATGAAAGCCACAATCTAAAAACTAGCCTCAGGATATTGAATTAGTAGGCACTAGATAGAGAATTTATGGAAAAACTTTCCTGCATCCATTGATTACTCTGGCTTGCACTGAGTGGCATTACTGTATAGAGAGTTTTGCCTCTGTGTATAATTACAAATAATATTGATTCTGTGGTAGATAAAAAGTTTAAACAAATTATACAGCTATTACAAAATCAAGATGTTTTATAGATACTCAGAAAATAAACAAAATCCACGGACTTGTTCATCTTAAAAAATTTGATAAAGTTTGCACAAATAATGTCACAAAGATTTTTAGATCTCAATATTTCACCTACTTAGATAATGCTAGTTGAAAAATTAGAAAAATCAACTCTTTCTTGACAAAACTAGTTATAATCAAAAGTTCTATAGGGATTAGATTAGATTAGATAACAGCATGTAGTATTTTAAATAAGTGCTTTAATAAGTAGTCAGAAAGATTAACAACTTGTGTTAAAATACAGAGTAATAAATTTCAATAAGTTTAGTTCTAAAATGTTAAAAGATTTTTATATCTGGATGAATATGAGACAGAGGAGTTAATATTTGTAAATTCAAAAGGAATTCCAAGACATGAGAGTGAGTGACTTAATATTGGATGAAGAAACTTTGGAACATAGAATAAACTTGTACTATTTAAAAGTTACATTTTAATTATTAATGGATATATCACATTACTTTTAGCTTAAACTTTATGGGTTAAGGTATGTCATGATTTAACTATATATTTTTTAAATTAAATGAGTAAAAAAATCTGAACATATATAACTAGAGATATTTTAAAATTGTATCCAAGTTGTAATTTAAAGTAAAAAAGTACTATGAAACATTTATAATATTGGAAGTAAGATATAACACTACATTAAACTCATAGTACATGTATTGAATGTAATACATGTATGGTCAGAATTCAAATCAATCTAAAAATATCTATGTTCACTAAAAAGACAATGACATCAAGAAGAAATGAAGAACTGTAATAATATATTGGATTATTTCCATCATATATCATTAAACGCTGAATGTATAGAAAATTTTAAGCTTTCTTTAAACTTTTCAAACCCAAACAATTTGTTAGTAAAAACACACAAGTAGATAACACGGATTTTTAATTATACTACTCAAAACATTGTGTGTATGTTGTTATTACTAACAAGTGATTTATATTTGAAACATTTAAATAAAGTTTAAATTTTTTTATACATTCAATGTTTAATGATAGATGGTGGAAATAGTTCAACATATTATCATGCCTAATATACCATTATCACAAACCTTTAAACAAATATGAAGAAACTGATTTCAGATTTAAGAAACAAATTTAGATTGCCACAAAGAAAGAAGAATGTCATATATATATAATTAAAATTATCACAAAGAATTATTTTTTCCAAGAATATATGACAATTTGTGCTGCACAATATAAAATACATTAACAATGTTTTTGGCTTCACATTGTAATTAACTCAGAAATGTGTTATAATTAGTTTTTTTAAGAGAATATATTTAATTCAATCTTTAAAAAGTGTTTTATAATCCTTGACAATAACCATAAAAAATGGCTAAGATACTGGAAAAATGAAAACAACATAATTTCAAAAAATAAACCATAAGAAATGGCTAAGATACTGGAAAAATGCAAAACAACATAATTTCAAAAAATAAGAATACATTTTAAAACAGGTAAAATTCTCCATAGAGTAGTGCCACTCAGTGCAAGACAGAGTAATCAATGGATGCCAGAAGGCTTGTGCACAAAATCCCATCTAGTGCCTATTCATCCAATATCCTCAGACTAGTTTTTGGCTTGTGGCTTTTGTCAGTGAGGAACCTTAAATCTGGCTTGCACTGAGATGCACTACTGTATGGAGAGTTTTGCTTGTTTTAATAACAATTATAAGCAAGCATAAGAAATGGTGATCATGTGATGTTTATTGGCTTAATACATTTTAAAGTAAAAGTTTGGAAGAAAAATTAAAATTTATATATTTATTAATTCTGTAATTATTTGAGCTGAATGAATGTTAAATACAAAATATATGAAGAATAAGAACTGGAAAATAAGCAGAAGTTGATAGAGAATTATACTGTGATATTAGTCAATTAATTTAATTGAAATATTCTATGAAAATACACTGAATGTTGATTAATTTGTTCTTCACAATGATATTTATTAATGTTGTTGAGTTGTTTGTATTGACTGTGACTAAAATCAGTCATAGATATATTAAAATTATCTGCAGAGCCAAATAATGTAGCAACAATTGCATAATCAGATTCAGTAGTGATTGTTTCTAATTGGGAAAATACCATTAATATAATTATGTTAATTTGATTATGTTAATTTAATTCTGTTCTGTGAAGCATTGGATAAGATATCACAAGATGAAGCTTCACTTCCATATATCAAAAAAAAAAAATTATCTTCATCATAAGCTATGCCATTTTTTTGCATGGATTAACTAGTCAATATATTATTAGTTTGAAAATTGTTAGAAAATTTTGTCATGGAACAGGCATACCAATGAATTTGGTTGTATCATATGAAAAAGTATATTATTGGTCACAACATTGATCCATGATTTATGTAATAATCATTAACACAGAGAAGATTAAGATAATCAATCTTGCTGCAATGACACAACACCCAGCATTTATCTATGATGGTGCACTTAAACAAGAAGTTGAATGTAGATAGATGTGATTGGAACAGAAATTTTAATTCTCTATGCTCTAGGGAGAGTTTTAAAAGGAATTTTAGAAGTTTATTTTTTAAACAACTTTAATAATATCAGAGAGAGATTATATAATACACCATCTATCAATGAGTTTATATGTTTTATGACATCACAAATTTTTTTTCAAATAAAAATTTTAACACTTATGCTACTATTGTTAGTTACAAATTGTGCATTATGCAAACAAGTAAAGCTCAATTTCAAGAGAATTATACGACTGAGCACTTTTTGGAGGTCCCATATTGATAAAATATTGTAATAAATAATTTATCAATTAATGTAAATGTGAATTTTAATGTCTTAATAATATTAGGAGTTTGTAATCAAATGAGATAATCAGCTAGAGATTAGTAAGTTAGTTATAGAATGACTGCTAATACTCATACAGTGAGATATCAACATTCGATATTATGCTTTTAGACATTGCATGAAAACACTTAAATCATATTGGGATAACTCATCCATAAATTGGATTTTTTTTTATTTGGTGAAAATAATTTCTTGTAAAACTAGCTAATATTGATTTACAAATTAATTTGTAAATTAAATTTATAATTTCAAAACTTATTATTTGTAATTGAAATATTTGTTTCATAATTTTATTATTGTTTGTCTTTTAAATTTATTAATATGATGAATTGTTGGTATCTAGTTTTGTGAAAACAATACAAAAAATCGAAATAATTGTCAGCTAGAAATTTTTATTTTTCATGAAATAAATTGGGTTTCTTTTTCAAAAATAACGAGAACGTAGGCTAAAAAAAGTTTGTTGTTTTCATTACTAGCAATAAACGGAATGATTATTTTTAGAGTAATTTGTAAAAAATAAAAAAAGGATTTAATGTAAGATTTCATTTTTAGATTTTATTTTTTGTTCTATTTTATTAAAAAAATTACCTATATATTAATATCCACAATGTAGGCTGAATCTTAAATTTGTCATCTACTTATCCCAGTATATGCTTTAAAACATCAACTAAATATAAAACCGAATGTAGACACCCTAACTATATTGGTAACATTTTGACAGCTAAGATAATAATCCTCAATAATGCTGATATTATAAATTTATTTAAACGCACATTCATTACGTAAATAATATTCATTAAGGCTGTAGCCTCAATTACATGCGTATAAAATGCGATAGTAGGGACCTTCTTCCAAGAGTAAGATTGTGGTTTTAAGACCTGTAGAGTTCCCTACTATCGCATTTTATACGCTAGTGATTGAGGCTACAGCCTTAATGAATATTATTTAAATAATGCTGATACTAAAAAGAAATGGTATTATTCCTTATAATTATTTAGTTTACCAAATGATTGAGAAGTACATTTAGTAACTTTCTAATTTGCATTTATATTACTTAAGTCAATAAAACATGTAGTGATGTTGTTAAATTTAGAAATATGTAGAACGTTATTTCTTTTATTATTTTTTGCACAAATGAAAAATATTCAATAGCCTTGGAAATTAAACACTGATTTGGATTTCATAATTTTTTTGGACAAAATTGCAACAGCTTTATTATTTATTTTTTGATGATCACATTATAATTGTAATTGAAAATATTGGATGACTTCTTTTGTTCAGTTCAATAGGGTTCAAAAGTGGTAAATATAGAAAAGTTGGAAATCTGTTCAAAAACAGTGAATATATTATTGATAATATTCATAATCAGAAAATAATGTAATTATATGAATTAATTTATATTGCTAAAGCATTTACTATTGAAAAATAATGAATTTACTAATTCACACAATCACCTTTTCATCTGCTTACACATGCTGTTAATAAGAGTACCAAACTCTCCCTACAGTAGTGCCACTATAAGCCTTCATAATCAATGGATGCAGGAAGATTTGTGCATAAAATCCCTACCTAGGGCCTATTCATCCAACATCCTGTGACTAGTTTTTAGCTTGTGGCTTTCATCAGTGAGGAGTCTTGGATTTTTATTGAATTTACTAATTCTGAATTATTAAAAAATTGGGTGCTCATTGGGTATACAATTTACCCATAGGTGGAGTCACCATATAAATACTATACCAGGATAATGTTAATAAATAATATTTTTTCTGTAAAAAAAAAAATCAAAGACAAAAAAAAAAACCCACTAAAATGTAAAATATCTAAAAAATCATAAAAATAATGTAATTTTTCTTTGAAATACAAATTTTAATATTCAGGTGATTCTTTTTTTCCCTATGCTATTTGTAATTAGTTTAATCAAACATTCAGAACATTAAAACAGGCAAAACCCTCCATACAGTAGTGCCACTCAGTGCAAGCCAGAGTAATCAATGGATGCTAGAAGGCTTGTGCATAAAATCCTTATCTAGTGCCTACTCATCTAATATACCCAGACTACTTTTTAGCTTGTGGATTTCATCAGTGAGGAACCTTGGATCTGAGAGTACTGCACCTAGATCTTTGAATCTAATGCAAGCCTCCAGCAGCCACTTTTTATCTCTACTTAACTACAAAACTATGAGTCTAAAATTGAAAACACAATAATATTTTTAATTTGAACTCATTAGCTTATATAGTCATATAGGTCTGAAGTCAGTTCAGTACCCATATATTTTAATAACAGTTATGAGCAAGCATAAGAAATGGTGATCATGTAAAAATGATGATCATGCGATATTCAGAACATTAGTTAAATAAAAAATTATTTCATATGTTAATTTTATTAACTGTAACTGAGTATGCTTTTGGCTGATGAAGTGAGATTCATAGAACTCATGGAATTACTGTATATGCTGTAGCATTTAAGTGTACAATACTAATTTATTTAAATTTATAAGATATAAAATTAAAAGCATGTGAAGTGCTTGAAAGAGAAGCTATACAGAGTGCAAAAATATTAAACACTAAATGCTTTTGAGGCTGTTTAATTTAAATATTCCATTTGTTGGAGAGTTGGATCCTATTCTCTTCCTTATTGATGGCCTGATTGTTTTTAATGATAAATTATACTTCTTTCACTTTACATTTTCTTGAAGCACAAGTGAAAATCTGGCCACATGATCCAATGTCAAAATTGTTTGCTTGGAACATGATGATCGAAAATGTAAATTGAAAGAGGTAGAACCAGACTATTAAAAAAGAGAATAGCACCCAAATCTCCTACAAATGGAATATGCAAATTATAATTTAAATAAATTAGCATTGTACATTTAAATATTGCAACATACCCAGCTACCCCATAAGTGCTATGAATCTGGTTTCACCCCCTGAAAGCATGTTCTGCTATAGTTAATAAAATTAACTTACAAAATAATTCTTTACTTAGCTAATGTTTGAAACATTTAGGCAGCTAATTACAAACTTAAATTTAATACATTTTTCTAAAGATAGTAATTGTAAAATAAATATTATGTTTAAAATTATGAAAATAATATAATTTATTTAGAAAATAAACTTTCTGAATAAAATTAAATTAGCAATTATGCACAAACATTAATTTAAAGAAATTATAGATTGACCCTGACTGTCAATGTTCCATGAAAATAAACCCAATTTCATAATAAATGATATAAAAGTGCATAAGCATATAAAACATTTCAAATCTCTAAAGCAGGGAAATATTCATTTAAAAAAATTATAAATACACACAGACTACCACTATTTTCATCTGCAAGTTTTGTTAAGACATTAGAACTAGTGACAGCATTGGTCCATAAATGCTTGCTGTAGCTTCAATTATTTTAAATTTGCAAGTATTAGTTTTAATCACTCATAAAATATTGTTACAAAGAATTTTTTTATCAAGTGGTAAAAAGTGAAAAAAATGCAGTGGCATTTTGACACCAATCTATTGATGATTGCACTATTGTAGACAATTTTAATTAATGGGATTCTGCCTTACAAGAAAGAGAAGGAGAAAGAGGAATTTACATCTATTTTGCACTGTCCACAGAAATGTTATCAAACAAATCATTCAATTAAAATTTGTAGATGTTTTCTTCATTATTGTGATTTGATTGAGAAAATATATTGTGAACCAATGTTGTTGAAATTTTAGAGTTTGGGTTTTTTTTTTTGTTATGGATATATCTGTAATGACAATCACAAGATTAAAGGGAAACTTTCAAATACTGTGGTTGAATTAATTTAAAATGTATCAAAAACATTGCTGGCAGCAACAAGTTGTGGATCAAGATGTATTTATTGCATTTCTCGCTGACATTTACAACACTTTTCATGTATAATGTTTTCTACCAATATTCATTTTAAGTTCCTTTCCAAAAGAAATTATTTATTTTCATGGTTTTTTTTTAATAATAAATATTATTTTCATGTCTTCAAACAAGTCACATTTTTATCTCTTTCTTTTGTTGCTGTTGTTGTTTTTAAAATTTTTTTTGTTGAAAAGATATTTATTGATTAGTTTACTCTGGTATATGTGATGTGTTCACATCACATATACCAGAGTAAACTAAGTATAGTATGTGCATGGTGACTCGACCAATTGGTAGAATATACATGCAATGAGCACTAAAAATTGTGTTATACTTTTTCATGAAAAAATAGATTTTGAGTCACTTTGAGAAATGTTTAAATGTTACAATTTTAAAATTAAATTTTCTGCATTTTTAAAAGATAAATTTACTTGTGAATTTTGTGACAGTTTTCATCTTGTTTTGGAAAAAAAGTTTTTTCATAGGAGAATTTAACTACAAAAAAACTCCCTTTAATATGAGCTCTAAACTAGTATGACCAGGTGTAATAAGCATCTTGAATCTTTGATTTACATTCTTATTTGTCTATTTCTATGTTTCCATTTAGAAAATACATCCACTGATTTATCTGATATTTTAAAGTATTATACATTATAAATATAAACACATAAATTATTTTACATAAGTTTAAGATATAAATTATGTATTTAAATTGTGAGATGTAATTTTGTTACAATAATATATATGTTAGTGAAATAAATGTTCGGGCATTTGTACAAAAAAGATAATCACACCTTTTATTTTATCTATACACTTTTATTCATGCTTAGCATGCTTTTGATATATTACATATCATATTTATAGCTCATTCATTTCATTAGTGTTCATAGTAAGTATACTTGATAGTTTTATTCACTATTTATATTCATTTAAATTTGTTGTTTTATTATTCAGAAATATTTAAATTTTTTTCATAATGCTCGCTTTTTTTGATAGGGGAATGCTATCTCTTTTTTAGAGAAATTCCGTTTTAGTGTTAAAGCTCTTTTAAGCTTTCGTTTTTTTTCTTTTCTTTCAGTGCATATAATTTCAGCTTTCTTTACATTAAATTTATGGCCTCGCTGTTTGTAAATATAGAGAAATATTTAGAGCTTATCATGGCCCTGTGATAAAATACCAATATATAAATTACATTAGATTTAGAGAAAATATGAATCACAAGAGTTAATTAATGTAGACCAATTAAATGTATGAGGAATTAAATAGTTCTATAATTAATTGGATTAAAGAAGGTAAAAAACAACAAATGAATCTATTTAAAAAAATAGTAACATATTGTGGACTTTAGATATCAATAAAGACAATATAAAAATGAAGCAAAAAACAGCTTTTTGCTAAAATTTATTTGTTATCTAAGAAAATATTCAATTTCTGAAGCAGCTATAAAAAAAGATAGAACAACCAAGACAAAAATCAATTGAAGACCTTCAGCAAAAGAGGATTAGATTTCCTGAATTATTTTTTTCTGGTAGGTTTAAAATAGATCTAGATTTTTATAAATCATTTTTGACTGTACTATAATTTTTATAAACCTTGAAGACCAATTATTTATTAATTGTAAGTAAATGTGTTAATGTTAAATATTGTTTGTTGCTGATTTAGGGTGTTCTCACTGCCATTTTGAATTCTAAGGATCACCGAAAAACACTGCTGACACATCCAAGCGATAAATGACATTGAATAATTCATATGGGGTCACTTGGGTGTGTCAGCGGTAATATTTTAAATTCATATTTTAGAAATTATAAACTTTTAGTATTTTTAAATTTACTCATTGCATCCATTTTTTATATTTTGTATATTTTAGTCATGTGATTTGATCAAGTATAATTGTACGAAATTTGCCTTTTAATTTGTGTATTGCGATTTTGTAACGAATGGTCATATCATGACACCATGTAGATTATTCAAAGTCATTTAGCACCTGGATGTGTCAGTGGTGGTTTTGAATGGTCTTTAGATTTCAAAATGACTGTGAGCACACATTGCTACTTAATTTTTTTTTGAATTATAGTTTTGGTAACTTAATTATTAATACAAATAATTATTAATACAAATAATTAAGTATGAATTAATTCTTTAATTGCTTATTTATCAAATAAATGTTGTTACTAATTCCTAGTGTGTCATTATAATAATTATTTATTATATATATATTGTAATTAGAGAGGGTTTAAACTCAGACTTTCAAGCTCCCTTCAATCATCTATTCCATCTTATACAACCAATACACATGAGCACATACATGAGAAAAAGATCAATAATCTCCGATATACGTATATGTTGAGACAATCTGCTACCAAAGTAATAATATACATAATAAATCAGATACACACCTACAAATACTGAACAAATCTAATCAGTTATGCATGATATAGATATACATTATCATATTTCTTTCATGCACTGTTTAAACTTCAAAATGATAAGATTAGTTTATATTAATGACTAAAATTAAAAAGTTGTGAGAATTATTTCAACTTTTACATTTAAGTTAATATAAGCATACTTTTAAAGTGATTTCTGAAAAAATGATTCAAATTTTTTTATTTATTTTGTACTCTTTTATGATCTTTGTATAAAAAATAACCATTGGTAATAAGCATTACATATATTATTTTACAGATTAATTATGAAAATCTAGAATCGTTTTGATCCATTAATTAAACAAATCATAAAATGTTAATACTGCTTATTCATAAATGTTTATAATATGTTATTTACAACTTTTTTCTAAGCTTCCAAGATTATGAAAAACAATATAAATTGCGTTTATACATACATTTCTTAGTAATTAAGAATCCATTTAGATTCATAATTAGTGATCTCAATTATACTTTTTTTTAACGTTTTACCATTTAAAATTGTATTAATAAATTATGATGTTTAGATCTACATTATAAAATAAAGAAGATATAAAAAAAAACAACCTACCTTGATCAACAACTTTGTCGATAGGTGTTTTTAATTCGTGAGCCAAATAACCGATCACAGAAAAGATAACAAAACCAGCAAAGAAACTGGTTAAAATGTTGCTAAGTGCTACAATGAGTGAATCTCTAAAACAAAACAAAAAATTTTTTTTTATATATTTTGTGTGAATACAATTAATAAATATATACTTAATAGACAAAATACTGGGAACACCAGTCATATTAACATAGTTTTGAATCATGTATCACAGAAACGCATAGCAATAGCAATTTACCCTTTCTCCCATCTGTAGAACTGTAAGAATATGATAAAAAAATAATCTTAAAAAATTTATGTTTTATAAGTCAGTGAAATGGATACTAGCCCCAACCTTGTGTGAGAGTGGTGTAGTGAAACTTATACTAAAGAAATATTATTTACCAATTTAGCTAATCTCTAGTCTAATGAATGCTTAATAAAAATGATTAATATACTTCCCTCAAGTGCTTTGTAAGAAAGTTGTAAGGGCAGTAAGTTTAACACTCATCAATTAAGCTATAGCAATTGAATATATATATATATATATATATGCTACTACAAGAGAAGGTGTTCAAATCATCTTTATCTTAGATTGTCCCCATCCCCAGACCAGTTTCGACCTATGGGTCTCTTCAGTGAGGAGTTGGGACATTAAATTCAAAAAACCAACTCAAGCTAAGCATTTATCCAAAAGATATTTTTTTCAGTTGGAGAGCTGACTTTAAAGACATGAAGATGTCTAAAGGTTTAGTTGGTTTTTTGAATCTAATGTCCCAACTCCTCAAACCGGTCTGGGGATGGGGACAATCTAAGATAAATATATATATACTGAACAATGATAAAGGTATGTGGAAGAGATTGTGATCTGGGCCAACAGATGAATGCTAGTTCAGTATAAAATGTGCACTTTGGGAATCATACATGTTTTTAATCATATGTTTATGATTACACCCCTCCACAAAATACTAAAAGTGGATAGAAACCAATAACAACTACCTTGCATAAAAGTGGTTATTTCTGTAATATAATTTTATCTCGAGTCTAATGAATGACTAATAAAAATTATTAATATACTTCTCTAAAATGGTGTGCCACAAAGTAATAAGTGCAGTAAGTTTGACACATCAATTAAACTGTAGTAATTGACTATATATATATATATATATACTGAACAATGATAAAGGTATGTGTAAGAGATTGTGATCTGGGCCAACTGACGAGTGTGTGGTTCAGCACTAAATCTGCATCTTTGGACATATGTTTATCATTGCGTCCCTACACAAGTTGTTAAAAGTGAATAGAAACCAGTCTTCATCTCTATGAAAATTACACTAGAAAAACAATGTTAGTTTTGTTTGAATGCATCAATTACATAAAAACATGCTGGATGCCTGGAATAACCCACTTTATCATAATAAAATCATGATCTATCATTTATTTGCACAAGGAAATTAGTATCTTTATATTAGGCAAATAAATGAATCAAATTAAAATTGAATGCTAATAATCTACAAAATCGGAAATAAAATAAATATATCCATGAACTTCATATAAAGAACATTTTCTAATTTATTCTGCAATCACAATATTTACAGTTACAAGTTTATTTATATCTATTATAATATTTAAATAGAAGAATGGTTAACTTCTAGTAGTTACATCAATGGAAAATATATGGATGCAATTAGCATATATATGCACACAGAGTCAGTAATAAGTTTTAAAACAGAGTTATTTTATTAATCCTACAGAGGTCGTGATAGTGTGTATCTGAGAGATACGGTTTTGTAAGATTAATGGTAAGAAAGTTTGTTATAAACATAATGGAGAAGAAAGAATCAAAAGAATTTATAAAAGAATAGTTAGGAAAAAAAAATGGTTAAAATTGGGTTTTTGAATATGCAAGGTGGTAGGAGACCAGAAAATTGGCTGGATTTAAATAAAGCAATTGAAAATAAAGAACTGGAGGTATTAGCAGTAGTGGAAACTCATCTAAAAGAAGAAGAAGAACCTATTTTGGAAGAGGTGGTATGGCAGGGTGTAAACAGAAAAGAAAAAGAAAAAAGGGGTGGTGGTATAGGTGTTATATCGAGGAAATATTTAAATATTGTTAAATGTCAAGAGCATTTGTGGTTTGAAATAAGGTTGGGTAGACAAGAATGGATGGTGGCTGTAGTGTATATAGCTACTGGAGATAGTCAAACTGTAATGGAGTGGAACAGTAGTATATATGAATGCCTAGTTAAGGATATACAAATTTTTAAAGAAAAGAGGAAGAGAATAATGGTTATAGGGGATATGAATGGACATATTGAAGAAATTGATGATGTAGATAATAAGAATGGTCAGTTTTTGAAGGAATTTTGTCAAAGAGTAAATTTGAGCATTGGGAATTTATCAAATATGTATGAGGGACAATACACATGGTCTAGGAATAATGTATTTCACACAATAGATTATGTATTGGTAGAGAAAGAGGGAATGAATAAAATATGGAAAATTAAGGTGTTTGATAATGAAGAGAGAGTATGTAATAGTGATCATAATTTTATTGTAATAGAAATGGTTAGTAATGTGATGGAGGATAGAAATAAAGGTAGAAATAATAGTGAAAGATGTGGATGGAGAGTGAATGATAAGAATAAGTTGGAAGAATATAAAATAAAAGTTGAAGAAACCATGGAGCAGTTGGATGGGGATGAGTATAAGGACTGGTGTGGTGAAATAGAAAAAGTGGCAAATAGGGTTTTAGTTGAGAATATGCAGAAGAATAAAAGTAATAAAAAAATGAGAGTTAGTAAAAGTGTAAAAGAGAGGAAAGAAGCATGCAGAGAATATAAGTGTGCTATTAAGAACAAAGAAAGTGAAAATGATATTAATGCTAAATGGGGAAAGTACTTAGAAAAGAAGAAGTTGGCTAAAATGGATAATTATAGAGAGAGGATGAAGTTAAATAGTAAATTGTTGGAGGATATTAATAAAAGTGGAAGAGATGGGAGTAAAAAATTTTGGAATTACATTAAAAGGAGAAATGTAGGGGAAAGAGAGATAGTATTAATAGATGATGAGGGAATAGAGTGTAGCTCTAGAGAAGAGGTAGAGAGAATCTTAAATAGATATGTAATGGATATAGAAAAGATGTTAGATGTGAAGGAAGTAGTGATAGAAAAAATGAAAGCAGTTAGTAATGGGAATATTAGGTTCACAAAAAATGAATTGAATGAGGCAGGGAAGAGATTGAAAAGTGGAAAGGCGAGAGGTTTAGATGGATGGGCAGCAGAGATGGTAATGAATTTAGGGCATAGAGCAAAAGCAAAGTTATTATCATGTTTTAATAAAATGGCACAGAAGACAGTTTTTCCGGTTAGTTGGAGTAATACAAGAATAAGATTATTATTTAAAGGAAAGGGTAAGGATCATAGAAAGTTAAATAATTATAGACCGATAGCGGTAACATCAGTTTTATATAAAGTTTTCTCATATATGGTAGCTGGAAGAGTTGTAAAATGGATGGAAGAGAATAATGTAGTGGGGGAAATGCAAGGAGGTTTTAGGTCAGATAGGCGTATAGGAGATAGTTTGTTTGTAGTTACACAACTTATGGAGATGAGTAGGAATTCAGGTAGATCATTATATATGAGTTTTATAGATATAGAGAAAGCATATGATAGAGTAAATAGAAATAGATTATGGGTAAGGTTAGCCAATTTGGGAATGGATGAAGCTTTAGTAAATATTATTAAGAAATTATATGAAAATAATTATTATACTTACCAGTTAGGGGATATAGAATCAGTTAAAGTTAAAAATGGGGTGGGATTAAGGCAAGGATGCCCTATGTCACCTATTTTGTTTTTGTTGTTTTTGAGTGAAATGGAGAAAGCAATAGAAAGACTAGGAAGAGGGGTAGAGATACCATTAATAGGTGGCAAGGGAGTATATATTTTGTCGGGTCTTTTTTTTTGCAGATGATATCTTTTTGTGTGCAGAAAGAAGAGAAGATATGGAAATTATGTTGAGGACATGTGCAAGGGTGGGTAAAGAGATGGGGATTAAATTTAGTGAAGAAAAATCAAATATAATGATGGTTAATACTGGGGAAAGAGAAGATGTAGAATTTTTATTGGGGGATATAAAGTTAAGTGTGGTGGATAGATATAGGTATTTGGGAATCATCTTATGTAATCAGGAAAATTGCTTGGATGAATGGGAGAAAAAATTGGTAAATGAAGCAAAGAAAAGAAAGGGTTTGGTAAAGAAACTAACAGTATTTTCATATAATAAATATGATGTAGCTAGAATAGTATGGAAGGGAGTTGCAGTAGCAGGGTTAACATATGGTAATGATGCATTATGTGTTAGTAAAAGGGTTTTAGATTATTTAGAGAAAGTACAAAGGGAAGTAGGAAGACATGCATTAGATGCAGAGATGTGGACAGCAAAGGAGGCAATTCAAGGAGAAATGGGATGGTCAAGTTTTTATATGAGAGATGCAAAAAGTAAAATGAAAATGTTTGGTAGGTTGCAGTTTATGGATAGTAAAAGAATAGCAAAAATAGTGTTCAATTGGGTTATGAGTAAAGGGCAGGTAACAAGATGGGTGAGAAAGGTAATGCGGTATGCGAAAGATTTGGATAAAGAATTTATATCAGTATACTTGTATAAAAGGTGGGATGATTGTGTTAGGAGGATTGTTGAGTGTTATAGTGGTAAGGAATGGGATAAAAGAATAGAAGCATTAATAAAAAATAGGGAGTTGGAGAGATGGAGAACTAGTATGGAGGGTAAGAAGAGTTTAAATATATATAGAAGTAAACGGAATATTGGATGCGAGTTAATTTATGATAATAGTAAGGAAAGTAGTTTATTATTTAAGGCTCGAACGGGATCTTTAGCAACAAGAGAATATACATGTAAATGGAAAACCATGGATAATTTAGTGTGCAAATTGTGTAAGGAAGGTATAGAAAATATTAGGCATCTGTTGATTGAATGTAAATGCTTGAAAGCAGAAAGGGTACAGATAATGAAGTTATGGGAGAATAGACATGAACAAAGTGACTATACAGAAAGTGAGTTATTAGTTTTTATGTTGGGTTTGCGAAGAGATAAGGGGGATTTAGATATAAAGGCCATAGAGTTGACAAAGATTATGTTGTGGAAATGGGATGGGGCAGAATATGGGAAGACTTAAGAGTGGGGAATGGAGAATAAAATGGCTAACAGGTTTATCTGGGCATAATTGCTGAGATATTCTTGACTTCGTTTAAGGAGAAGCCAAATACATCACATCACATCACATACATTCATTATTAGTTTGTGCTAATACGCGAAACAAATTTTATTTATTTTTAGCTATAATCTAGAAATTATTAAAAAATATAAATATAAAGAATAAAAAGTTTCCAAATAAAGGAAACTTGGATATGTTTGATATTAATTATTCAGAATCTTCAATAGTTGGGTTTGCAAAATATTTATAAGAGTAAACAATATTGTTATTCTGAAGACATAAACTCTTTTCAAAACACTTGCAAACATCATACAATCTTACAAAACACAGCTTAAACACTATCATTTAGTACTAGTTATATAAAAACATATACCAGTCATGACCTTGAACCTATGCATTTGATATATGTAACTATTTAAGAAAAAAAGTTTGTTTATACCTCTCAGATCAATTGCTACTTCAGCAGGGTTAACAAATATTTTGGAGTTAGTTCATTTTATTTAGTTTAGAATGTATATATAATAAAGGATAAAGAATTCTACAGTTGTATTCAAAGAAAAAATCATTAAAAAATATTGTATTGAATTATAAAAAGTAAAGAGTAAGGAAAAAGATGTAAAATATTATGAATTAAAAATCATCGGCAAATTTGATCTCAATTAAAATAACTCAATTAGAATAATTAATTCAATTAGAAGGTTAGATTGTTGTCTGTATATTCCATTTCAATTGATCAATCAACAGTCTCTGTCCCATGGACAGATCAAGAAAGTAGGTCATATTATCAATTCATCCATTTCCCCACTCCATTTTCTCTAATATGCAACTCTTCAATTCCACACAATTCTTCCATTTCTTTTTTATATTGTCCAGCAATGCCAATCTTTTCCATCGTTTTTTCTTGTTTGCACTCATTATTCTTTCCAAAACATCTTTCATTAAACTATACTTTCACAAGATTACCATTTCTTATGCTTTCTCATAACTGTTATTATAACAAGCAAACCTCTCCATACAGCAGTGCCACCCAGTGCAAGTTAGAGTAATCAATGGATTTCAGAAGGTTTGTGCATAAAATCCCTATTTAGTGCCTACTCATCCAATATCCCCAGACTAGTTTTTGGCTTGTGTTCTTCATCAGTGAGTAACCTTGGATCTGAAAAGCATTGCACCTCGATCTTAGGATATAATGTAACCTAATGTAACCCTCCAACAGCCACCTTTTATCTTTATTTAACTACAAAACTATGGAATAAAATTGAAAACACAATAATATTTTAAATCTAAGCTCATTAGCTTATATAGTCATATAGGTCTGAACCAAAGAAACCAAAATGTATGGGTACTGAACTGAGTTCAAACCTATATGACTACATAAGATAATGAGCTTAGATGGAAATATTGTGTTTTTAATTTTATTCTCATAGTTTTGTAGTTAAGTAGAGATAAAAGATGGCTGCTGGAGTGTTGCATTAGATCCTAAGTTCTAGGTGCTGTGCTTTCAGATCCAAGGCTCCTCACCGATGAAGGCCACAAGCCAGAAACTAGTCTGAGGATATTGGATGAGTAGGCACTAGATAGGATTTTATGCACAAGTGTTTTGGCATCCATTGATTGCTCTGTCTTGCACTGAGTGCCACTACTGTATGGAGAGTTTTGCCTGTTTTAAATTATACTTTCTTCTTAATATATGTCAAATCCAATTTCCTTTTTGGTTCTAATTTCCTTAATCAATCTTCTTTTTTCACTTACTCTTTTCAAAATTTCATTTGTTATTTTATTCATCTAATTGATTTTTTTATTCTTCTCCATGCCCACATCTTAAGAGTTTCCAACTGCTTCTTAATTTTATTAATCAGTATCCATATTTCACAACTATACAATAGTACACTCCACACATGACATTATTTCTTAATTCTCTGTTGAGAGATACACAAAATAGCTTCTTTTTCTTAGATGCCTCCTTTATATATTAATTATATTGAGCAAGGGAAAATTATGAATTATTACCTTTCTCAATATCATAGAGTGTGTTTACTAAATATTTTTTTATGGATCTCTGTTGATTGTTAATTTATTAAATATCTGAGATTTTTTATTCAAATTAATTCCAGACATAAAAATAAAATAAAATATTTAGGAGAATAAATAGATACAACACCTTCTTTACATTAATCAAAGAGAAATGAATATTTTTATGAGAATATGAGTAATAATTGTCAACCTAGTTTAATGTATTGCCTTATTATTACTGTCATAATATTAGATTCAAAGCAAGTACAATGAATAAATTGATAAATAATTCAAAGAATAAGACTTTATTAACAAATAATAATTGTATTATTTACAAATGGACATGTAGGTGTGGCAGTGTATATATAGGTGAATTGAGGTGCACATTGGAAAAAAGAACAAAAGAGCACTTGTTATTATTAAAAAGGATTCAAAATACAAAACAAAATTATAAAAATAATGATAATTTATCAGCTTCTGTATTTTATGACCATAATAAATCATGTATATATGGTTTTTATTTTAGTTATAGTAATATATTGAAAACTGAAAGAAATAATAAAAGAAAAATTAAAGAAGCGATGTTAATATATAAATACAAACAAAATTTAATTAATAGGCGAGCAGCAAATGTGAAGATCATGGAATTATGGGAAAGCTGACATTTTAAAGTATTAGTTGATAAAAACTACAAATATAGTTGAAAGTGCTTCTAAGTGACGGTTATAGATATATTTTTATAAACTTTTAAGTACTGTATTTTCTAATATTTATTTATAAATTTACATGTATATATATATATATATATTTCCATTAATTCATATGAATCTAACTATATTAAAATTTTCTCTTTTTATGAATACTAAAAGCTGTATTCTTATTTGTATTTTAGTGATCATCTTTCTTATCATCAGTCACCATTTCCTAAAAGATAAGTGGTGTTCCACTCCATGATTATTTATAAACACTATGTCCTATTGAAAAAATGAGTGCTGCTATCTCTAAGCTACCTACATTCCATTTCTGAATTAATGCATATATCATTTAGCACTATTCAACACAAAAAATTAAAGGCAATAGCATGAATGGATCATGAATTATGATATAAAATGTAACAGTATGTTTTGTACTGCAATCCATGATGAAAGAATGCACTAACTTTAAATTTTGTTTTCAATTAGACAAAAACAGTTACTGAAATGCTAGAAATCATTCAAATTATGCATGGCAATAAAACCATGAATTGCAAGAGTATTTTCAAGTAATTTTTAATATTTAGTATTTGTAGAAAAAAACATTAAAGTTGTTTCATAAAGGTAAAACATACACCATCACAGTTCAAGTCATAACTTCGAATCCAATACTAACACCTTAAAACTTTTGTGGTGAATAGTTAAACTTTGTTTCTTCATAACTTGTACATTGATTCCAAGACACACTGTACATATTTTTATTTTTAAAATTACTGATACATATAAATGCTTACCTAACTTTGAAGAATGGATGATGATTCTGTGAAAGTTAATGCATTACTCATCCATAAACTTTTAAAAGTTCCTGATACAATATTTTACATATGCAAACATTAAGTTTTTTTTTTTTTTTTTGGAAAAAAGTGGTAAAGAGTATTGGGATATGCATCTATAAACATTAACTGTTTAATACAATATTTAAATTTACAGTTTAAAAATGGTTGCAAATCAAACAAGAAATCATGTCTTTCATAATTTATATTTAACATCTACATTAACATTAATTCACTTTATCAATCTATGTACTTACATGAATATTTGAAATACAGGCATTCTTCATATACCTTCATATTCTTCATATAGTGTGGATAGTTGAAGGGTGCTTTAAAGTCTGTGTTCAAATCCCCTATATTTACAATTAAGCTCCAGATATATAAAGAATGCCTGGATTTCAAATATTACACACTAAGCTTGAATCCTGCCCATCCCTCTTTTATATATTTAAATAAATAAGGTCTACATGAGGGGACCAAGTGACTTGAGGTCAACATGGGTGTGGCAATAGTATTGGCATCAGCATGGGATTTGGGTTTTCCATCATCAGATTTTCAATCGTATGGATGACTGAAGAATTAGTTGGAGTAGAGTGAAGCCTGTCTATTAAAGTATGAAGATTCGCTATCTTAATATAAACTGAGCACTGATTATATATATGTGTGGAAAATAATAATTTGGACCAACTACGTATTTCATGCTGAACCATGAAATATTTATATTGGTGATTATTTATCTTTTCTAAATGTGTGTGGTCATGTGTATCAGTCGTATGAGATAGTGTGTATAGTTGAAGGGTGCTTGAAAGTTTGTACTTACATGAATGGATCTATAATCCAATGATAAAAATCTATTATTGCTCTTTTAATGTGAATGTCTAAAGAATGTTTCCTAGTTTTTAACATAATCAAAATATTACTTTAACAAGGCAATAATGAAGATAGATTAAAATTCATTTTAAAATTATTTTGCTAGAAGATTAAAAAAAAATTATTTAACCAGCATTTGTTTTTCACCGTAGAAAAAGAGAGCAAATTACTACAAGAATTGTCAAGCGTTGTTAGCCGAGAGGTCATCGCAGCCTCCTTGCAAGCAAGTAGTTGGTTGAAGACGGTTGTGGGTTCGCGTCCCGGCCGATGCTATGACATATGAGAAAAAAAAAATTAGAATTTCTAATGCATATAGCAATGATCTTTCAATTTTGCTATTGAATATAAACAAACATTGTTCTATTAAAATAATAACGTTTATATCTATATATGCTAACTATAAATAAGTTTTAATTATTTCGAATAATATTTATACAGAAGTTGTATTAAAAGTCGAGTTTTCAATTAAATTGTAAAAGAAACTAAAGTAAGGATAATATATTTATAAAGTTAATTTCTTAATTTTACCATCGAGAGATCTTTTGTAATTTATCTATCAATAGACTTTATTAATGGTTATTTGGGCTGTTTTTGTAATCGGTAGATACTATTCACATATAACTATGATTTGATATTCAGCAATTTCCTTCAATCCTTAAAAATACTTTACTGAAATAGAGTTTAATTGTTTGCAGTATTAAACATGAAGAAAAAACATTAATACTAACAATTTTGATTTTGTATATAAAAATGTCCCAGAAAAACTATAGTGTGCATCCGCTTTAATAAATACCTAATTACTATATATTTATAAGACACCATAAACACTTTACAGTGCACTTTTAACATATGATTTATTTATTCTTGCTTACACTAAAGTGTTAATTAAGGAGTAAATGGTGTATTATATCTATATAATTAATCGATGCAAATAAGGAGAAAAAGTGGAAAGAAATTTTAATACTTATAAGACAACCAATTTGGCTGTTTCTGATGCTATAGATTAGTCATGTACACATTTATGCCTATGTAAATAATGTGATTTGACATAAAGCTTTTTTAGAAACTTACTTATAACAGTTATTATGAAATTTATTGTACGATGAAAGAGTTATGAGACCTCCCCAAGCTGGGCTTAATGCAAAAAAAATTTGCACAGCAGCATCACCCCATACCTAAAAATAAAAAAAATGATAGTAATTAACCACAACAATATATATGCACATATTAATATATATTTATTTTGCATATATATAAATGTTTACTTTAAATGATCAAATTTCAAGGTTAAAATTTTTCTATAATGTTGCCTTTTATATATAAAATTTAAAATAATAAATTTAAAACAAAATTGAAACAGACACATCATAAATAAAAAAATTATTTAATACAACAACATGGTTTTCATTTCTTATTAGAACCTTATCAAGATGTTTCTATTACAAAATCACATGACCTAGCTATTCTACTGCAACTCCACCCAATGGACATTATTTACATTACATTACAATAAATATAATTAGTAAAATATATACATATACATAAAAATGATGAAGCTTATTATAATCCTTTTTTAAATATATATATATAAAACAATATAGTATTCTAAATTATAATTCTAAATCTAACAATACCCATCTCCCCTCTAGTTGTGCTGGACCTTTGACCATGTTTACATATTTGTTTTCTTGAATAAACCAAGATTCATAAGATTTTCTTTCCTTGTAATTTTTAACAGTCTTTATTACCTGAATACTTTTTACTTAATTTATTTCATGTCTGGTATAAACAAAATGATAGGCTGACATCAAATGAAAAAAAAAAGCATATGAACAAAAATTGTAAGTTGAGAAAGATTATGTTAACAAGATTTTCAAAAATAAATATAATACAAAAGGTAGTGTTAGGCATATGTATGCAAATAGTGAGTGGGTTTTGGTTCCATATTTATAACATTTATATAAGACAATGATAAAACAAAAGTTATCTGATGATATTAAAATAGAATGGATAAATAAAAAATCTTTAGTGAAATGGATTTGTAATGCAAAAAAGATAGGTAATATTAAAAATAGAGTAGAGTTAGTTTACAAAAATTAGTTGTGAATTGTGCATTATGATAAATATAGGTCAGACAGGAAAGATTACCTTGAAAGAGTTAAGTAACATGATAGGGCAATTAACAGAAAGGATATAATATCAGGGCCACATATAGATTTTTTGGATACTGGAAATAAAATGAATTGTGTAAAAAATATTCAGGTAATAAAGTAAGTTAAAAATTATGAGGAAAAAATTGTTATGAAATGATAAACATTTATTCACTTCCAAAGAAAAGATTCATTTATTTAGACTTTAAATAATAAATAGCTGAGCAATGCTTTCAACTCTGAAGATCATATTCATAGTTTAAAGCATTTCTCAGCTATGTATTATTTAAAGTCTAAATAAATTAATCTTTTTTTTTGAAATTGAATAAACGCTTATCATAGAATTACATAATAAAAATAAAATAAAAATTGTTAGAGAATTATAAACCTATGTATATTCAAGAAATTTTAAACAAATGTGTAAACATGGTTAAAGATCCAGCACAATTGGGGGAGGAGGGACATTGTTAGATTATTGAAAACTTTAGAGTTATAATTTAGAATATTTTTTAGATTGTTTTGTGTGTATATATATATATATATATATATATATATATATATATATATATATTGTAACCTCTGCTCTCTTCACTTGTTTACTTTATTAGATTTATAAATGCCCAGGCACCAATTCTATACAAGATTGAATAAAATTTATAATTGTAAAGATTCTTATATTGTAATTACTCTATGGCTTAGCTCAGTTGAGGTTATAGGATATGGTCTTCATATAGGAGGCAAATAAGTTGATAAAAACGTCTATAAACAATAATTCTATAATGTTAATTTAAATATGTTCTAAGCATCTATTCAATACTAAAACTGTTGCAAAATTGACAATTATTACATTTATTACAGTATAGACAATGATGAGGATTGGGTATCTTTTTATCCAAATCACCACCTATTCTAAGCAAAGTAGAATATATTATTAGCACTGTAATATGATGATTTATCATCTCCAGACAGATTAAATAAATTGACTTCTACTGGCAAATCTATATATTTTAGGGCTATGCTATGTTAACCATATATGTGTGTGTGTGGAAATGGAGAATCGAACGTATATAATCAAGCAATTCATTTGGGCTTTTAATTCATTAAAACATTTATTAAAAATTAAAAGACAAAATAAATAATGAATAAACAAAAAAAATATTATTCTATGCACTTTGCTAACCAATTACATTGCTCTTATAGCAAAACCAAAATTGACTAATATTTAATATACGAATCATATATTTTCGAACATGTGTGCTTTTATAATATCCTAAACATGATGTATTTTTAAAACATACTTTTTATTAGCTTGTTTATAAAACTTGGATGATGCCATAAATCAATCATCTTTTATACATATTATAAAATTTTATACAACACTTATCTGTTATAATCGGTGTAAATCATCTAACATTAACTATACAAAATAAAGAAAGGCAAGGAAAAACAATAACTAAATACTTATATTTATACTTATACTTATATACATGAGGGTTAAATAATATCTCCAAACTCAATCTAAATAATCTAATCATCCCTTGACCATTTCTACCTTCAACTCACATTCAATATACTTCCTATATAATGAACTTATAACAGATAAGGTTTTAATTCTTTATTTTTTTAAATAAACTTCATTAACAAAATTGAAGCATAATAAATACAACATTTTTAAAATAATAATTTATAGCATCACGCACACATCCGAACATCTATAACCACCTATAATATAATTTCTAGATCATATAAAATAATAAATTATCATATTATAATGATATGAAGTTACATTGTTTTGTTTTGTTTTTTTTTTAAAAAGAGAAAAAAAAATTGGTTATACATTTATTATAAGTAATAACGAAAATACTTATCAATATCTCATCATTACATGTTAATTTTTTTAAACAAAATTGAAAGTTGAAAGAAATATACATATCAATTTTAAAGACAACAGTAAATTATAACATAAAAAAAATGTCTATCCATTGTTAAAGCATAATTTGTTAACAACGACAATAGTCTTTTCTTTTTTATTATCCTAGAATTCCGTTATAGGCGTAATAAATGACATTTGCATGCATTGGAATTATTTTGTTATATATGCATGAATAGCAAAGTTATACAGTATAAAATTATCTTCTTGATATAAGATTAAATAGATAAACTTTTTTATTTTAAATTTTATTTTGTAGAATATTGATAGAAAATTCTTTAAATTGAAAATCAAGCATTTAATTATAGCGTCTAATAAGAAAATTTTAGCTAGCTTTATTTTAAACAATTGTGTCATTTTAATATTATTTAGCTTTGGTAATATTTTAAAATAAATCATAATAATTTAGCTTACATATCATCCAGGCATTTTAAAAGTAGTGAATATGGACCATCGTTTGGCAGAAATTTGGAGGCTGGTATCCCTCTGGGGTGTGTCTATCTCCTCATTTTTATATCATTCCAGTAGTATAATAACAAAAATTCTCCACAGGTATATTATTATAATCCTTGCGATGTTTTTTTTATATTTGTTCTAATACTCTTAGAGAGTTATTGATTCTTTTAAGTTTTTTTTTTACATCTTCTTCCCTGGAACTTTTTTTTTTACTTTTCTTCAAGTTTTAAACTCTATGTCTTTTTCCACTCACGCCCTCTGTGTTTTTTTATTACAATCAACTTTGGAAACGTGCCAGAATTTTACTTATAAAATTTTAACAATACAATGTTTGAATGGAATAAACATAATAATAAAAAAAATATTAAACATCAAATATTAATTTATAAATGTTATTCACTAATATACAAATAATCTTTATCATTTTTAAACATAAGATTATGAACAATATATAATTAGTAAATAATAAATAAAATATAGGAAAGAAAATTCTAATTAATAATATATCTATATTTCTGCTCATTATGACATGTAAATTTTTCTACTACATACAAACATCTCTGATGTTATTCATCCTCCTCTCCTACAACCAAACATATAATCCAAAACTCTACCAATCAGTACACCCACTTAAAGTTTTAATTTTTTAAATCCTAATTTTAACTAGCAAATTACATCTCAATTCATTTTTCTCAGATAATTAACTTTAGCCATTGTTAGCACAAATGTGAACTTCCCACATTTCTTTCTGGTGCCAACCTGGAAGGTCACAATATATATATATATATATATATATTATATATATATATATATATATATATATATATATATATATATATATTAAAAAAAGAATTTAATTAAATTTAATCATTTTTATGTACATGTATGTATTTTACTAATTATATTTATTGTAATAAATGTAAATAATGTCCATTGGGGGGAATTGCAGTAGAATAATCTAGTCGTGTGATTTTGTAAAAAGAAATATCTTGATAAGGTTCCAATAAGGAATAAAAATTGGGTTGATATATTTAATAAATTTTGTATTTAAAATGAATTGTCTATTTTAATTTAGTTTTAAATTATTTTAAATTTTATATATAACTATAAACCCAGGAAAGCAATCCACACTTAAACAATTCTAATAATATCAATAACAATCTCAATTTGTTGTCATGGCAATCTCCTTTTTTCAAATTAATTTTTATATAAATTATTAAAGGTTGTTAAAAATAAGATGCATTCTTCATCTGTTTAATGTATTAATGATGATTGCAAAAAATTAATCTGTACATAAATTAAAACAATAGACTAAGTCAAAAACTAAATTTATATAACAAAAAAACCCAAAAATAGAATGATATTATTCTATCTTTTCATTGGATTTTGATTTTACTTCCACTTTGCAATTTCAAAAATTTAGAAGTTATTATTTATTTATTATTACAATATATATATATATATATATGCAAAATCATAAAACAATACAATACTAGATTAAATCCAAAATTTTACCAAAATCCTTACATGACCATGGTTTCATCTACTACAAATAGACCTTCTCAAGTGAAAATCAAACTAAAGGAAATAACAAATATATATACACAAAAACAAACCTTCCCATAATTCATTTCAAACTCCACCTTCCCTTAATATCAAAAGAAGTCTTCATAAGATTGATAGCCTCAGAATCAAGAATATTTATCATCAAAGTCTCCTTTATTCTTCTTTTAACTCATTCTTTTCATAAAAAATAACCAAAGCATTGTTAAACAATATTTTATGACCTGTATTTAATTCATGAATATATAAAGATTAGTTAAGATACCTATGTTTAACTCTACTTATATGAACCTTAATCCTTTCATTAAGGCTAAATTTACTCTGGCCTACATAAAATTTACCACAACTACATGGAATCTTATAAACAATACCAGGAATAGACCTACTATCGATAGTCTGTTTTGAACCATTAAGTAATGAATTCAAATCAGAACCTTTCTTCTATGCAACCTTCCTTCCACCTAACAAATGACTATTCTTATAAACCAAATTATATATTGAAGCCTTAAATGGTAACAACATATAATCATTTTGTTGGTAAGAATAATGATTATGTCATGACCATTTAAGGCTTCAATATATAATTTGGTTTATAAGAATAGTCATTTGTTAGGTGGAAGGAAGGTTGCATGGAAGAAAGGTTCTGATATGAATTCATTACTTAATGGTTCAAAACAGACTATTGATAGTAAGTCTATTCCTGGTATTGTTTATAAGATTCCATGTAGTTGTGGTAATTTTTATGTAGGCCAGAGTAAATTTAGCCTTAATGAAAGGATTAAGGTTCATATAAGTAGAGTTAAACATAGGTATCTTAACTCAGTTTTATATATTCATGAATTAAATACAGGTCATAAAATATTGTTTAACAATGCTTCGGTTATTTTTTATGAAAAGAATGAGTTAAAAAGAAGAATAAAGAAGAGTTTGATGATAAATATTCTTGATTCTGAGGCTATCAATCTTATGAAGACTTCTTTTGATATTAAGGGAAGGTGGAATTTGAAATGAATTATGGGAAGGTTTGTTTTTGTGTATATATATTTGTCATTTCTTTTAGTTTGATTTTCACTTGAGGTCTATTTGTAGTAGATGAAACCATGGTCATGTAAGTATTTTGGTAAAATTTTGGATTTAATCTAGTATTGTATTGTTTTATGGTTTTGCATTTTTATTTTTGCTAGTATAGTGTTAGGCAGGTTTGATATATATATATGCTTAAAGGATAATCATAAGCAGCATTTATGTTGACTCATTATAAAGTAAAATTCAGTCCAGAAATTTTTCAAATAGGGTTACTGAAAGAGGAGATATTCACCGAACTTGAAAATTGTTAGATAATAGTATTTTTTAATAGCTTTATATTCTTGTTTCATTCATAAGTTAAGGATAATTAGATATCTCTTTAAGATCAGTACTGATTGCATATATGTAAATTAGTTATGGAGGACTAACCTCCTGAAAGACTATTTGTTGAAAAAAAAATTCATGATTTACCTAGCCAAATTTGAACCCAGGTTATAAGAGTATCAGAAAATGAATGCTTTTTACAAAGTTGAAAATGGGAATATTTTTTTGTTTTTTCTTCATATATAGAAAATATATGAGTTAGACAAAAATTATTTTTCAAAAAAATATTTTTTTTAGAATAGCTATAGGTTTTCGGAAAGATAAATAAGTGAAAGAAAAAAGATTACATGGCATTGAATATGTTATGTTCTTGGAATCTCTAAATGTAATCATGACTGGCTAATGATATTGGAATTGTTATACCCATGTTATCTACATCTATTTACCAGTGTCTACATTCCAACATGAGATTTACTTGACATATAATGTAATTGTATTAAAATAAATTTTGTCAACTTTAAGACTTATTTGCATGTACTGGCATGACTGCAAACAGATTAGAATTATTATAAGTAATGGTAGTGATTTTGAAAATTCACAGTGTTTGTACTGAATTTTTGCATAACATCTATATTTATTAAAACAGGCAAAACTCTCCATACAATTGTGCCACTCAGTGCAAGCCAGAGTAATCAATGGATCCCAGAAGGCTTGTGCATAAAATCCCTATTTAGTGCCTACTTATCCAATGTCTCCAAACTAGTTTTTAGTTTGTGGCTTTCATCAGTGAGGAACATTGGACCTGACAGCACTGCACCTAGGTGGTGCAGTGCTCTCAGGTCCATGGCTCCTTACTGATGAAAACCACAAGCTAGAAACTAGTCTGGGGATAGTGGATGAGTAGACACTAGATAGGAATTTTATGCACAAGCCTTCTGGCATCCATTGATTACTGTATGGAGAGTTTTTCCTGTTTTAATAGCAATTATGAGCAAGCATAAGAAATAGTGATCATGTGCTCTATATTTATTATTACAAATATTTTATTTAAACAGGGAAAATGCCATAAATAACATTGACACATTTACATGAAGCAATTGCATATATCATAATATATAAAAAATCAATAATACATGAGCAAGAAAGATCTACATTTGTATATCTTAAATTTAAAATAATAATTGCATTAAAAATAGTTCCTAAGTAAATTTATTGTTAGCAAATTTCATGTTACTTTTTAGAATAAACACATTGAATTAATAGCTGTTTAACACTAAAGTTACCAATTTGCACTTTTATGCTTATTTTTTTAATAAAATGTAGTATCTTAAAAGGTTATGATTGTAAGTAAATATATCTGTTTCTATGTTCACTAACAAGATCTCTATTTAGTTCTTTGATAATTATTAGTGACAATTAAAAGAAAGTATGTAGAATTCTTTGATGGATTAAATAAGAGAATGAATTTGAAGCTTTAGAAAGAAAATACACATTTAAGTGCAAAATTAAAGTAAGAATAATTGGTGAATTAAAACAGCACAGGACAGTTCCTTTTTAGTTCCCTAGGATCATTTTTCTTTTAATTTAAAGCGAGAATGAAATTAATATATGAATTTGAGAAATTATCTTTAACAATAATGATATTCCAAACAGATTGGGCATTTTAGCATCTATTATAATGATGTCATCATGTGAATGGTTTTAATGATAAGTCCATTCTATTGACGAATTTGGTTTTATATGACATATTTAACTCAATGAAATTAGAATGATTCTTTGTAATGTAAAATCAAAATGATTCTGATTTCGATAAAATATCTGGGTTGCATATGGAAGTAATTTGTTAGTAATATATCACCCTTTAAAGACGCATTTTCTGTTACAGTTTTTTTTAAAAATAAATGGTATTCCAAAAATATCATCATTAACTATCCATCATAAAAAATGTTTGATTTTTTTTTTTTGAATCAGTTGCTGATAGTATAAAGGAAAGAAAATTTGAAGCACTGTATATACTAACTCTATGTTTATAGTCTTTGGAATAGTTATAGGAAGATTAACAAAACAAATATAATTATGCATTATTAGTTTGATGGTACAAGTTTTAATTTGGATTTCTTAAAAATAAAACAACATTTTCATCTTCTTGGCATCTAGATTAACAATGTGCTAATAATAAGACTTCTAGTCTTACCATTTACCGAATCTTCTGAATGCAATCTAGAAAGTTATTGGTTTAGTAATTAACAGAGAAGAACTCGGGCACTCTGTCACCCACTGATAGCTTCAATAATTTTGACTCAGTTTGATACATGTCAATCAGGTTTAGAGCATCAATTGTATAGAGGAACACATGAGAATTCTGGAAGTACAGTAGAGATTTCAATGAATTGTTATAGCTTTTAATAAATCAGAAAATAGGGTACATCATTATAATAATAATACAACTTTTAGTACTAATAATATCATACTTTTATAATATGGTATATTTTCCTATTTGTTAGATATGGTAATATTGAATTTATTTTAAAGATATATTCTCCTTGAACACATGAAACACATGAAAGATAATATATTTCCTAAAAGGCAGTTGGAGTAAAATGCATACGGACATAATGATCATCTTAAAACAAATATAAGTGTGAAGAGATGGCTGAATATAAAATTCAATGAAAAGATAAGTTATAAAGAAAAACAGATTTTCTGCAAACAAAGTTAAATTCAATAAAATGCATGAATGAAGTGGAATGTAATATATATACATGTATTAAGGTTTTATATAATATTCAATTGACCAAACACTTTACTACTTTTACAATGCTTTATTATCTACCCTTTCCTGCAGTTTACAGTTTCAATTGCCCCAGCAATCTTCTTCAGAATGTTATACCTCCTAATCTCAACTGAAAAACAGATATAACATTCTGAAGAGGATTTCTGGTCCCAATGGAAACTATAAACTGCAAAAAAGAGTGGATAATAAAGTATTGTAAAAGTAGTAAAGTGTTTGGTCAATTGAATATTATATGATATACATTTGGCAATGCAATAGGAAACAGTAGTTATTATTAAAGTTTTACAGATAGAATTATTTTAACACCACAAAATTGAAGTTTAATGTTTTGTTTTGTTTTTTATCTTTTTTTTTCTAGAGTTATAAAAGACTATTAATTCATAAGCAAAAAAATATTGTATTTAATTATATTACAATTATTTGATTTTATAGTTTTTTATTTACATAAGCATTAAAGTGAGTAAGAAATGATTCCCCATGAAGGTTAGAAGTGATATATATATTAAAAAATTATATATATATATATATATATATATATATATATATATATATATATATATATATATATATATATATATATATATATATATATATAAATAAACAACACAAAAAAATTTATAAAATAAAAGGGGGCCCGACGGGGGGAGAAAAGAAAGGTAGGGAGGTGGGGGGGAAAAAGAAAGGAGGGGGGGTTTTTTTAAAATATTCTAGAAGAGGGCGCGCCACATCTCCTAATTTGAAGAGGTAAAGCCACATACATAATCTGACTGTCACAATATATAGCAGGTTGTGTTTTATATAGGTTGTAATAGATTACATAGTTCATAAATAGGGATTTAAGATTTACCAATATTTGGGATATTATAAAACAAAATCCATAAGGGTAGAAATGAAGGGAGGAAGGCCTATCAGGTGGGTCATGCAGAGTGCCATTGAAGCCGGGGTGATGAACCAGGCACATTTTAACCTTAATAGTGATATATATATATTGTGCCCTTTTCTATAGGTCATTAATAATTCATAACAGTTAATTACTAAAAAATTTTAAATTTAGAATATGTTCTTTTAATATGGTAATTGTATTAAGTCAATTATATCTTTAAAGTACAATTTAAAGCTAAAGAGAATACGTAGTATAAAGTCATTTAAAAAATAGTTATGTAAAGCTTAAAATATTGTTGCATATGGTTGTAAAAGCTGGCCATATTAAATAACACAGCTGTAAATAATTAAAAGTATATTTAATAAATTCGATTTTAATAGTTTAAAACTTATAGTTAATAAATGCTATGTTTAAATTTGTAATCATATTTAAATAGTCAAAATTAATATAGTATATTTTAAAAATAAACTTTATGATGGTGAGAATTGTATTTAATTCTATATTTTCTAAATTGTTCTTCCAAATTTTTTATAATTATTTTATATAATATAATAAGTGTATCAATTTTATAAATCTGGGCAGAGAAATAGATTGAAAATCGTCTGTCAAAGTTATTAATCACGTGATTTTTAATGTATACTATCACACACACGCTTGTTTGAAATAATAACAAAGTTTAAAATATTTTAAAAGTTATATTATAGAATTGGATAGAATTATTGCCTATCATAAAAGTAAATAATATTAAACATTAAGTTAACTATCGTATGTAATGCTTAAATGATGTAATGTTTTAAATAGTATCATAAAGACGAATACAGTTATAATATAAAAATTAAATATTTTATTTAAATAAAAATAGATAAATTGAATATTAAGAAATGGGATAAGTTATTAAATGTTATTTTAAAAGTTATTTTAAATGTTTAAATAGTTTTAATAATATAATAATTTATTTAAAAATAATATTTTAAATAATATTTTAAGTTCATTACATCATAAATTTTTATTTTCAAATATAATTCTGCTATAAATTGAAAATATGTAAATTTGTTTTCAAGCTAAAGTAAGAATTAACCAATAGGAATAGGTATTCTTACAGACTATAAATATTATCATAACTAAGTTATAGGGGGAGATTAATAATGTATTGAAACCGGAGAAAGGTAAAATATAACTATCAAAAGATAGTATTTTAAAATTTTTTATTTTAGTCAATTTTTTTTAGTACTTTCTCATAATTTATTTGAAAAAGAAACTAATTGATAATTTTAAAAATAGCTTGCAAAAAAAAGAGAGTATGAACTAAAAAATATTTTAATAATTTTGTTTAACATGCTTAGTTACATTTTTTAAAGTTCTTTATCAGTCGTATTTTATCTAAAAGTTTAACCTAAACCATGCAGTAAAAGATGGATATACTACGAAATAAAATGGATATAAATTATAATAATGAAGAAATATTTGAAATATTTATTGATACAGTTTTATTAATATTTCACTGAAGAACTGTTTTGGTACATAGAAACCACAGCTCGGACATTATACGGAGTCTAATGAAAAAATTGGAGACGCATTATTATTTATAAGCCTATCCAAGATTTATTTTTAAATAGTAATAGGACAATTATATTTCATGAATTATTTTATATAATATGATATTCAAAGGAGTAAAATGTTATATCCTTTCTGAAGGTAACTTTTTTTTTATTTTAAAATGATATATAAAAAATACCAAATGAAAGTTTAAATGTATCAAGAAGAAAACAGAGATAAAAGTGAACACATAGATGAATAAAAAAAAATGGATCCATGGAAATACAAATAGTACTTAAAAGTTTATCGAATATTTTTAAAATTAAATTAGATGGATTGATGCATCGGATACGCAGAGAATATTGGTAGAGAAGATTAAGAAGCTTCACGGGATTAATTAATATTATGATTTAATAATTACCCGTCCTAAAAACTAAGACCAAGGATTATTTTTCTAAATTTTACTAAATGGATTAATAATTATTTTTGTTTTAAACTTTAACACGCTTGAAGAACATTTTTAAAACTCTAGAAAAAATAATAAACATTTTGGATTTATCAGGAACTATCGTCAAGAAAATATGTAACTATAGTTGTGATTCTTTTTATTTTGTTAACCTAGTTTAAATCTAAATTTTTATATAAGATTAAGAAAAACATAAAAACATTAATTTATTAATATTAAAATTTTATAATATAACAATCTAATAATTTAGCTAAAAATATTTTAATATAAAGTGTATGGGTATGAATTTTTTTTTATATCTGCAATGCTCAAGTGGATAAAGGAAGCCTACTGAACACGATGACTAGATAAAGGTTATTGGTAATAATAATAACTATTGATAATTTATAATGTATATTTTTTGTTTTCTTTAGATCATCCAGAAATTGGAAGAATGAAGTGTAAAAGTTTTTTTTTTTTTACTTATATGTACCGCATTTTATACAACATTTTAAAAAACATTATGAGATAGGATTGATTTGAAAATATGCATACGACAATTTTTTTGATTTTTTTTTTTTTTTTAGTAATATAATCCAACATAACAAATAATTATGTGATTCTTTTAAAATTTTTATGATATGGGATATTCAAATATTGTCTAAGTAGATTGTATATGATTAGACATATAGAATGATGAGTGGACAGACTTTTCTTGTGGAACAGCTAGATTGTTTAACTATTAATGAATTTTATTTATTGTTTTTGTAAATGCAGATAATTATTTATCGATGTAAGATGTGGAAAATCTTGAGAAATAATTTTGAGATAGTGGCTTGGAAGTACTTAGTGAACAGGAAACCAAGATGATGTTTTAAAAAAATAGGATGTTATAAGGAATGGAAATAATATTTAGTCTTTATGTGAATATCAGCATAGTTAACAAAGCCCTATGACTGATACACATTTTATTTGACAGTGTTTATATTACTTTAAATATTTGATGTTCTAATAAAGCTGAAGAAATAGCTTTAACATCGCCCCTGTACTAGAAGATATTAGGCAGATAAATATCATACCTCTTCGCACTGTGCCATGATTTTGAGATATGTTAAGAGTAATACTCTACCTTTCTTCCTTAATCCTATGCATCTGTTTTCGCTATCTTTATTTCATGTAACTGCATCGTTTAGTAAGATATTTTAAAAGAAGTGATAAATAATTTAGAACTAATGTTATGCTATCGTTTTTTGGATAATATTAGTTTATTTGCTTATAAGGAGCAGAATATTATAACTTAAAATTGAAGATCCAAAGTATCCTAAGGAAAGAAAAGAATCATAGAATATATTTTGAATTTTATTTCGGAAATGAAATATAAATTTTTTTAAAATAGGGTATCTAAACAAAGATATTTTTTTAAAAAGTGATAATAATTTTAAATGCTTTAGTATTATTTTTTTTAAGAGAAAATAAGTATTGCATATTTTAAAATACAATAGTACAAAGTAAATTATGTAAACAATATGCATAGTATAATTTTTGTTTATTTATTAACAGACATGTATTGATGATTAAACTTATATCATACTAAAGTAGGGCTTAAAGAAGAATATATTATGATTAGTAAACATTGTGTGATAAATACTAAAATCTAGTACTTAATTTTGGATAATACTTTGTGTAACATCTTTGACTTTGCAAGATGAAATTTTTTTTTAATATTTTGAGAAATTCATACTCATTATAAAATTTTGTTTTCTATAGAATGTTTTCTAAGTATGAATTTTTAAAATAGGATAGTTTAATAATATTAAGGATAAAATGCTGTTGCTAATAAAGTAGATAAATTTATTTGTAATAAGTTAACCATAATGAGAAACCAAATAGTAACATTTTTTTTTTTTAATTTTGTCCTAAATCTAAATAAAATATAATTGAAATATAAATTATTTTTTTTATAACCCGGTAGATCAAACTGTAAAGTAAAAAAGGTTAAGGATATCCACTGTAAATAATGTAAATAAATTGTTATTTATTTGTTATTAGTAATAAACTTTGTTAAATTTTGTTATTTCAAAAAATTTTGTGTCCGAGTTATTTATTTCTCCACATCGCTGCATAAAAACACAATATATGCATAATAATTGAAACAAATATATAATTTTGCATAAAATATAAATAGAGAATTATTTTAAGAATTTTAAATATTTTATTGGTATTCATTATAATTAAATAATCATAATCTTACATTATTTATTGGTCATAAATCAGTTATCACAATATTATATTAAATTATATGATATCAGTTGCCACACATATTTTGTTTGTCAGATTATTAAAATGCTACCATGTATTTATTATATCATTACATGAAGGTAAAGATCATATTATATTATTTCATTATTTTATTATGGTAATAAAAATATAATGAAAAGAAAAGATATACAGAATTAGTTAAACAATGAAGAATACTATTACTGTTATTTATTATTATTAGTTTCAGTGTAGTAGATTATGACATAAAATCCCTTCTCATATTTTACTACCGTATTTTTTAAATTAACTTAGAATAAACTTTATGAACCTGAGATTATTTTATTGAGCTAGATTATTATTAAATAGAAAATTAAGATTTAATTATTAGTTTAATCTTAGTGAGTAGAAGTTATTAAAGTCGTAAGAATACTATGAGTTTGTTATTTAAAATAGTAATAAAGGGGGATAGTGTTCTTATGCCATTGAGGTAGTATCCTGTAGGATATTGGCTCAATGTAATCTATCTTGTCACCTGTATTTTCACTTCAAGTCTCATGAAAATATTGAATATTTATTTAATTTATTTTTATAAACTGAACCTTATTCGTATTTTAAATTTGAGCTAGTGAAATATTTTAATTTTAATACTGAATATTTTAGTTATTAATTATTAACTGAGATAGAACACATTTTATTTTATACCATATACTATTTGGAAGGGAAGATGCACGAGAGCAAGGTCAGAATATATATATATAAAAGAGGGGCCATTAAATTGAAGCTAAGAGTATATGGAGGTAGAAAGGAGGAGACACCCATAGAACACATCAAGAGCCTTCAAAGATATAGCAGATGAACACCAAGTGATCATAGCATACCATCATCTAGAGAAACATGCAGAGACATGGTGGATTTCTCTGAGTCATCAACCTCAAACATTTCTGGAGTATAAAGAAGCATTAGCCAAGATATTCTGGAATGAAGAAATACAAGAGAGGGTGAGGGCTCAAGATGTAGAGCAGGAGTTTCAAGAAGGTAATAGAGAAGTGTACATACATTTTTTAGGTGGCAGGTGGCTACATTGAGAACTTTAGAGGCATGTAAACTATCAGAGGAGCACATTGTAGAAACAGCATGCAGAAAGTTACCCAATAAAATTAGGTGGATGCTGGGAAAAAGAGGAGAAAGATCAGTGATGACAATTGATAAAATGTTGAGCCAACTAGAAATAGATGCAGAAAGAAGACAGATAGAGGAGCATAAGGTTAGGTCCAAAGGAGACACAAATGCTAATAAGCAGGGGGCAAAAAGAAATATGAAATTTAATATGTTCTTGGGAAAGACCGGGTTCTGGGATATGCACACCAGACACGTCCCATCATCCCTATAAAGGTAGGTTCAATGGACGTTGAAGCACTCATGGATTCGGGCAGCCAGGTCTCAGTAGTAGTGGAGTGTTTATACCACCAAATTAGAAGGGAACAGCCAGATATACTGATTCTCCCTCTAAAAACAGTTCACATAACCATGACAGACAATTGGAAAGCTAAAGTAGAGCTGAAGCAGATATGAATAGATCTAAAAATCAATGGAAGGAGCTACCCACATGTGTTCCTTGTAATGAAAGGTTTAGTACATGAGGCCTTGTTGGGATCAGATTTTCTACATAGGGACAAATGTAACCTTGACTATGAGAGTGGTCAGGTCACATGTGAGGGTGAAGTGATACGTTTTCTTGCAGAAGGACCACAATGTCGATAGAAATGATACATCTGGAGGAAGAGATCCTGGTGAAACTCAAAGATGACGAAATAGATGGAATGAAAGTAGAAGGAAAAGTTCAAGATAATCCATTACAACAAACATTGACCAAGTATCACAAAGTCCTTTCAGACAAGCCAGAGTTATCCCAGAGTTTGAGCAGAGAATTAGAGTGAGAGATGGGCAGACATTCAAAGCTAAATCATATCCCATTCTGCACCAATACCGAAAGGAAGTGAAGGAGCAAATAGATCAGATGCTGGAGTGGGGAATTATATCAAAATGGTCATTGGCATATTGCAACCTGATGGTGGTAGTTAAAAAGAAGGATGGGTCTGTTAGACTGTGTCTCGATGCTCGACAGTTAAATAAAGTGACTGTACTGGACTGTAATGTATCACCTCCAATACCACCTCCAATGCAAGAATTACTGAGAAAGTGCCAAGGGAAGAAGGTATTTTCGACCTTCGACTTAACCATCAATTATTGGCATCAATTATTGGCAAATTAAGTTACATCCAGATGACTGCCAATACACATCATTCAGATATGAAGGCCATTCATATCAATTTAACAGGATGCCTTTCAGCCTAATAAACGGTGGGGTGAGATTACTCAGGTGCTTGTATCAGGTGCTATCCTCAGAGATAAAGGACATGGTCACGATTTACATGGATAACATGCTGATAGCCTCAACTGATATTCAGGAACATATACAGGAAGTAGGACTATTTCTAGAGGAATGTGAAAAAAAGGGCATAAAAATAAATATCAAGATGAGCACACTGTGTCAGAAAGAGGTGGTTTTTCTTGGGCACATGGTGGGAGCTCAGGGACTCAAACCACACCTGGACAAGATCTTGGCTATTCACGACTTTCCAAGTCCTAGATCCAAGAAGCAGGTCCGATCATTACTGGGCCTGTGTACATTCTACAACCGTTTTCAAGACCAGTTTGCAGAATGGATGGAACCATTGGTGAAGTTATTAAAAAAGGGTAGTGAGTGGAAGTGGACAGAAGAACAGGACCAAGCATTCCAAAGAGTGAAAACAGGTTTCTTGGAGCAGGTTATGCTAGCCTTTCCTGACTTTTCAAAGCCATTCATAGTTCAGACAGATAGCAGTGGATATGGTCTTGGAGTGACTTCAGCTCAAGAGCAAGAAGATTGCAGAATGGGTGTATTATATTTTCTGAGCAGGCTACTCAAGGGCCCTGAGGTACATTATACTACCACTGAGAAAGAGGCATTGGCCATTGTGTGGGCCTTTGAGAAGTTTTGCACACTGTTACTGGTCTCGGGGGTCATCATGGTTACCGACCACAAAAGTCTGAAATTTATGAACCACAGCTACCTCACTAACAGCAGATTAGTAAGTTGGAGCTTATACCTCCAAGAATACAACTATATGGTAAGGTATTGTAAAGGGTCTGACAACATGGTAGCTGATGCCCTCAGCCACAATCCAGTGAACAATCAATCACATCATCTGTGTACTGAGAATCTGTATATAGCAAGCATAGGGTTGCAAACAGATGAGGGACTTGAAAGTGATTTGAGGCACCTGGAGTACTTTCAGAGAGAAGACCAACAACTCCAGCCCATCATTGACCAATTGGAAGAAAAAGAAGCTAAATTAATGGGGGGTTGGGCCAGGCAAAACAGAAATTTAAGCTGGAGCAAGGTGTGCTACAATATAGAGTTAAGGAAAATCCAGAGGAGTGGAGATCCGTCATCCCATGGCATATGAGGACCGCAGTGGTGGAACACATGCACTGCAGGTCTGGCCACTATGGGATAATGAAAACCGAAGGGTGGATTAGGAGGTGGTTCTACTGGCTGGGCATGTGTGGCAAGATTGCAGCCGTTATTGGGCAATGTGAAATTTGCCAGAGGGTTAAGCCAGCAAATAGGAAATATACCACTCCGATGTTGTCCATGATCCCCAGAGAACCTAAGGAAATGGTTGCAATTGATTTTTATGGCCCACTGCTGGCCTTCAATAAAAAGAAATACCTCTTGGTTGTTTATGACTTATTCTCCAAACTAGTGTCCGCATATCCCATCCCACAAGCCAACAAGAGGAACACCATATGCGTTCTGGAAAAGGAACATATTCCTTCAGTGGGAAAACCGTGAACTATCATATCCGATCATGGGACCCCATTTGTCTCGAAGGAATGGGCAAGATGGACTGAACGAGTGAAAATAGGACATGTGCTAACCTCGATCAGAAACCCTCAGTCCAATCCCTGCAGGAATTGGGTAGGTTGTTCCGTACTTATGTCCAAGCAGACCATAGGAGGTGGGTTAAACATCTGCTGGACATTTTAAACTATATGAACTGGGCAGTGAATGAATCTACTGGGTTCACTCCAATATATTTGCATTTTGGGAAACATGTGCCCAGGTTATTCAAAACTGAATTTCCAGGAATGGAAGAACCTCCTATTGATATAGAAAATGATAGACAGCAAGCATACCAATCGATGGTTCACAGAAGCATACAACAAAAAGATGGTTTCAAGAGTTCCTCTCAATCCTTTAAGGTGGGAGACCAAGTAATGGTGAGGACCCCCATGTAAGTGAACCCAGAAAGTTTATTTGCAAAAAGTTTTGCAATCTATATGAGGGTCCATTTACGAAAACAAAGAGTCAAGAGAAACATGCATTTTGGGTGGATACCGGGTGGAAGTAAGGGGGTCATACAATGCTCGGTCACTCAAGCCCTTTGCAAACCCAGAGAAGAACAAAGAATAGAAAGAGGCATTTAAAAAGCCATTCAAATACACAGAGGGTATTTGAAGGCTAGCTGGGTTCAAATATGGGTTTAATTGCCATTGTTGTTGCGAAGTAAATAGGTCAAAGTGGTAAAAATTTACAATAGTCATTCAAACCCTGTTACACAAGAGTATGAATGAGTTCGTTAATCAATTAAAGGTATGAATGTATATATATATATATTCACTGTATGTGTTAATATAATGGGTGAAAATTACTAATATATTTATATGTGAGAATGTAGAGAATCGATTATATGTAGAGTTGCATTTTTTTTTTAATTCATTTGTGTTTTAAATAGATATTTCATTTTGAATATCGTAAGATAGATTTAAATGCCATTGATAACATGCATTTCTTAAGAAAAACCCATTAAACTTATAAGGCTGGAAAATAATCAATAGAATGGAAAGTTGTGCCATGGGCAGTTTCAGTTAATGACTGTCCACCGGAATTCTTAGAACTGGTCAAGCGTATTTTTAGAACAATGAAAGAAAAAGCATTCTTGAGATCGGACCATCAGTATAAGAATAGAAAAGTGAGGTTAAAAAGCACTAATGAATAGAACTATTTTTGTTCTCAGTGATTTAGTAGTGATTAAAAATTGAAAAGCAGTGAAGTGAAAAACAGAGAAAGACATATAAACTGATCAACCGAAATATTAATTAAGAATTTTATTCATAATGTACTCCCTATACATGCGGGGGTAAAAATAATCATCTAGGTTCATCAGACTGTTCAATGGACAGCTATTGTGGAACTCGCCTGAATTTTATTTATGGATTTGCTGTTTAATCAACCAATCGTAATGGCTACGGAACTCTAACAACCAGATTCTCTCACAATCAAGCCAAACTGATCTACTTAAATTCTAATAGGGATTGTTTTGGTCAGAATATTTCAGAATATTTCAGAGCTTATCATCATTTGGACCAGCAACTTTTCGTTAAAACCAACATCTTATCTATGCTGTAAGCTTACAGATTATTAGCCTCAGCCATATGAACATTTGCTCTTTAGAGGTAACTTGGATCTTTTCTTAATCTGCCTTAAATGAACATTTAATAATGGCTAAAGAGACATGTGTTATTTCAATTTAAATAAAGTAAATTAATAATTTATTAAAATGTTTAAGAAAATGCAACTCTGACGTGTAATCACATGCTTTCGTTAATATGTGTATGAATTATATATGTATATGTAACAGAATAAATGAATTGTATGTTTAAGATATTAATATATGTGTGCACGTGCTAATAAATCTTAGAATGACTTACCACTTATATATATTATTTACATTCTGGGTTTCTGTTAACTGATGGGCTATTGTAATAGGATTGGATTTAGATAGAAATTATATTTAGAGATATAAGGCATCTCTTAATGAGATCATCCATAGTTTTGTTCTCCCGATAAACATTGTTTTCCCAGACCCTCGAGATTGAGCTAGTTAGGATAAAATACCCAAAGACTATCCATTGGAACTTGTTTGCGCTTTCGAGATGTATAATTCTTATTAAATGGATAAGATTGGCGCTTGAGAAAGGCTTCGGCCTTTACTCATAAATATACGTGCTCGAAGCTTAGGGTAATAACTACTTATACACACTAAATTCTTTGAACAAGATGGGTTGAATGTTAAAAATGGCTGCCCAGTGTGTGGCATGGTATTCAAATACCACGTAGTGCTTAAAATATTAAGATAGATAATCTTCATACTTTAATGGACATGCTTCAATCTACTCCACACTCCAACTCTTCAACCATCCATCCAATTGAAAATCCGATTATGTCCTGTAAGTGAGATGTCAGATTGACCTTAGGTCAACATGGGTGTGGCAATAATCTTGGCCTCAGGGTGGCCTTTGAGCATTCCATCATCAGATTTTCAATTGGATGGATGGTTGAAGAGTTGGAGTGTGTAGTAGATTGGAGCCAGTCCATTAAAGTATGAAGATTGTCTATCTTAATATATATCTGAGCACTTATAGCATATATGTGTATAGATGGCAATCTGGACCAACTGATGATTGCTGGTTTAGCATGAAATACGTATATTGGTGATTATTTATCTTTTCAGCATATATGGGTTCAAGTGTATCAGTGTTATGAGATAGTGTGGAGAGTGGTGGGTCATGTGAAAGTCTGTGGCTCATATACCCTATATATTACATATATAGACACAGGTATATAATAAGCCTGTGTTTCAGTTATTATTGTGAATTAACTTATGATTTTAATAGTTTTAAAAACATTTCGTTAGAATAGAAAATAAAAAACATAAATATATATGTGTGTTTGTTTTTAAGAAAGTGTGTATTAATAAGTATTTATATTATTTAGAAATGGTGGCCGTGTGGTTAGCATAGCTGCCTTCTGGCCCGGATTCACTTCCCGGTCAACGCTTTGACATATGAAAAAAAAAAAATCATTGAATGAGTGTGATGCTAATTATTTTCAGGTTCTTATTTCATGAAAATCTCTTACCTCTGCATGACCAAGTCTTGAAAAATTTGGGGTTACATAATATTTAATGCCATCCAAAGAGCCAGGTAATGTGACACCACGAAAAAATAATATAATTAAAACAAGATAGGGAAATAGTGCTGTAAAATACACCACCTAAAATTGAAAAAAAAAAAAACAAGAAACATGTTAACCATTAAAAATACTCATATTCGACGCACATAACAGTTTTCACAAATAAATCATATTGTCTAATTTTTAGTTGTCGTATAAACACATGGCACAACAGTACTGACTGCTATCCTAATTTATACAAATAAGACATTTAAAAAGCAGACTCCAGAAATATTTAACGCAACATTTATGTTATAAATTTATTTAATAAATATGTGTATTTCATTTGCTAGATATCATATTTTGTGGTTTAAAAAATACCATAATCACCAGAAATTCTTAACAAAGTATTAAGGTACAATTGCACTATTATAATTATATCTTAAATATCTAAAATATTTGTTTCGGTGATTTTTTTAAAAATTAGAATTATTCCAAAATCGATCTATTTTTTTTTTTTTTTTTTTTTTAGCAAGACAATGAAAATAGATATTTTTGAAAGAAAATAAGTTATAACATTTAAGTAATTGAAATGAGCAAAAAGTTTTGTGAGCAATTATTCCAATGTATAAATATATAAAACGCGCCAAAACGCACGAACACACAAAGCTGAAGACAAAGAAATCTTAATACTGTAGATCGATATAAACTAAATATATGTATCTAAGTATATGGCTAAGCCGGCCCTTGAAAGCGCTTAGCCACATACTTAGATACATTTATTTAGTTTTGATAGCCACATACTTAGATACATTTATTTAGTTTATATCAATCTACAGTATTAAGATTTCTTCGTCTTCAGATTTGTGTGTTCGTGGGTTTTAGCGCATTTTATATATTCAAACATTTAAGTAACAATCTACTTGAGTTGTAACATCCAGGCACTCCTGTATCTGAAACTTCACATCAGTAAACTGCAAATCAAAAAAAAAAATTTTTTTTTATAATTTAGTTTTTTAGTTTACAACGGACATATATGCTTACATCTATTACATACCTTAACATATTAACTCTTTTCATAAAACTATGTAATTTTTAAGCACTCGTTAACTTCAAGTTCAGATGAAAAGGTATAAATTAATAAACATAAACTGATTAATTGCACTGAACCAGTTTTCAGCAAAACACAGTGCTGAATATAGTTGTGCAGCTAATAGGCACAATATGCAAATAAGGCAATTACATATTTCATTTTTCAGACAATGGGACACACGAATTCTTTCTCTTGATGGAATGTGAATTCTTTGCAATTGCCCAAGCCTAATTTGTATTTTCTTTTATTATTGTCCCTTTGGGAGCAAATTGTTATAACATTGGATGGAGAATATGTGTGACCGCAACCAAGAAAGATCGATCTGTATTCAGTCTTTTGTTTTGCTCTATTGTACAAATATGCATGTTGGGAAATTCTCATGGATGTATATATGTGTGTATTAAAATACATATTATACAGTGTTCAGTAATATTCATTAATTTTCATGTCCACAGTGATGCTTGGAAGGACATGCCATGCATTAAGATAAGCTCCTGCACTCTGTTAAAGAGAAAAAACAACTTTCTTCTTATTAAAATGTCTTTTATCTAGTAGACATTTTGGATTTATTCCTAATAAAACTATTTTGAAAATTTAAAATTTTTATAACACTGATATTAAATATGAATAATGAGTTCAATACCCACAGGATTGTGACACATCTCTACAAATAGTAAGGGTCACATCATAATAGAACATATTGTCACTCATCTAAATAATTAAAACTAACCTGCAATTTTTTACTCTTCTTGCTAATGATAAATATATAATATTGATCAATACTGGACAGTTAGCTGGATTGAATACAATCTGACTACTTAAAAAACAGTTTTGTTGTGATTGGTGGTAATTTCCAAAATCATTATTTGATCATAGGTTAAGAATATGCCAGACAGACATACTAACACCAACACCATGAGACCCTCTCACTCTTATTATAATCTTTGAAAAATTTAAAAGTTGATGCAGTGTACATTGGTATAGCTATAATTTTAAGTCGTTTATCACAAACGTCATTATCACATTATAAATAAAAATGAAATATGATTTTGTAATTTCCAAAATCATTATTTGATCATAGGTTAAGAATATGCCAGACAGACATACTAACACCAACACCATGAGACCCTCTCACTCTTATTATAATCTTTGAAAAATTTAAAAGTTGATGCAGTGTACATTGGTATAGCTATAATTTTAAGTCGTTTATCACAAACGTCATTATCACATTATAAATAAAAATGAAATATGATTTTGGATACTTTTTCTTTTAATTACATTCTTATTTATTTTGGGAAGTTAACAATTAATAGTTGATGACTTTTAATCCATACTATGTTTTACCCCATAGTAGTTTCTTATATGTTATATATAGAGCTTGCAAATAAGCTCTTAACTGTCACAATATCCCCAATCCCAGACCGGTGTCTACTACTGACTTCCTCAGTGAGGTGCTAAGATATTCAAGCATTAGATTAAAAATACCAGGACAAGTCCAATATCAGAAACCAGTCTGGGATTGGGGATATTCTGCACAGCTTGTTAAGAGCTTATTTGTGAGCTGTATAATATTTGTAATACAAGCTTGGTAAATTAGGTCATGTGACATATGACTTGTTTTTTTGTCATTTTATTTTTTGCTATTAAGGCTTTGGTGATTTTATATTGCTAAAGTTATTAATATATGGTGTATCTGAACTTGGTTCAGTCCCATTTGGTTACTTAAGTTAGGTAGCTGGATGGGAAGTCATATGGATGTTTGAAAATTTCAGATTTTCTTAATAGTTATTCATTAGATAAAGTACTGAGCTTGTACTGGTATTTTTAATCTAATGCTTGAATATCCTAGCACCTCACTGAGGAAGCCAGTAGTGGAAACCAGTCAGGGATTGGGGATATTCTGTACAGCTTCTTAAGAGCTTATTTGTGAACTCTATATATAACATTTGTAATGCAAGATTGTTAAATTAGGTCATGTGACATATGACTTGATTTCTTTGTAATTTTTTATATGTTTATTTTAACATCTATTTTATCTCATAAATTTGAATTCTGCTTTAATGCCCAATCATGTCTTCATGCTTCTACATATACATAATTTATAGTTCATGTTTAGTATTTACTTTAATCATAATGGTGTTTATACAGTGTGCCAATGGAAAGATAATTACTTTTTTTTCTAATCTCTCTGAAGCACCATTTTTGAATCAATGTATATGTTACATAGCAACTCAATTTAACCATTCATTATAACATTTTTAAGATACTAATATGTATGCATTACTAGTTATGATATGAAATGTGCCAATGTATTCCATACCTTTACTAATAATGGAATAACATGCTAACTTCAAATTTTGTTTTAAATTAGGCAAAAACTGCTATTGAAATGTGTAAAAATATTTTCAAATGTTGAAGATGATTGATTGATTAGAATACTAACCACACTGTCACATTTTATATTGTAACTTATGATCCTGACATGCCCTCAGCTTAAACTTTTTTGTGGTTTAAGTTAAACTATGCCACTCTGTAATGAATAATTTACTTCACCAAGTGATCATAATACTTATAATACACTTTAAATGTATATAGATGAAGTTAATAAAATTTTTCACAAATAACACAGTTTAGCTTAGCACTTTCAGAGTATGTTTACTCCATATTCGTAGCCATTATTATGTATTAAATGTAACGAAATGCAAATTCATGCAAATCATTCTCCTGTCCATTTTTTTGATATTGTAAAGCAGACATGCCTTCCATTGATGGTTTTTGGATCGTTCATGATGAAATACGCTTCTTTTATTTTTCTTTTGGTGTCATTTCTTTCTTTGCAAGCAAATTTGGCACAAGAATGTTCAAATTTATGATTAAATGTTTTGGGGTGTTCTGCTAAAATTGAATTGACTACATTTTTGTTTACCACTCTATTGTACATATGTGTGGCCTGAGTTTCACCATATGTTGCCTTACAGCCAGTTTGAGGGCAGGTAATCTTATGTACAACTTGGGGTGTTTGGTCTGACTCTATTTTGTTTTTTGTGTTGTTGATCATTATATTTGTGTTTGGTGGAGTTCTGAAGTCTATTTTGAATTCATTAGATAAATTTTACTAAATGTTTGGCCACTTTGGGAATATAAGGTAAACTTAAAAGCAGTTTGTCTTCACTGGTATGCTCCTGATTAACTTTTTATAGAAAAACTCAATCCTATTGGCTATAGCTCTGTAGTTATATCCTGTTTTTATTGTCTCTGATATAACAAGTGATGCTTTTTCTGTCAGCCTTGAACTTACATAAGTAATGATTCCTAAATAAGAAAGCTAAGGTCCTGCCAGTTTGTGAGACTTAGGTGATTTTGAATGTGGATGTGTGTAACTCCTTATTTGCAATGGTTTAGTTATCATACTGTAATTAAGGCTTGTTGTTTCCCTTTGTATTTTTTAAATCTAGATATTTCAACTCATGCTGTTCATTTTCCCATGTGCAATTTAAAGTTAAGTTTGTGTGTGCTTGCAGATTCTTCTGAATGCTTACGATTAGGTTTTAAGGCACTGCAAAGAATAAATTGTCTATATATCTTGTGTATATTATTATGGGTATTAAAGCATAGTACTTAGGAAGAACTTGTTGTTCAAAATAATTTGAGAAAATATTTGATACAATCCCACTAGGCCAACCATCAATCATTTTAAACCATTTCCCCTCAAATACCACAATGTTTTCATCAAAACATTTTAAGAATTCTACAATGAAGTCAAACTCATCCGATCGGACAATTTTTCTTTAATAGTTCCTTCCTAATTATACGGATACTATTATCGAACCAAATAACTCAGTTATGTCTAATGTGGCAATCTTAAAATTTGTATTTATTTCAGTTCCTCTGACTTTCTCGACAAATTCAAATGAAGATCTAACTGTATACACATCAAAACCAATGCTAACTACTAACCATTGGTTTACCAATATAACTGTGTTAAAATAATGAACTCCACCAAAATACAACATAAGCCTTAAAGGCACTCCTAGTTTGTGTACTTTTGCATTAGTGAACATTCTAGGCTGTATAATAGTAGAAGGGTACACATGAAAATATTCTGCTCTGTAAATTCCTTTATCTTTATGAGCATGCAAGATTGATGTGATAAATTTATCCCTGTTCATTTTGTTATTAAAGTTTGTTATTAACTCAAAGTTTAATTTAATAATATGTCTTACCATCTTATCTCTACATTCTTTTGAGTCCATTAACACAAATCTATTACCTTTATCCTCTTTCATACATGTAATTTTGTTGTCAAATTTTATTAACTTGACCTATATACATTTAAAGTGTATTATAAGTATGTCACTCTGTAAAACTTGTGTTGCTTCAGGGATGGCACTTCAGACAGCTTGAAGAAAAAACTAATCACTGTTACACGTGGATACATTTTGTATATAAAAAATAATTTAAACTATTGCTTACGCTAAATACAATTTATCCAAACCACTTCAAACACTTTTTAGCAAAACTCTTTAGTTGTATATATATTCAAACATGTATGTTTTGACTATAAAGAGTTTTACTAAAAAGGGTTCAAAGTGATTTGAATAAATTGTATTTATATAAGATATTACAGCAAAATAAAGAAAAGGTTGATTTTGGTAATATTGCTTATGCTATTTTTATATTCCTGTTAAAATTATTAACATATAAAATATTTGCTTTTTTATAACTGATAATAAAATAATATAACTTTTCTAACTTATTTTTGTAAATTTAGTTACATGTTTAATACTAATATAAAGATATTATGTAAAATTTTGTTTTATTGTGATTCAAATTCCTTCTCAGAGAATGAAGGCTTTCTGATGAAAATATAATTGAAAAAAGTAATAGCAAATTAATTTGCTCAAATGAATGAAATTAATGTATTGTCATATTCTTAAGCACAATACAAAACTTTCTGAACAACTGATCACATGATTCGCCAACCATCTGTCTGTACGATTATTTATTATCTGTTTTACCAATTCAAATTTTACACATGAAATGATTTTGTTGACATCTGCATGTTTTAAAGGCATATAAACTTATGGTAAGCACCTTTTATTTGAAATCTATATACCTTTTAAAAGTATCACTTTTCCAAAAACAAAATAATTTTTACTAGGGATGTTTTTCTGTTTTGAGTTTAGGATGAAAAATATTATTATAAGAGCTTTGTGTATCATCATCATCATCATCATCATCAACCATTATCAATCCATTGCAGGATGAAGATCTCTCCAAGTTCAATCTATCTTATCTGATCTTTAACTTCTCTTCTCCACATCACTCCTGCATACTTTCTTATTTCATCAATCCATCTCACATGTGGTCTCTTTCTGGGTCTTCTCTTGGAATCCAGTTTAAGATTTCAATTGTCCATCTATTATCATCTCTTCTAGCAATATGTTCAGCCCAACTCCACTTCAATCTTTTAATTTTTTCAATGAGGTCAATAACACCTGTTTTTTCTCTTACCCATATATTGCATTTTCGATCTCTTCTTCCTACTCCCAACATGCATTCCTCCATACTTCGTTGAGTGGTTCTTTAAGCTTTGTATATAGCAAATACTATATCAGTCTTTCAGATTCATAATTTGCAGTTCAGGCTGTATAAAACTTGGACATTTTTTGCACCATAAATACATATAGTCTTTTTTTTTCTAAAAGATAATCTTCCAGTTATAAATCATTAAATAGATATTTAGTTAGCTATTATTGGCTTAGAGGCTAAAGGTCTCTGGTTAGTCTATAATAGTTACACAAGAGTTGATGATCAAATGTAAAATAAGCAAATATAAATGTAATACAATTCAGGCTTCACTACTTGTGAGAAGTTGTCATATTCCTAAATGTGTTAAAGTATACTTTTATCTGTTAAAAAACTTAACATAATTGAGTTTATCTACAATCATTACAGTCGCTTTTATTTTATTCCTAGTATATAGAAGTTATAAGATTGCTGAAAAAAAAATGCCTCATTTTGCAAAATCTTGAAAGTTACTTCTCTATTAATCATTTTATGCAAATTTATATTTTTAATAAAACTTTATAACTTTTTTTTTATTTATATATATAAATATTTTTTAATTTTTTGCATCTTTTTTATATCCATAATTTTTTTTCTTTATTTTCATCCTAACCAATTTGCTATATGTACATAAAGTAATGCATTTTTGAACCACATAAAGATTTCTGTTATCTATTTAAATATTTTTGACAAAATTTTTATAAATTTTACACATTTTTTGAACTATAGTACAAAGATTTTTAAAAGTTTAATCCAATTTATCAAATTCAGATTCCTTCTCTGCAATCGCAACTAAAGATCTTACTTTATCTATCCATCTCGTGTGTGATTTTTCTTTAGGTCTTTTATAATCTCTTAGGATTTAGTTAATGTATTATTTTGGAAAATTAATTCATTGTTGATCTGTGCTTTTGCAAGCTTTGCAGTTTTGTTTTTTATTAATACAAGAAACTGATAAAAATAAAACATCACAAACTGACTGTTTTAAATTTGCTCTGAAGTTTCATTAAAATGTAAACTTTAGACTTTTTTTATAACATAATATTATGAAAAAAATTCTAAATATTATGTTTCAAGGATAAGCTTTATTGAGACTCAAAAAGTGTTTCATAAGTTACAGGTGAAATAAATAAATTGATATAACAGTTTAAAATCTGAAAAGTGATAGGAAAAAAAACATGACTTACAGCAGCGGTCCCCAACCTTTTTGCACTTAAGAGCACTTTCTATAATACCGGCTAGGTGGCAGGCACCATTTATTTTTTCAATGTAAATTTATAGTTGGATATTGTTAATAAACACATAATGTACAAAAAAATATTTATTTCAAAAATATAATTTTAACATATAATTAACGTTTATTTTTTTTACACTGTAAAAGTATAGTATGCCCTACAATTTGATTCCAATATAATATAATAATTTATAAGAAATTTTAAAAATTAAATTTATTTGTGTCAGATAAATAATTTTTTATCGTGTTTGTATAGCGGTGGGCACACATAAAATGGTCTGCGGGCGCCATGATGCCTGCAGGCATAGGGTTGGGGACCCCTGATTTACAGTAACTGAAAGCAGAATGATTGTTGCATAACAAGATTCATGTGTCAAATTAGATTTACATAGAATTTTAATTTGGGATCTTGAAAAAAAAAAAATGGAAGCACATCACATGATAGTATAAAGGAAAACATATATGGGGTATGGTGTTAGATTAATATATGATTGTATATAAATTGGGCCTATTTCATGTGAATGATTATAGTTTTCATGGCTGTCTTACTATTCATGTGTTACGTAAGTTGCATGTGTAAAACATGAGTTATTAGATAGATTAATACATGAGATTACATATGCAATGAGGATTTACAGTTTTGCTTATGATAAAGAAAAGATGATTTACAGTAGTTGAAAGAATAATAATTGTTGCATAACAAGATACATATTTTAAATTAGGATTACATAAATTTTACAAAAGCATTATGAGATAAATACATAAAAGCACATGGTGCTATTTATTAATATATTTAGAGAGTCTGTAGAGTTAGTGTTCCATTGGTATATGGCTGTACATAAAGTTCCCCACTTAATCTTAGTCCTCTCCTCATTTTCATTTCAAGAACTCCTGTTTCAAGTCCTAAGAATTTGCATAATATTAGTTTTTTTAAAGATAAATTTCAAGTCATCACAAAGACTGAACTTGACATAATTAGATAACACTGTAGTTATAAAAAAAATTGTGTGTGTGTGTGTAATGGATAATTTGAAAGAAAAAAAATTCATTAGTGGTAGAAAATCTTAGTATTGCTAGACAACAAGGAAAAATTTTCAGGTTTAAACCCACAAAAGACCATTCAAAATCTGCAATATTTCCAGTAAATTTAACATATATTAAACTAATTATGAACAATTAACTATGCCACATATATTTTCTAAGATAATTTAAATTACATTTTTAAATTATTAAAATTAATCAAAATGACTCCCATACAATCACATGACCAAATGGTTGGCACCAAAACCTATTCTACCATATTGCCAGCTTTGCTAATAAAAAAAATATACGCCAGCATCCTCAAGAACAATTTCCATATCAGCAATAGCAAAAATATTTTAAGTCCATTAATGAATAAGCCAAGACAACCAATGCAAACAACATTTAAAACCAAGACTAAAAAACACAAGACTGTAACTCCCCTCCCCCAATAGTGTGGATGTCTGACATGCTGACAACAATTTGTCAAAATTTATTATTACCACACCACAGGAATTATTTTGCATCATTTAAGACATTTCCCCTTCAAGTCCATCATTATATCAGTAACAGATTCCATACTGTACCACTTGAGAGTAACACAGTATACCAACTCATCAACCCTCTAATCCAGAGAAGTTTTCAAGATCACTCCCCCAACTTACCTCAAATGAACTTTAAATGCCAGCACATGAATAATAAGATTCAGTCATAGCGCTCACCAAAAAATTCTAAATATTATTTATTAATATTAACATAGTGTATATAAAAATCGACTATTTGTAAATAAGTTTTGTACTAAAATTAAAAAAACTGTTCCATGGCTATAACGCATTATTGTACTAAATGATAAATTGTGATCTCATAAATGTACATATAATAAATCAAATCTGATTGGTTACATATATTTTTGGTGCGAAATATAATTAATTCTTTATTTGTTGATTATAGTATTCAATGCAAAATATATTTCTTTTAATCCACTTCTTAATAATTTGCCAAATTTAATTAATATATGCTTATTATTCAATATGCTTGTATTTTAAATATCTTTCAACAAAATTAGAAAAAATACGAAAATAATGACTAAAACTTTTAAATCATTTTTTTAAAACAGAATAAGTTCATGTAAATAAATAGTAAAAGTGAAGTCCATTTCATAGTAAATTTTAATAAAGATTTATTTTTTTCCTTTTTTTGTCCATATGTCAAATACGTTGACCGGGAAGCGAACGCGGGCCAGTTGATTGGAAAGCAGCTACGCTAACCATTAGGCCATCAACTATTACTTTTTTTTTTAATAATTAAGTTTTGTACGTTATTTTGATTTCTCTTTTATTTTAATAAAAATAAATAAATAGAATTTAAAAGTAATATATGAAAAAAAAACATTTATTTTTTTACAAATGTGTATTTAAATGGATGAAAGAGAAATATAGTTGCAAACGCTAACTAAAATCCAAATAGAAATACGCAAAACTCCCACAATATTAAAACATTTCCTGTGAGAAACAAACATCTAAATTAACGTTATCCTTTTATCCTTTTATCTATGCTGTTAATTTAGACTTTGTATTGTTTCTCACAGGAAGTGCTGTTGGAACGTTTTAAATTTGTATATGATTTGCGTATTCAAATAGATTAGTACGTTCCGCACAATATTCAACAATTAATTTTGTAGTATATTCTGATTTTATTCAGATGTTTAAGTCAGTTTTAATTAATAGTTTAAAACTGCTATGAACAAACTCTCATCACTATATATTCACACAAATTAACTTATATTTCGGAGATTCATATTATGATTTAACTTTCTCATTATGATAAACTAAATATATTTATTATTTTCCATAATATATGTAATGTATCAAATACTCTACCCAAAGTCAGAGTAAATAATTAATTTAGATAATATTCTATTTTAAACAAAAAGTGTTTGCATAATTATTTTTCTATTAACAAGCACACTATAATAATTAATTCCAAATTTTAAAAAAAAAGACTTGTATTATTCCATAAAACCATAAATATATAATCCGAAGTGGTTTGACAAAGCAAATAGGGGATTCATGGATTATGGCCCAGCCGAATCACTTCTAATACTCAATCTTCTTATGAACTTCCAATATATCATTTTATTTTATTTTATTAAGCATATACATATATGAACAATACCAAAAATTATGCGCTTTTACGCTTGTTAGAGAAACTTTTTTTTTTTATTAATATTATTTATGCTTAACGTTTTCAAAGCTCCATGGCTTCATATTCATAGCTGTGTGCAGTTGATAGTAATGAGGGGGAATATATTATGGAATAAAGTTCCACAATTGACCTAAATATTACAATTTAAGTATACCACATTTATGCAGTACTTTATATATATAAAATCATATAACATACAATATTATACTATAATACACCATATACTCCTTAAATTACACTCTACAATGCAGTTTAACATATGATTTATTTTATTTCCTTCCTTACAGTTTCAACTGTCCAGCAGTCATCATCAGAGCTCAGTACTGAGATAAAAGCTCTGATGATGACTGCTGGACAGTTGAAACTGTAAGGAAAAAAATAAAATAAATCATATGTTAATTTGCATTGTAGAAGTGTAATTCAAGGAGTATATGGTGTATTATAGTATATATAATTAAGCAATGCAAATAAGAAATGGAATAAAATTTAATATTACAATATTAGCCAAATATTAAAATGTTACCAAAATTCTTCTACAATCATGGTTTCATCTATTAACAAATAGACTTTTTCAAGTGAAATTAAGCAAGATATATGTTACTAAATTCACACAATCTTACATTTCGACTGTCCTACAGTCTTCTTCAGAGCCAATTTTACTTTAAATTTTTTTTAAAGTAAAAAAAAAAAAGTTTTTACTTTTAAAAAAACTCACTCCACTCACAATTTTGACACTACCCACTTCAGATAAATACAGTAATGATTACCACTAATCATTTACTAAACTAGCAATCGCCTGTAGCACAGACTTAAATGTTAAACCTCAGTTAAAGATTAATATATCTGATTTTTGTTTTAATTAAACATACATACATAGTTATTCACATTTCTCTTTGCCATATATAATATCTTTATAAATATATCAACTAACCTCCACTCTTCCAAACATTCTTTTAAAATCATATAAATAAAGATATAATAAAAGGCAAATGACCCCCAAGATGCACTGGGAGTCATTTGTCTTTTATTGTATCTTTATATGATTTTAAAAGAATATGTGGAAGTATTGATGTTATTTGATATATTTAAAAATAGCCTTCCCATCATTCAGTTCAAAAACAACTTTCTTTAACATCAAAGGATGTCTTCATGAAATTGATGACCTCATATTCAAAAAAATTTATCATTAGAATTTTTTTTATTCTTCTTTTTATTTCACTATTTTATAATGGAAAATATAATGATATATTTATCTGAATTCAAACTTATTTAAAATTTCTAAATTCAGAAACTCAAATAGAATTTTGATAAGGTATTTGAAAGCATGCCCAAGAATATAAGAAGTATATCTTTAGTTATCCAAAAATTGTTTTTATTATTTATCATGTGTTTATTATGCTCTTAGTAATTAGTGTCTAAACATTTTTTAAAAAATAATTTACCATAAATGTTAATATTTTGTATAATATATATCATGATTCTAAATTTTGACCACCCAATTTGAAATATAATGGATGTCTTACCAAAATTTGCTAAAGCCTTTTGGTATCAAATATAAAAATTTTAATGTTTTGTGTTTATCATAGTTTATACATTATCAAATGGGATATCTATATTATTTTTAAATAACAAAGTTTTCTTATAATTCTATTTCTTTATTGACCCCAGCCTTTCTCATGCCTACTCTAACCTGTCCTACCTTGTATAAAATTAAGACTTCACTTTATAAACATCTCTTATACAATATAGTTAATTATCATTCTAATCTTTCTTTAAAAATAAATGTCTGTTTTTATTTTTAAAATCTTATTTTATTAATTATATCAGTAATATATCGGTTCTATAGAAAGGTTGTTGTTTTTGTAATAGTTTTTTTTAATTGGTTGCTTTAATAAATATTTTTAAAGATTTAATATAAATTAAACAAGAGATTTTAATATTATATAAATAAATGTGAGAAATTCATAATTGAAAAATTGACAAAAAAATATTTGGGACAACTGGGCCTGTTTGATACACTTCAGAAATGTATCTGGCAAGGTATTAATAAATTTAGCTTTATTAATAAAGCTAAATTAAAATTTAAAATTATATTTGATATGTGAATTGGACACCAGTACAGACTACTATAGATAATAATAAGATTATTTACTGGAGTGCCTCTGAATAAAAAAATTCAGAGGGTGCTCCAGTAAAGAATTACAAACAAATAAACATATATTCAGACCACATATAAAGTATGGATTTTATATAGAGAGATTTATATAAATAGGGGGATTGGAACTCAGTATTTCTCAGTTTATTCATCCTCCACTATATCTCAAACAATTGATACACATGCCCACACAAATGAAAAAAAGATATATGATCTCCAATATATGTATTTCATGCAGAACCAGTATTCATCAATTGGGCCAGATCATAATCTCCCATAATATATAATAGTCAGTGCTTGGTTTATAGTAAGAAAGCAATTCCTCAAACTTTAATCGACAGATTTAGGTTTTCTCACCCTTTCAACTATTCAATTGTCCATTTCATTGAAAAACCAATGATGGAACATTCAAAGCCCTTGTTGGATTTGATATTTATAATCATACTCATGCAGACATTATGTCAATCTATCCCATTATATTATTGGGCATTACATATCCATATATATATATATATATATATATATATATATATATATATGTATATGTATATATATATATATATATATATATATATATATATATTAATAGGAGAAAGATGGATTAAATTTATTCTAAGATATAATCTATTTCCCAAGCAATATGTTATTCTAAGGCAGTATGTAATTTGCTTATATTGAATGTTTTTATATATGTAAATAGAGTGATTTGAACTCAGGATGTCCAAACACATGCAAAAAAGTACATGATCACCAATATATGTATTTCATTCAGAAACAGCACTCATCCATTGGGACAGATCATAATCTCCCACACATATATACAATCAGTGCTTGGTTTATATTAAGATAGCAATTTCTCAAACTTTAATGGATAGGCCTCAATCTTGTCACCTTTCCAACTATTCAGTGGACCATTTTATTGAAAAATCAATGATAAAAAGGGTCAGAAGATTGAAGCCTGTCCATTAAAGTTTGAGTAATTGCTATCTTAATATAAACCTAGCACTGATTATATATACGTGTGGGAGATTTTGATTTGACCCAACTGATGGGTGCTAGTTCTGCACAAAATATGTATATTGGGGGTCTTGAATTTTTTTCACACATGTGTAATCATGTGTATCAGTTGCTTGAGATAGAGTGGAGGATGAATAGAATGAGAAATCCTGAGTTCAAATCTCTCTATTTACATGTATAAAAAACATTCAGCATAAAAAAAATTACATATTGTCTTAGAATTAATACTATGTATATATATGCAATTATTTTTATTTTACATTCTATTTTATCATAAATAGTAGCTTAACCTGACCCTGTTCAGATTCTCATTATTTATAGATTTTTTTCAGAATTACTCTTATAATTCTTATTTCCATTACTGTCTACAATATTACGCTAAGAGAAATCAATAACCTTAGAAACTGATTAATTCAAACGCTGTTGCACTTTTTCAACAGCTACCAAAAATCATTAATTACATTAATCTCAACACTAACTTTTTTTTATTCACTTTAACATTATTTGTCCTTTTCATATTTCTGGATTTATTATCAAACAAATGCTTAAATGTATTTATATGTTGGACTATTTCCGTCATCTAATATGAGTATTGAATGTCTTTAGAAAAAAATAACTTTATTTAAGTATTTCAAATACATTCAACTATGAGTAATAGCACACAAGTTAGTATATGCATAATGTTTTGAGAGGTATTATTTCCCCCTCTTCTTTAGGTGTTGCTAGCTTGGTCAGTGAGCATGGAAATCGAACCTGGACCCTTAGATTTTTTGAGTATTGAATTTTAAGGCAATGCTCTAACCAACTGAGACATTCTGCCAGTTTGTTAGAGCATTTTCTTAAAATTCAACACTTAAAAAATCTAAGAGAGGTTCAATTCTCAAGCTAGTACTGTCACTGGTCAGGCCAGAAACATGTGAAAAAGAGAAGAGAATAATACCTCTCAAAATGTTGTGCATATATTAACCTGTGTGCTATTATTAACAGTTGAATGTATTTGGAACATTTAAATAAAGTTAAATTTTTCTAAACACATTCAATACTCATATTAGATATTGTAACTAGTCCAACATATAAATACAACTAAAACAACATCATCACAAACCTTCAGGAAGACACAATGTTTAAATAAATATAAAAAGACTGAAATATTAGGATGCTAAGTTATGAGCTTTTACCACTTACTGAATTTTATCTATGCAATAATTTTTATGCTACTCAAATTAATATTAAGAGGCAATATTTTTTAAGTTTTAAACATATACTTTCATAATTTATTAACTTTAACCTCTGAGCATATGCTTTGAAATAAATATATAGATGTTTAAAACTACAGAAATTCAAAACATTGCTTAATTTAACTTTTATGAGTTATTACTGCTTTATAGTTTGCAAGATATGGACTATAAAGATAATCTGAAGGCAAAGCACACTTTTCTAATAAGTATTAATTCAAAATTTTAGCTAATCAATATAAAAAAAACAAACAATTGAAATATTTACAGATCTGGAAAAAGATCATAGTCTTATCTACTTACTGATAATGTCAAATCAGTATTCAATTTAAGTTTATGAAATGCTTTTATATAGATGGGATTTCCCCTTATAAATATTAAATAATTAATTTTTTTAAAGTTGAGTAAAAAAAAACTTTATAACTCTACAACATTTAAAAATATTGCACAGGGTTTCCTAGTAATCTAAAATACCAAATTTTACACATAATTATATAATTATAAATATGACTCTCCTAGAATTGTTATATTTTCTTTTGTAATTATAAATAAAAAAAATGTTAACATTATTTGACCAATGTCTGAATAAATCATTAACAGAGTTAATTTCATGCTTAATTGGTTTTTTTAAATTATAGATGATAAAATAATTAATACTTTACCTTTCCTGAGCTCTTGACACCTTTACTTAAACACATAAAGTCTACCACCCATGCTATGAACAAGCATAAAACAAGCTGCCATCTCATTTCACCCATGTTGTGAATACCATCAGAAATATGCAAAACAGAATTCCTAGTAAATGAAAATACAAAACTTTTTTTTTTTAAAAAAAAATAGCATCATTATTTAAAAAAAAGTATTTATCTTTATATGATCTGTTTTTGGCCAAAAGTAAATATGAAGATTTAGTACAAGAAGATGTGGATCAGGTTGTTTTATTTCAACCAATGTTCATTGAATCACAATGTTTATGTATGCAAAGGGTGTCCCTGTGAAATGGTCACTGATGATTGATTATCCCTACAAGCTTCCTATCGTAACATCTCTGAATCAACATATGCTTCATAATCAAAATTTTAGGTATTCACCAAAAAAGTTTTAAGGTGTTTGTCTGTCTAAATCATGAGTTATGACATGAAATGTGACAGTTTTTTCCCCACAATCAAACAATGAGAAAGCATTAGATTTTACATTTTACTTTAAATTGAAAAAAAAAAAACTGCTCCCGAAATGTTTGAAATGATTCAAACCATGTATGGAAGTGATATTTTCAAGTGGCTTGCAAGATTTTGTGATTGCACGGAGAACATTGAAGATGAGCCAAGACAATACAATCCACAATGCCACACTTCCATGTAGTAACTCCTGGTTCAGATACATTTGTGCTTTAAAATTTTTTTGGTGAATAACTAAATTATGTTGCTACATTACATATGCATTGATTCAGAGATTCATTGCAAGAAACTTGGAGAGAAAATAGTTATATTTTAAATGGGACATTCTGTGTATACACACACATACACACACATATATATATGTATGTATACTGAACTTCGAAGCTTATTAAAGATTATGAAGTAGCTTTAAAAGAAGAGAGATTAAAAGAAATTATGGTAAAGGAATCACAAACAATTACTATCAACATAGAACTTTATTTTTTAGACAATTCTATATTTAGATACATTGCTCAACATATAGCGTATACATATATTTGATATTCTTTTGAAACATCAGCTGTGTAATTATATTGTTTAAGTTGAAATGTGAAAGTAATGCAACTATTTTATTTTGAATAAATTAATATAAATCACGTCATAGTTAGCTTTATGAAAGAATTTATTTTTTATAATCATTTAGATGTTCATCAATACTTCATGGTTGGGAAATAATTCATATAAGTTCAAAAGCCAATTCTCAATTGTCTGCCTACATCATGTATTTATGCTTTAATTATGTTTTATCCCATAATAAATTAGATTATTTTTTTCTGAATTTAAAATCCTGCATATTGTTCAAAATATTCTAAGAATATCTTTTTTATTTTATATTTCTATTTTATTTTTGCTTTGATACTTTACTTTATTGATAAAAAATATTATTATATATAGTCAGATTTTTTTTCTGATTTACAAATGCGATGTAATTTTATTTTTAAATTATATTGAGTAGTATAAAAAAACGTGAGCACATTAATTCTAGCATCAAATTGTCTGTCTTCCCTGAAAACACAAAAGCCAAAAATGATTATCTGGAGATGATTATTCAAACTTATGTAACTGACCTTATAGAAAAGTTATAAAAATTGCTTTTGGAAGTACAGTTAATAAACTGAAAAATTTTGTTGATGTTTTGTTAATACTTGATTAGAATAAATAATTGCCACTTGGATGTAAAAACCATATGGAAAAGGATCATGAAAAAGATTTTGATAGTCCATTATTAATGAGGTCTTAGGGTAAGCTAAATATGAAAATACCTTATATGGATTCATTTTTTGATTTACAAGTGCAGTATAATTTTATTTTAAAATTATATTGGTCAGTATAAAGGACATAAGCACATAATTTCAGCATTGAATCTTTTGACTTCACTGAGAAGACAAAAGCCAAAACTAAACTAGACATGCCTATTTGATATTGATTACTCAAACTTCTGTAGCTGATCCTATAGAAAAGTTATGAGAACTGCTTTTGCAAGTATAGTCAATAAACTGAGAACATTTTTTGATGTTTTATTAAAAATTAATTTGAATAAATAAATACTACTTGGAAGTAGAAGCCATGTAGAAAAGGATCATGGCAAAAAAATAAACATTTTAAGCACCACATGATCACTATCTCTTATACTAGCACATACTTGTTTATAAACAAAGCAAATCTCTCCATGCAGTAGTGCCACCCTGTTCCAACCAGAGTAATCAATGAATGCCAGAAAGCTAGTGCATAAAATCCCTATCTAATGCCTACTCATCCAATATCCCCAGACTAGTTTCTGGCTTGTGGCCATCATCAGTGAGGAGCTTTGGATCTGAGAGCACTGCACCTAGATCTTAGGATCTAATGCAAACCTCCAGCAAGCACTTTTTATCTCTATGTAACTACAAAACCATGAGAATGAAATTGAAAACACAAAAATATTTTCAATCTAAGCTCAATAGCTTATATAGTCATATGGGTCTGAACTCAGTTCAGCACCCATACATTTTGGTGTCTTTGGCTCTTTAACAACCATAGCCACCACTATCCTATTAGGCAGGATTGGTGTTAAACCATTAAGCATCACATGATCACTATCTCTTACACTAGCACATAATTATTTATAAACAAAGCAAAACTCTCCATACAGTAGTGCCACCCTGTGCCAACCAGAGTAATAAATGAATGCAGAAGGCTTGTGCATAAAATCCCTATCTAATGCCTACTCATCCAAAATCCCCAGACTAGTTTCTGGCTTGTGGCTCATGGTTTTGTAGTTAAGTAGAGATAAAAGGTGGTTGCTGAAGGGTTGCATTAGATCCTAAGATATAGGTGCAGTGCTCTCAGATCCAAAGCTCCTCACTGTTGATGGCCACAAGCCAGAAACTAGTCTGGGGATATTGGATGAGTAGGCATTACATAGGGATTTTATGCACAAGCCTTCTGGTATTCATTGATTACTCTGGTTGGCACAGGGTGGCACTACTGTATAGAGAGTTTTGCTTTGTTTATAAATAAAAATTTTGATAATCTATTATCAGTGAGACTTTATTCTATTGGAAAGAATCTAAAACTTTAAACATAGCAAGTCTTCTGTAATCTGAATAAAATGTACAAAGCATAAAACTTGGATGCAATGCTCTAAATATTAAGTTTATATGTAAATTATGAAGAACTGAATCAAGAAATTGCTTTCATATACTATACTGATTTCCTAATAACATTTTTCAAATAGCTGAAGTACAGATAATCCAGATAACCACCTAATATTGGAATGTTAAGAATATCTTGGCTGCTCTTAATTAAAATATAAAAAACTTTCGTGAAGAACTGATGGGAAGGCTTTCATTTTGCAGTGGATTATTAAAAACTGTTTTACCTTTCTCACTTTATATCTAATATTGTAGTTAGTTGTTCAAGAACCAAGCAACATTCAAACACTGTAGTAGCAGATTTTACACAAAGGATTCACTCTGTTAGGCTAATCTTTATGTCATCATCTGACAATTGATCACCAAAAACTTTACTTTATCTTTGCGCCTGCTACTCTGACATTGTATTAAAATGCTCAGTTAATCTTCACAGTTAAAGAAAGTAATAAAATGTTATGTAAAAAGATCAAATTCCCATGCAGAGATATAAAAATTCAAATTAAATATAAGTACAGTTTTATAAAATCTTAACGTTTAATGAAAAAAAAGTAAATAAAGTGAAGAGACAAAAATAAATGAGGTCATATAAGAGCGCTTTAATAAAAATAATGTTTTAATTGTAGTTATATGTTGGACTGTAATATAGTTTAATTGTTTACTAGAAATAAAATGCCAATATTGCTGACTTTCATAAAAGTATAGAACATTCTAATTATCTCTGTGTTGCATCATATTAACCACAGCAATGCCAAAGCTATATTAGTGCCAGTTTATTATAATCTAAATGAATATTGTACTACTAAATAACAAAACTTCCATATTCTCCATGTAGAGAGAAGTTAAGAGAAGGATACTTTCCAAAAGAAAATAACTCCCTAAGTACTCCATTTGGAAGGTATTTAATGATGCTCAAGAAAAAAGATATTGAAATGTCTGTATATAAAGTAATATATCAAATCACTTTTGTGCTTAAATATTTAAAAATTAATATAATGGTATTATCAAAGCTCTTTGCCCTATAATCCTATTAAAGATCTTTAAACCATGCTAAAAAAAGATCAAACCGACAGTAATATATAAAAAAATATGAACACTCCCAAATGCAGTTGTACATAGATAAACAGAGTTAATACTGTGCTGGTCATGTTGAATGACTGTTATTCACTTCCAGCTGTATATATTAGCTTGCCTCATGAGTTCTAGTTTTAACTCTTTTGGCTGTACTGGGCAGCTTGCCTCAAGTTTGTTAAATGACTTTTCTGCATGTACTAGACAGCTTGCCTCGATCAGTAGTCATAGCAGTTTCCAGTCCTATTGGGACTTGCCTCACTGTGTAGATATATCGGTTAGTGACTAGTAGAAATACTGTTATTGTTGGAAGTGGTTTCAATGGAGAGCACATTTAGTCATTCAGATAGACAGACAGAAATTCTTTTATATATTCATAAAGATATATCTATTCCTTGCCTCCAAAAAGGCTATTTATTGCCAGATCCCCTACCTTACAGGCAGCAGTCAGGTTCAGAGAGCCTAACCAATGGTAGGATTTTATAACCACGTTTACATATTGTCCATACTTATTTTTAATCCTTTGGCCATGTTTATATATTGATTATCCACATGTTGGTTAATAGCAATGAGGGCTCAATCCGATCAGATAAGGAAGGAATCTGGACTAGTCGACTTCTGAAGGCAAGGTCAGATATGACAGATATTAACAAAACCCTTTACCCTTAAAAAGTAATATAATCCTATCAAAGGTCTTTAAACCATGCTAAAAAAGATCACCATGTTTCCCCGACTATCTTTACTGGTGTAAAAGTCTGCTACATTTTCTAAAATGTGTAAGTACATTTTGTTGTTATGTGAGTTGGAATTATTTGTTATCAACACTTCTTTAGATTATACACTGTACCATGGTCTTATACATATTAATCACAATTATATTATTAATTTATAAAGAAGAAACAAACCTACAGTCATGCATTTTTATGAATTTACATGCATTCACCTGCATGTACACTTTATACTTAGAGCTTATATATATATATAAGCTAACCATTGCTCATTATGCTAAAAATTAAGGCTTTAATCTATTGTGTGTCTGAATTATAAATTGTTAAGTGAATTGTACAAATCTATTCATTCCGTATTCTTTTCCTGTTAGAGAATGAATAAGTTTGTACAATTCACTTAACAAATTTATAATTCAGGCACACAATAGATTAAAGCCTTGCTTTCAGAATGATGAGCAAAGATTAGCTTATATATATGTCAATAGATGGTGTTCTACCAAAAACACCGTCAAGCGTAAGTTTGTTTACATAAACGTCAGAGCAAGCATTCACTATCTCTAACTTTAATTCCACTTTCAGATCATGATTTCAAGATATTTGCTATCGTCAGTAGATAGTGAATGCTTGCTCTGACGTTTATGTAAACAAACTTACGCTTGATGGTGTTTTTGGTAGAACGCCATCTATTGATATAAATATAAGCGTTAGCAAGTTTTTAACTTGTTTTTTTTTTTTCATATATATATATAACTCTAAGCATAAATGTTACAATTATGCTTTTTAAATTGATGCTCATGGGTGAGTGCACATATATTTGTAAAATCCCATGACTGGAGTTTTGTACCTTCTTTATAATATTACATATGTAATATGCGCTACATAAATAATAGATTAATTATATTATTAATAGATTTATTCAATGTATTTTTTTTCATGTGTCATAGCATCGACCGGGAAGCGAACCCACTAACCCAGGACAACTGCTTGTAAGGCGGCTGTGCTGACCTCTCAACCATCAATGCTTGACAATGTATTTTTTTTATAATGAAGATATAATCAATTATCCAGCAGCCTTTTTCAGAATTATAAAATAGGACTGTATAACATTTAGTTTTACTGTTTATATATGTATACATACATAATAATCATATTGATATTTTGTATAAATGCACAGCATATTTAAGTGCCATTCAAACACAAACAAATTATTTGCTTTTTTTTCTTTATATTTATGTACTATATGATAGTCTGGACCAACTGATGAGTGCTGGTTTAGCACGAAATACGAATATTGGTGATTATTAATCTTTTCTACATGTGTGTGGTCATGTGTATCAGTTGTATGAGATAGTGTGGATAGTTGAAGGGTGCTGGAAAATCTGAGTTCAAATCCTCTATACGTACTATATATATATATCTGTACATATGCACAATAGATATTTTTTATAGCGCATATATTTTATATCTGCACACAATTTTATTTATTTGTAATGTCTACAGCTTAATTAATTTGTATATGTTGATTTGAATTGTTAAAATAAATTTTAATAATAAACATGATATTTACTGGACATAGAATTGAATAATAATATTTGTAATTTTTATTGCCATGTAAATAATGCAGACAAAATTATATTAAACAGACATCCAAATAAAATGAATGAATATAAACTAATATTAATATACATATTTAAATTAATAATTGTATCTATTATTTATAATTTAATGTTTTAATTTTTATAAAAATTTTAATTATTATTATTTAATTATTATACTTGTTTTATTTTTATAAACAAATGAACTTGTAAATGATAATAGATATTTGAATTATCGTTTTTGCTCTCTTTATTCTCTATTGGATTTTGTTTTTTAAAAAAATGTACTTAAATTCGAATTTTGATTGTATTTTGCGATCTATTTATAAACATTTTGAGATTTTTTGGCACTTGACATTTTATTCGAGTTCAAATTAAGTAATTGTTGAGGTTTACTTAGGACAGGTAATTTATTTATAACATTTAATTTACAAGTTTCTTCTGTTTTACTGTCTTTAACATTTTTGTTTTCTTTAGGTTGAATAGTTTTTGGAACTGGTCGTCCTCTTTTTTGGGTATGCGGTCAATACATTGTTCTTTTGTTCTACTGAAGCTCTGGTTACACTTTGTGGAGTTATCTTTTTAGGAGATTCTGGCAGTAGAGATAGTTGAATAGAATCAGTTTTTTTTTCTTCAGTTATTTTAATAACTAGAAAGATTTTTACCCTTTAGTAGAGTGGTATTAATAAATTAATACCTGTGCATTTTTTTTCTTTTTGCTTTTCAGCATTTCCACTAGCTTTTTTAGTTTTAATATCAACTTTCAATTTTTCTTCTAATGCGGAATCAGTTTTAGTTTCTTTTTTGCTATCTATGCAGCTCATAATTTTTATTTCTTAAGCTGCTTCCTTCTTTATATATTTCAATTTTTTTATGGTAGATTTATTTATTTTCATTTTTTATTGCTGTCAACAACTATCATTGGCTCTTGAATTTAGATGTTTCTTCTATTTTCATTTCTTTTTCTGATTGAGTTATGTTTGTTTCTTTTTCTGATTTAGATATATTAAGCTTTTTTTTCTATGCTTCTTATAAAAATACATTTCTGTTAGCTAAATCCGATGTCATCAGTAGCTTGAAGCTTCCAAAATGATCTTAAAACTTAAATGCAAATTTAATGATTAGTTAACTAATGTATCCCTTGTATCAGGCTAATGTTATGCAACAAGGCAGATCCTTTGAACAAACTCAATTTAATCAACCTTAGTTTTTAAGCCAACATTTCAATGTGGAATTATTTAATTAGATATCACATAAATATGTAATAATACTGTTATTTACTTATGTTATCCCTCAGATCATGTCAAATTTAATTGGCAAAATCATATCTCACAAGAAGTTAGTTGATTGAACTGACAAAATTTCTATAAAAGGTATAGGTAAATAATAATGTTATTACATATTTATATAGTATTAAAATGAATTCCACATTTAAATGTTTCTATATAAAAGCAAAATTAGTTAAAATAAATTTATTTCAGAGTTCTGCACTGTTTAATAACATTAAGCTGATACCCAGAAAGCATAAATTAAATGACCACTAAATTTGTCTTCAAGATTTAGGTCACACTGAATATTGTGGCTATATATAAAAAAAAATTGGCTGATGTTTATTAGAATCTGAACTAATTTCCAAAACAACTGATGAAGTTTGATTGGCTGCCTGAAGTGCCATTTTTGAAGGAATGGATATATGGTAACATACTTTAGTTATTCACTGTAAAAAGTTTAAGACACTAACATGCTTGGATCATGAGTTATAGCATGAAATGTAGTCATATGTTCTGTACCTTAACCCATGATGAAACAAGTACTAATATTAACTTTTATTTTAAATTGGAGAATAATTCAAATTGTGTATAGCAATGAAGCTAGAGTTTCAAAACCATTTTCAAGTGGTTTGTAAGATCTTATTATAGTAGGGAAAACATTGAATATAGATAAGGATATGAAACACACTGTAATATTTCATATCATAATTTGTGATCCAGACATACTTAAATTTTTTTATAGTGAATAGCTGACACCATGTAACATGTATTGATTCAGAGATGGCACTTCAGGCAATTTGGAAAATCATATTTTAATTGGAACTCATTGCGCAGTTGTATCAATTGAATATTTATTAAGGCATTTTAAAACCATAATTATTAAATATTATAAATTAATCTTACTGGAAATACTGTTCTGCTGGTGTTTTCTTTGTCGCATTTGCAGCAAGGCTTTTTAAGTGTAAACTGTCTATCATAGTACTGTTAAAACAAGTTTGATTGTAATAAATAAACGGATGACTTTCATTACTCCTAGCCGAGCAGCTTTCAGCATCTTTGTAGGAATAACATTCTATAATAAAAAATATATGTATATGAGAACAGTTTTTAATGATTGTGATCATATATTATCACTATTACAGCACTGCTGTTTTAATAGGATTCTCACATTCCATTATCTAAAAAGAGTACAGTAGATTTAGTTACTTAGTAAGGATATTGATAATGGTAAATTATAATTAAAAGAATTACTACTGAGTTAATAACGCTAGTCAGATTATGTCAGGTGAAAACTTTAATAATAATAATAATAATAATAATAGTAATAGTAGTAGTAGTAGTAGTAGTAGTAGTAGCAGCAGTAGCAGCAGTAGCAGCTGTAGCAGCCATAGCAGCAACAGCAGAAGCAGCAGCAGTAGCAGTAGTAGTAGCAGTAGTAGTAACAACAACAACAATATTAACAAATTTTACAAATTAAATCAATAATAAAATATGAATTACATTCAAGAAATAAAATAATCGTTAAAATCATCTATGTGATTTTTTTCTTTTGGAATGGTTTGTCAAAATCTTATATTAACTACTAGTGACATATATATATATATAAATAAAAATTCATATAACAGTACAATACTAACTAAATAAACTAAACTTTACTAAAAAATTTCCACAACTATGGTTTCATCTATTAATAAATAGACCTTTCCAAATGAAATTTAGCTAAACGTATGACCTATATATACCAAACAAAATAGCTTTCCATCATTCACTTCAAAACTGAACTTCCTTTTACATCAAAGGAAACTTTGATAATAAAATATTTTGAATCTGAGGCCATCAATCTCATGAAGATATCCTTTGATGTTAAAGGAAGTTGGGTTTTGAAGTGAATTATGTTAAAGGTTATTTTGTTTGGTATATATATATATATATATATATATATATATATATATATATATATATATATATATATATATATATATATATATATATATATATATATATATATATATATATATATATATAAACATTACAAGCATAAAGCTAAACTAGTCAATATAAAATCAAAACTACCCCAAATCTAAAATTAAACCAGACCAGAATAAAAATAATATTAAAACACAACCTAAGGTTTCACTGCTACAAGCAGACTTCTCAAGTGTAAAGAAATAATAAAAAAAAAAAAACACACATTATATATACTATTAAAAACTACCCACAAATCCATTCACTTCCCATCCACCCTTAATATTAAAAGAACTCTTAAATAAGTTAATTGCTTCAGAATCATAAATTTTCAATAATAAAGACTCTTTAATTCTTCTTTTGATTTCATTTCTCTCAAAGAAGACAACCTTAGCTTCATCAAAATCAATAGTGTGGCCTGTATCTTTTTCATGGACATACAAAGCAGAACTAAGATATCTATTTTTAACTCTACTTTTATGAACCTTTACTCTTTCATTTAAACTCAAACTACTCTGACCTATGTAAACCTTCTTACAAAATAAACAAGGAATAAAATATACCACACCAGGAATAGTCTTTCTATCAAAAACTTCCTTTGTATTATTCAATAAATTATTCAATGTAACACCCCTTTTCCAAGCAATTTTCTTATTTCCAAACAATTTACTATTTCTACACACAATTTTATAAGAAGACAATTTAAATGGCAAAGAAATAAAATCATATTTTCCTTTAACCTTTACATCCTTACAAATATTACTATTAAATAAAATACTTTTAACAAATTTATCAGAGTATCCAACACTTAAATAATCTTTATAAAATTGATATTTCTGAAACAAAGCTACCCCACTAGAATTATTTAATTTAATATTCCTATGACAATAATTCCTTAAAGCAGCTACTTTATGAGATACAGACTGATAGCTATCAGGTTTAATTATAGATCTTAATTCTTTACTTTTAACTAAATGACTGCACAATAAACAATTAGTTTCTATATTTCTAATCACCAAAAGATCTAAAAATTTTAACTTACCAAAATCTAACCCCCCTCCTTCTAACACAAATTTTATAGAAGGATCAAAACAATTAAACTCATTTACAAATTCCTTCAATTTACCATTCTCAACAACAAATAAACAATCATCAACATATCTGACAAATAATTTTACATATAAACAATTCTTTTTAATAATAATTTCCTCTTCCATAAAACTAATATAAACTGAACATACTAAAGGAGAAATAATATAACCTATTATCCACCCTTCCTTAATCTTATAAAAATTACCTTTATAAGTAAAATACATAGAATCTTCCAATAACAAAAGCAAATCTTTAATTACCTTAATTTTATTTTTTGATAAAGAACTTTTCTTAATCAATACAGACAAAAGAACATCAATACTGCTTAACCTATTAACAGACTGATACATATTTTCAATATCTAAACTTCCAAATACCCAACTACTTTCCATTTTAAAATTATTAATCTTATCAAAAGCCTCAAAAGAAGAAGAAACTGTGTACTGACCAAAATCAACAAATTGTTTTAAAAAATTATTCAAGAATCTAGAAATACAGGTAGTGTTGTAGAAGGTATTTCTAGATTCTTGAATAATTTTTTAAAACAATTTGTTGATTTTGGTCAGTACACAGTTTCTTCTTCTTTTGAGGCTTTTGATAAGATTAATAATTTTAAAATGGAAAGTAGTTGGGTATTTGGAAGTTTAGATATTGAAAATATGTATCAGTCTGTTAATAGGTTAAGCAGTATTGATGTTCTTTTGTCTGTATTGATTAAGAAAAGTTCTTTATCAAAAAATAAAATTAAGGTAATTAAAGATTTGCTTTTGTTATTGGAAGATTCTATGTATTTTACTTATAAAGGTAATTTTTATAAGATTAAGGAAGGGTGGATAATAGGTTATATTATTTCTCCTTTAGTATGTTCAGTTTATATTAGTTTTATGGAAGAGGAAATTATTATTAAAAAGAATTGTTTATATGTAAAATTATTTGTCAGATATGTTGATGATTGTTTATTTGTTGTTGAGAATGGTAAATTGAAGGAATTTGTAAATGAGTTTAATTGTTTTGATCCTTCTATAAAATTTGTGTTAGAAGGAGGGGGGTTAGATTTTGGTAAGTTAAAATTTTTAGATCTTTTGGTGATTAGAAATATAGAAACTAATTGTTTATTGTGCAGTCATTTAGTTAAAAGTAAAGAATTAAGATCTATAATTAAACCTGATAGCTATCAGTCTGTATCTCATAAAGTAGCTGCTTTAAGGAATTATTGTCATAGGAATATTAAATTAAATAATTCTAGTGGGGTAGCTTTGTTTCAGAAATATCAATTTTATAAAGATTATTTAAGTGTTGGATACTCTGATAAATTTGTTAAAAGTATTTTATTTAATAGTAATATTTGTAAGGATGTAAAGGTTAAAGAAAAATATGATTTTATTTCTTTGCCATTTAAATTGTCTTCTTATAAAATTGTGTGTAGAAATAGTAAATTGTTTGGAAATAAGAAAATTGCTTGGAAAAGGGGTGTTACATTGAATAATTTATTAAATAATACAAAGGAAGTTTTTGATAGAAAGACTATTCCTGGTGTGGTATATTTTATTCCTTGTTTATTTTGTAAGAAGGTTTACATAGGTCAGAGTAGTTTGAGTTTAAATGAAAGAGTAAAGGTTCATAAAAGTAGAGTTAAAAATAGATATCTTAGTTCTGCTTTGTATGTCCATGAAAAAGATACAGGCCACACTATTGATTTTGATGAAGCTAAGGTTGTCTTCTTTGAGAGAAATGAAATCAAAAGAAGAATTAAAGAGTCTTTATTATTGAAAATTTATGATTCTGAAGCAATTAACTTATTTAAGAGTTCTTTTAATATTAAGGGTGGATGGGAAGTGAATGGATTTGTGGGTAGTTTTTAATAGTATATATAATGTGTGTTTTTTTTTGTTTTTTTTATTATTTCTTTACACTTGAGAAGTCTGCTTGTAGCAGTGAAACCTTAGGTTGTGTTTTAATATTATTTTTATTCTGGTCTGGTTTAATTTTAGATTTGGGGTAGTTTTGATTATATATATATATATATATATTGAAACAGACAGATCGGAGAACCGATCTTCGTTTCAGGTGTTTTTATGTACGGTAATTCAAACTACTGTTCGCCCGCAGTGAGATTTTGTCTATTTTAATTTATAATAAAAATTAGTTATATATTCTATAGTTTATAAATAAATATGTAAAGTTTCCGTATATAAATGTCGCAAACCATGAAATAATATTTGTGTGTGCGTGGTTTGCGAATTTATATCATTTAATTTAAAGTTTCAGTGCGGGCGTATTTGTTTTAAATTTTAGTTTTAAAATTGTATAAAGTCGTTTAAAAATACTGATCAAAAATCACATTCCTTTGATCAGTGTTTTTAATTAAAATCTAATTGCACAAATGTTCAGAGCAATTAAGTTGTATTCAAAATTAGTAAGGAATTTTTATATGTAATTAATGTATCGATTTAAAAATAGCATATTAAATTAAAAGATTGCTAAAAACAGATAATTGATTGTTGGTCAAGCTGCATCGCTAGAGGCTAGAGAAAGTAGGCGGAGCCTAAAACAAAAACAAGTCGGAAAGGTCAGCAGTGGCTATTTTAGAAAAAAAACTTACATTCTAACTTTGGTCGTGTTTGAGAGAGGTAGTCTCGAGACAACACAGCAGTTAATAATAATTCAAATATCTTATTAAGAAGTTTACCAGTGAATCGCAATGTTGATGGGCTAATTGCCAGGAGCTGGTCTCTGCCCGCCAATATGGATCCTCGTGCCGCTGTTTGATCATGTTTCATATACTTCAGAATTTCCAACTTCCAATCTCAAAATTTACTATGCCTTACAAATAACTTTCAAAAATGCGCGCCTACGTTCGTCAAAGCCAAGCTGGATGAAGAAAAAGAGAACTTTGTTACACGAACTTTAATTTTCTTCCGTGCTTAATGTTATCAATCAAGTGAATCATATGTAAGTTTTTATATCATTTATAATGCTATTGTTTAACCTGTCAGTAAATTTTCTTTTTTTTTTTTAATCCTCTGCTCTAGTCTTTAGAAATCATTTATAAAATTGTAATTAATAGTAATAATATTTCAACTGAATGCATTTATATTTTCTTATGTTGCTTATTTCATAAACAAACATTGCCAATAGTAATATTTCCAACTCTGTGTAAACTAGTGTGTAATAATGATCAATTTAATTTAAAAGTAATTTCATGTTCTGAATTAAATATTCTTTCACATTCCGAGTTAGTAAATGTTAAATCACTTTATTATTCTATGTTAAGTTGTTATAAAATTACAATCTAAGTTTCAATCTTAAATATATATATAATAGTTTCAAAGTGTTCATTAATGTTATGTATAATATGAGAAATAATTCATTGCATAATTTGATACTATCGCTACCGCCTGTCAACCCGAAGGGTTAGAGTTTCAGAGTAAATTTAACTAATTATTGTTGTCACCGTCAGTTTAAGTCCGCTACGTTTTATTGGGGTAAGGATCTCAGCCTGTGGCGTAGAAACAGACTAATAGATTCCAGGTTTTATATAATTTCTTTTAAAAAATCCGCTTCAAGTATTCGTCCTTCACGTCTGTGGCAATGCCTTCCCTTCGCTGAAGTCAGCGTCTCGCCATTCTACCATTGGGGAATGAAAGCAGTTTTTCTTTCCCGGTAATCTCTTGGATCACCGGGGTTCGAAATGATCCCGGCTGGTTGTCGTGTCCCGGAACTACTTGGGGGCATTAAGCCTTGTCAAAGTACAAGCCGCCCGGTATTCCGTTAATGCACCGCAATTGATTACTGTAGGGCTCTTGAATATAGGCAACCACCAGTTCATCTATCTTCCACGTCGTATTTATATAAAACCACCAGTTCATCTATCTTCCACGTCGTATTTATATAAAACCACCAGTTCATCTATCTTCCACGTCGTATTTATATAAAACCACCAGTTCATCTATCTTCCACGTCGTATTTATATAAAACCACCAGTTCATCTATCTTCCATGTCGTATTTATATAAAACCACCAGTACATCTATCTCTTATGTCGTATTTATATAAAACCATCTCCACTGTTCGTCTACGTTCCGGCTCGAGCCTATTCTAATAAAATAAGTTAATAAAAATCTTTAGATAAATATTTTTCCAGTGCTCAAATACTCTGATTCTCTTAACCACCCGTCAATCATTTAACTACCCAGCTATTGGCATAAGTTTGTTTATTAAATAAAACGTTCACTAAAGACTAGTAGCCAAATACAAGAGGATTTATGAAGTCTTACCGTACTGTATAACACTATATTTATATGCTGTATATTTCTATTATATAACATTATATTCATGTGCTTTCTATTTGTCTTATTTAACACTATATTTATATGCTTTATATTTGGCTTATTAAACAATTTATTTAATCTAAATTTTTGTGTCCTCCACCTTATTACTCTCTAAGTCTATTTAGCCACTTACTGTCTGTATTGGCAACTTAAATATATACGTTACATAAATGACCGTTCCAATATCTATAGTCTAATAAACCTATATATCATTAACTGTAAGAATTTAGTCCATGTTCTAAGCTGAGCTAGAAAAGGGATAACCCCGTGCTGTTATAAAGTCATCATCGGTTGGTCATACCGGGGTTTGGGTTTGAATTCAGTTGGCGTTTTGGAATTTATTCTTAAACGTGGACTGGGTTTGAACTCGGGTACTGTGTATGAGTAAGCGTGGTGGATTTATACCGGTACAGTTATTATATATTTTTGGACGCCCTCCGTGGTGCTCGATGAAGAAATCTCCCACACCCTGCAGAGTGAACGAGAGTAAACAGTTAAATGATAAAAATATTCAATTTTTTTTTTTGTCGTTTGTCATAATATTGATACGTATTTGGCGTATTAAAATGCGCAAGTGAAAACTATAGTAAGAAAACAAATGTATAAAATTTTTTATAAGCAATTCGTGCGTGTAATTAATTAAAATAAATGAGTATTCCATAATGTTTTTGCGAGTTCATTCTTGTCGTTTAAATCATATGAAAAAAATAAAGAAGTAGAATTAAGTCCAGTTCTAAAAAAATAAAAACGTGTACGCGTATATATATTTGTGTACGTATATATATATATATATTTTCGTTTGTTGTGAAAAATATTTTTTTTGAAAAAAGAAGAAAGAAGTAGGATTATTCTTGTGTTTTAAAAATAAAAACGTGTGTGCATATATATGTTGTAATATAAAAAAAAAACCTTACCGGAGTCAGTATTAAATTTTTTTTTTGCCTATATAAATCTTAAATCAAAAATTATTAGGTCATATAAAAGTATATATTTGGGGATCAGTAGATTAAATTATCTATTGGTCACATGTTGCTGGCTGGCGCCTATCAAATAAATTTGTCAGCAAACATGTTTGTCCATACAGCAGTGGCGAGTGTTGTTTTAAAAGAGAGTAGGGTGGCATATATAAAAAGAGAGAATTACTGACAGAAATACAAAAAAATACTATGTTATGTACCCATTATGAATATGTATGTATTATAGGACTGAGGAGAACAGTGCGAACTGGGTGAAAGAAAGTTTTTTTTTTCCCTGTATATTTTTAGTAATGATTTTAGACATGTCATATGATATTCCTAAATAAAGAAAAAAAAAACGTAGATAACAAAAACCAGACTGAACGTAGGCGAAGGAAGAAAAGAGAGAAAGGAAGTAAGCCACACAAACAGTATCAGCAGCGGAGGAGGATTTGGCACAAGGAGCAGGGATCAGTAACCTTTTATGATATATACAAATCAAAGCGTTGTACGAATCAAAGTCTTATGCTAAAAACATTTCTAAGGAAAAACGAAGCAGAAATGGCAGAAATAGAAGGAAACAAACAGAGGGAGCACGATCGCGATGCGAAGTTTAACGCGATCCTCAGAGAGGGGAGAGAGGACAGAAAGATCATGATGGCCATGTTGGCGCGTATGGTACAGATTGAAGAATGGTATATGGGGTCGGACGTTAAAACAGTTAGGGAAGGTAAAGAAATTATTAGTGCGAGGAGTGGAGCAGAGGACACAGAACCTCAACCAACTAAAATAAGGTTGGAACCTCATGAGATTAGATTAGTGAATACAAATGCCAACTCTACTCAACAAAAATGTAAAGAATTAGATTTGACAGAGATTACTCATAGTCAAAGTTTTACTCTAGCAGATTTAGCTAAGAATGAAGAAAGTACTGAGGAAATGGTGGTTTCAAATTTACTGCAAGCCAGCCCATCTCAAAGTGATTATATCAGTTTAGTACCTTCTAATGGAGTGGCTGTATCGATGTTGAAAGATATCAATAGAACAAAAGATACTGTTTTGAATAAATCTTCTGAAATCATAAGTAATAATTCTGAGTTATCTTTTCATAATAATGATAAAGATGTTCTGTGGAAAAGTGATGATGAAAGATTAATGAAGTCATCAAAGTTAAAGTTTAAAAATGATGCTGAATGGCCTCCTGATATGAAAAGGAAGAAAGTGGACAGATCTTTAGTTGTGTACAATGCTGCACATTTTAATAAAACCCATACTTATTTGTTTATGAAATATGATCAGAACAAAATTGATGAGGAGCTGAACTCATTAAACAGAAATAATAAACTTTGTTTTAAAGCATGGACATATGTTGAAAAAAATAGTTTCATAAAAAATGGAGAAAAACTTCTCAACTCCCAAAGTGAAAATGTTATAATGGATGCCATTAGATCACAGAAAGTTAGACAAATTCTTTTAAAGCAAGATACTTTTAATAATGAACAATATAATAATATACCAAAGCACAATATGGTGACCGCTTTTGCTATTTTACTAAGAGATCTAAAAAGACATACCCATAACCCTTATATACCTCCCGACCCAGGGAGAAGGTAGAGATATACAATAAATGATAACCCGGAAAATGACCACTATGACATGCACATGATGATGAGAAAAGGAACTACGGCAATACACCCACCTTTGTAAATATTAAGTTCAAACCCTCACCCAGACTGTTCTCCAAGGTCAATCAATTATGTGAAAAAAGAGAAAGGAAAAACTGTTAATCAGAAATTATGTATAATCATTTTTTTTTGTTGTTTTTTTTTATAAAGTGACAAGAAATGAAACAGACAGATCGGAGAACCGATCTTCGTTTCAGGTGTTTTTATGTACGGTAATTCAAACTACTGTTCGCCCGCAGTGAGATTTTGTCTATTTTAAATTATAATATAAATTAGTTATATATTCTATAGTTTATAAATAAATATGTAAAGTTTCCGTATATAAATGTCGCAAACCATGAAATAATATTTGTGTGTGCGTGGTTTGCGAATTTATATCATTTAATTTAAAGTTTCAGTGCGGGCGTATTTGTTTTAAATTTTAGTTTTAAAATTGTATAAAGTCGTTTAAAAATACTGATCAAAAATCACATTCCGTTGATCAGTGTTTTTAATTAAAATCTAATTGCACAAATGTTCAGAGCAATTAAGTTGTATTCAAAATTAGTAAGGAATTTTGATATGTAATTACTGTATCGATTTAAAAATAGGATATTAAATTAAAAGATTGCTAAAAACAGATAATTGATTGTTGGTCAAGCTGCATCGCTAGAGGCTAGAGAAAGTAGGCGGAGCCTAAAACAAAAACAAGTCGGGAAGGTCAGCAGTGGCTTTGTTAGAAAAAAACTTACATTCTAACTTTGGTCGTGTTTGAGAGAGGTAGTCTCGAGACAACACAGCAGTTAATAATAATTCAAATATCTTATTAAGAAGTTTACCAGTGAATCGCAATGTTGATGGGCTAATTGCCAGGAGCTGGTCTCTGCCCGCCAATATGGATCCTCGTGCCGCTGTTTGATCATGTTTCATATACTTCAGAATTTCCAACTTCCAATCTCAAAATTTACTATGCCTTACAAATAACTTTCAAAAATGCGCGCCTACGTTCGTTACAAGCCAAGCTGGATGAAGAAAGAAGAGAACTTTGTTACACGAACTTTAATTTTCTTCCGTGCTTAATGTTATCAATCAAGTGAATCATATGTAAGTTTTTATATCATTTATAATGCTATTATTTAACCTGTCAGTAAATTTTCTTTTCTTTTTTTAATCCTCTGCTCTAGTCTTTAGAAATCATTTATAAAATTGTAATTAATAGTAATAATATTTCAACTGAATGCATTTATATTTTCTTATGTTGCTTATTTCATAAACAAACATTGCCAATAGTAATATTTCCAACTCTGTGTAAACTAGTGTGTAATAATGATCAATTTAATTTAAAAGTAATTTCATGTTCTGAATTAAATATTCTTTCACATTCCGAGTTAGTAAATGTTAAATCACTTTATTATTCTATGTTAAGTTGTTATAAAATTACAATCTAAGTTTCAATCTTAAATATATATATAATAGTTTCAAAGTGTTCATTAATGTTATGTATAATATGAGAAATAATTCATTGCATAATTTGATACTATCGCTACCGCCTGTCAACCCGAAGGGTTAGAGTTTCAGAGTAAATTTAACTAATTATTGTTGTCACCGTCAGTTTAAGTCCGCTACGTTTTATTGGGGTAAGGATCTCAGCCTGTGGCGTAGAAACAGACTAATAGATTCCAGGTTTTATATAATTTCTTTTAAAAAATCCGCTTCAAGTATTCGTCCTTCACGTCTGTGGCAATGCCTTCCCTTCGCTGAAGTTAGCGTCTCGCCATTCTACCATTGGGGAATGAAAGCAGTTTTTCTTTCCCGGTAATCTCTTGGATCACCGGGGTTCGAAATGATCCCGGCTGGTTGTCGTGTCCCGGAGCTACTTGGGGGCATTAAGCCTTGTCAAAGTACAAGCCGCCCGGTATTCCGTTAATGCACCGCAAGTGATTACTGTAGGGCTCTTGAATATAGGCAACCACCAGTTCATCTATCTTCCACGTCGTATTTATATAAAACCACCAGTTCATCTATCTTCCACGTCGTATTTATATAAAACCACCAGTTCATCTATCTTCCACGTCGTATTTATATAAAACCACCAGTTCATCTATCTTCCACGTCGTATTTATATAAAACCACCAGTTCATCTATCTTCCATGTCGTATTTATATAAAACCACCAGTACATCTATCTCTTATGTCGTATTTATATAAAACCATCTCCACTGTTCGTCTACGTTCCGGCTCGAGCCTATTCTAATAAAATAAGTTAATAAAAATCTTTAGATAAATATTTTTCCAGTGCTCAAATACTCTGATTCTCTTAACCACCCGTCAATCATTTAACTACCCAGCTATTGGCATAAGTTTGTTTATTAAATAAAACGTTCACTAAAGACTAGTAGCCAAATACAAGAGGATTTATGAAGTCTTACCGTACTGTATAACACTATATTTATATGCTGTATATTTCTATTATATAACATTATATTCATGTGCTTTCTATTTGTCTTATTTAACACTATATTTATATGCTTTATATTTGGCTTATTAAACAATTTACTTAATTAAATTTTGGTGTCCTCCACTTTATTACTCTCTAAGTCTATTTAGCCACTTACTGTCTGTATTGGCAACTTAAATATATACGTTACATAAATGACCGTTCCAATATCTATAGTCTAATAAACCTATATATCATTAACTGTAAGAATTTAGTCCATGTTCTAAGCTGAGCTAGAAAAGGGATAACCCCGTGCTGTTATAAAGTCATCATCGGTTGGTCATACCGGGGTTTGGGTTTGAATTCAGTTGGCGTTTTGGAATTTATTCTTAAACGTGGACTGGGTTTGAACTCGGGTACTGTGTATGAGTAAGCGTGGTGGATTTATACCGGTACAATATATATATATATATATATATATATATATCTTTTATGTTTAGTTGAATTTCACTTGAAAAAGTCTATTTATTAATAGTTGTGGAAATTTTTTAGTAAAGTTTAGTTTTTTTTTGGCTCTTATTGTACTGTTATATGAATTTTTAATTTTATTTATTATTACTAGTACAGCATTAGGCAGTATTTAATATATATCTATGTATGTAAAATCAGTTAAAATAAGCTCAATAAACAAAATATTCTGGAATAAACTCTACAATATTCAATATATCAATATAAAAATAAATAATAGTTGTTGCCAGCTTATGGCATTGTACACCAAGTACTATTATAGGATGTCCAACATTGTCATAAGTTAGCTATAGTTATTTTTTTTTTATATTGGTATATTAAATATTGTAGAGTTTATTTCAGGGTATTCAAATATATAGTAATGGGATTTACCTTCTTTGTGATCTATTCTACAGCTATTTTACTTATTATTTATTGTTTTACTTTACTCACTATATTAATACTTTATTTTAGATCCTATTATTTGAGCAGAGGAGTAAATATGATCAATATTTACATATTATTTATACCCCTGATCAGACTAAGATTTAATAAAGATATTAAAACAATGTCACTTTTCCAGACTGAGGTACCCCTTCATGGCTGCAAGAAGTGTTGACACATCTCATGGGGATATTGACAATGGGTTTAAACTCTATAGGCACCACCCGGCCTTAGACTGAATCTCATGAGATGACATTAACATGCTTCAAGCACTTGACTCATGGCTAGCTATTAAAACGAGATTGGCATTGTACAGAATATCTAAATACAATTATCTATTTACTCATAGGTAAAGTGAGTGAGTGAAACTTAAACCACACCAATATTTTACAATTACATTTATTAAATAATAATAAAAAAGACATTTAAAACACAAAAATGAAATATGAACACTATTTCAAAGTACAATATTAAAACAGTCATATGCTTATTTACATATAATTAAAAATTAACAATTAGAAATGATATTTAAAAGTTCCAGCTAGAAATAAATTTTAAAAGTTCACACTTGAAATAAAAATTAAGTTTTATCAATAACATCTAGATAATATTTATCTAGAGTTTTTATATAATATCTGGATGATCAACCATCCTCTGATCCTTTCAGATCTATAATAAGCTTCTCTTAGTAGTTGGATGCTTCCTCCAGGTTCACTGTGCTACGGCTAAGTTTGGTTCATGAAGGTAAAACCATCATCAAAAATAAGTCAGAAATATATGTTACTGCATCTTGCTAATGGTGTTCAGGAGACAGGCAGTGGAAATGAACAAACACTCAACTTTGGTATAGCAATGCATTTTTCTATCAATATCACCATATAACTATTGTTTCATACTGCTGCATTCAGTTGATTTAGATGGCTTGTAGACTCTTTGATCAACTATCCTGAAAAACTAACTGGCTTTCTTTGTTTGTTTCTTTGCTTTTTGTTTTATTTTGCTGCTGCTGCTGTTCTTTCTTTTCTTTCTCTTCTGATCCTGAACAATAACTGTTTTCAGTATTTATACACTCCATCCATCCCCCTCGAATTCTTGCCCTTGATATCAATTCGATTTTCTTTAAAATTAGTTACATATTTATTTTCTTTAACTTCTATTTTTGATCACACAGAATTAATTAACTGTTGTTAATTAATCAGTCTGAAATTTATGTCCAGAAACTGATTAATCTTGTACAAATTTGTTTTCAATTATATGTAGCTTTTAATTAAAAGTGCTTCCAATTAAAAGTACTCTTGAAAGGATTATATGCTAAATTAAAATACTGAAAAGAAAAGAAAGATAAGTTCTAATTAGTATTTTAACTTAATTCTCAAGATTTGTACTTTGTCTTTTTATTTTAACTCTCTTTTTTTCAAACAATTAAATATTGAAATATAATTTTATTTTACGTATTTTATTTATAATATCACGTAACTCATATTTATACACATACTTATTTACCATGTATACATACACATTGTTACAATGTATATATATTAATTTTAATATTCTCACACATAAATGATGACTTCACAGTATTATTTTCAGAAGATTCCATGTAGTAAAAATAAAATAGCTAAATCATTGACATTTCAGACAATAACAAATATTTTGATCACAGCTTCTGATTTTTTAAATTATAAGAGTGTGTGTGAGATTTAAAATCATTATTTTTTATCTTTTATTTTATATTTTTCATATTGAAATTCTATTGGCTGAGAAGTTTTAAAAATATTTTATCCCCCAATAGCTTTTTACAAATATTGTCAGGTTTCTTCAATTCATACTTCTTATTTAAGCTCTTGAAAATCTTAAAAATCTCTATAGCTTATTCTAGCAGTTTTGGTCATGTTCATTTTTTTTTACCAGAATATGTGTTTTATTAAAATTGACCTCAGGGTTATTTAATTTTATATGTGAATAAATGGCTGATTAATTGGATTTTTCTCTAAGTGCCAAAATATCTTTATCCTTATATTTATTTTACAATTAGTCTATTCAATGTATGAATGTGAAAAAATTCCACATGAATTTTCATATACACCATGATATTCCAAAGTAATTTTATTTTTAGAGTGTGCTTATTATTGAATCAATGTTTTAGCTTGATATTATCTATGATTATTTTAATAATAATAAGAAACTCATATGATAAATAGGATACACAGAGGCATACAGTAGTACCACTCAGTGAAAGCCAGAGTAATCAATGGATGCAAGAAGGTTTGTGCATAAAATTCCTATATAGTACCTACTTATTCAATAATTCCAGACTAGTTTGTGACTTTCATTAGTGAGGAGACTTCAATCTAAGAGCACTGCACCTGGATCTTAGGATCTCATACAACCCTCCAGCAAACAACTTTTACCTTATTAACTAACTATAAAGTTTTAAGTCCAAAATGAAACACAATAATGTTTTCAGTTCTATTTCATTAGTTTATGTAGTTCTATAGATCTGAACTCAGTCCAGCATCCATAGTTTTTGGTTCTTTTGTGTAAGCATAAAGATTGGTGAACATGTGATTTTTAGTGGTTTAATAACAATCCTTCCCAATGGTATTATGGTCCCTGAGGTTATTAAAGAACAAAAAATACCAAAAAAAATATGGATGCTGAACTGAATTCAGATCTATATGACTGTACAAGCTAATGATCTTGAACTGAAAATTATTATTGTGTTTTTATTTTGGATTCAAATTCTTTATAGTTGGCTAATAAAGTAAAAAGGTGACTGTTGGAAGGTTGCATTAGTTCCTAAGATCTAGGCGCAGTGTTCTTAAATCCAAGGCTCCTCACTGATAAAAGCCATTTAATCTGGGGATATTGGATGAGTAGGCACTAGATAGGGATTTTAATCACAAATCTTCCTGCATCCATTGATTACTCTGGTTTGTGCTGAGTGGTGCTACTGCATGGAAAGTTTTGCCTCTGTGAAAACAGCTTGTCTAAACCTGAAAAACGGTAATGATGTGATAAGTAGGATCTAACCAAAACTTTGACACATAATAATAAGTAACCACATGATGAGTAAATTTGAAATTCTTTATTTACTAATATGAAGAAACTATGAAATACACATTTCGATATATGTAATGACGCTGATGTCATCAAAATATAAAATAAGTATATAAATAGTCTCCCACAACAATGCAAAAAATGTCCACCAATAATTTGACCCTATATGTTATTCTGTAATTCTAAATTGAAATTTAGCTTTGGAACAAAGTGTGTATTTTACAAAGTACATTTAATAATTATGAATATACACGATCTGTCATTTTTTGGTCTAAATATCTGATGTATACAATTAAGAAATATGATTAGTTATGACAATGGTAGTTCTATTAGAGGTACTTTACATTCATCAAACTTTTGTACAAATGTCCAGGTCTTACTTATAACTAGATTTCATAAAATCTCTCTCCATTTTTCTTTTCTGACATCATCTAGTATTCTGAATTTTTTAACAGACAAAAATTGCTATAAAGATTACTGCTAGTGTTGATCAGATCTGGAATATATTGCTTTCAATATTCATGAAGAATGGATTCTCTAACCATTGTTATTGAGCTTGTGAATCTTATTGTAGGAAGAAGAAATTGGAGAGTTTCTATAGATAGAATATATCATCCCCAGTTAGTTTTCCTTAAATTCCATTTTACAATGGATAACACTAGGAATGTCAATTGAACTTGGTTTATGTTGATTATGTGTATGTGTGGTATACAATTATATGGTATATCATTCACATAGTTTTTATTTTATTTTTCCAAACTTTCTTCTTGTGCACTATGTTTGTAATACCACTGGATATTAAATTTATTTCACATGGGAAGTTATCAGGAGCAGACACTAAATTGGAATTGAATTCACCCTTATGATTTAAATATTAATTATTATTTTGTATCAGTTTTATTTTTGTGTCTTCAATATGAAGGAATGCTAATGTTTCATTCAAGGTTTCTTATATTATTATCATCCAAACTTTAGTGTATGTAAATCATTTAGAGTGTTTTCCTGAAGGTTTGCGATGATAGTGTTTTAGTTGTATTAATTATTTGGACTATTTCCATCATCTAATATGAGTATTGAATATCTTTAGAAAAATTTAACTTTATTTAAATATTACAAATACATTAAACTATAAGTAATCGCACATCAAGTAGGTTAGTATATTCACAATGTTTTTGATAGATATTATTTTTTTCTCTTCCTCAGATATTGTTGGCCTGACCAGTGATAGTATTAGCATGGGAAATGGACCCTTAGATTTTTGAGTATTAAATTTTAAGGTAATCCTCTAACAAATTGAGTGATCCTGCCAAAGGCAACAGTCAGTAGAAATTTCATATACTTATCTATGGGGTTCGTCCTGATCCATTTTTTTTCTAAGAGCAAAGTTGATTAGTGATTTCCATCCATTATGTATAGTCACACTAGGTTGACTTATGGGAGTGTTTGCCATGGTCATGTGAGCAGTTTCTTTAAAATTTCTTCTTTGTAACTTTTCTTCTCTATGCAGTATTTTTGTGTTTTCCCAATTGAACATATGTTTATTTGGTACAACCACAGTTTGCTACCTTAGACACCTGCTTTCTCTCTTCTAATCATCAGTTTGTGTTCTTGCAAGTGCTTTTCAATGGGATTACTGGGCTCATTATTTAATATGAGTATTGAATATCTTTAGAAAAGATATTCAATACTCATATTAGATTATGGAAATAATCTAACAATTAATACATCTTTCAGACTTTCCTTATCTAGAATATTTACTTTTTCATAAACTCTTATTATGCTTACATGGTTTGATTTAATGGGTAATAATGTATTTTGCTGAAGACCATTTTATAATTCATATACATTTTTTTTTGTAATAAATGTGATTATCTATTTTTTATCTGCTTAGGTGTCTGTTTAGCTATCTATCCATTTATTATCTACTATCTATCCACCCATCTATCTATTTAGCCATTCATTCCTCCATTCATATATCTATCTCTCTATTTCTCTATTTGTCCATCTGTCTGTTTATCTATTCATGCATGTATGTTTATTTATCCATTTATCCAATATTTATCTAATTATCTATCTATATATTTAATTCCATATCTAATAATTTATTTATCTACATATCTACCTATTAATCTATTTATCTATCTATTTACTTATCTATCTATTAATCTATTTATCTACTTACATACATGTTAATCTATCTATCTATCTATCTATCTATCTATCTATCTATCTATCTATCTATCTATCTATCTATCTATCTATCTATCTATCTATCTATCTACCTACCTACCTACCTACCTACCTACCTACCTACCTACCTACCTACTTACCTATCTACCTACCTACCTACCTACCTACCTACCTACCTACCTACCTACCTATCTATCTATCTATCTATCTATCTATCTATCTATCTATCTATCTATCTATCTATCTATCTATCTATCTATCTATCTATCTATCTATCTATCTATCTATCTATCTATCTATCTATCTATCTATCTATCTATCTATCTATCTATCTATCTATCTATCTATCTATCTATCTATCTATCTATCTATCTATCTATCTATCTACTTATCTATCTATATCTATTTACCTACCTACCTACCTATCTATCTATATATTTTCTTATCCAACCATTAATTATCTATCTATCCATCCATTCAGCTTATAAAGGGAGATAAGTTTAAATTACAGTCTTATCAAAAAAAAGAAAAATGGATGTCATGTAAGAAATAAACAAAGGGTAACTGATTTAGATATGAATATAGATGTGGGGGTGGGGGGTGGATCTGTAAAATTAATAATAAACAAGCTAATTACAAATATAATAGAGAAGAGTCAAAACAATTTATAAAAGGGTAGTAAGAAAAGAAAAAATGTTAAAGTTAGATATTTGAATATGCAAGATGGTAGAAGACCAGAAAAGTGGCTGGAATTAAACAAAATAGTTAAAAATGAAGAGCTTGACATACTAGAAGTAGTGGAAACCAATCTAAAAGAAGAACCTATACTGAAAGATTTGGTATGTCACCATATAAATAGAAAAGAAAAAAGTGATGGTGATATAGGAGTTATGTCAAAAAAAATATTTAATACTGTTAAGTGTTAAGAATATTTGTGGTTTGACATAAGAGTTATGAAGACAAAAATGGATAATGACTGTAGTGTAAAGGGTCACTAGAAATAGTCGAACTACAATGGAATTGAACAGTAGCATATATAAATGCCTAGTTAAGAATATGCAGAATTAAAAAAATAATAATAATGGTTTTAGAGGATATAAATGGGCATATTGAAGAAATTGATGATATAGATAACAAGAATAAAAAACTTTTGAAGAATTTTTGTCAGAGAGTAAATTTGAGCATTGGAAATGTATCAAATATTTATGAGGGACAATACACATGGTCTAGAAGTAATATAGTTCACACAGATTATGCATCAGTAGAGAAAGAGAGAATGAATAATGTGTGGAAAATTAAAATATTTGATAATGAAGAGAGTGTATATAATAATGACCGTAATTTCTTTATAATAGAAATGGTTGTAATGTGATGGAAAATAATAATAAAAGTAAAAAGAATAGTGAAAGATGTGAATGGCGAATGAATGATGAGAATAAGTTAGAAAAATATATAATAAAAATAAAAGAAATAATGGAAAAGTTTGATGGGATGAATATAAAGACTGGTGTGATGAAGTAGAAAAAGTGGCAAATAGGGTTTTAGATGAGAAATTCAGAAGAATAAAAGTAATAGAAAAATGAAAATTTATAAAAGTGTAAAAGAGAAGGAAAAGCATGCAAAGAATATAAATGTACTATTAAAAACAAATAAAGTGAAAAAGATGTTAATATTAAATGGGAAAAATATTTAAAGAAAGAAATAGATAATTATATATAGAGAATGAAATTAAATAGTAAATTATTGGAAGATTTTAATAAAAGTGGAAGAGATGCAAATAAAAAAATTTGGAAATATATTAAAAAAAGGAATGTAGGGGAGAGAGAAGTTGGTATCACTAGATGAAAAAGAATGTGGCTTTAGAGAATAATGGATATAGAAAAGATGTTAGATGTGAAGGACAGGGTGATAAAAAACATAAAAGCATATAGTAATGGAAATATTTGGTTTACAGAAATGAAGTGGATGAGGCAGGGAAGAAATTAAAAAAGTGAAAAGGCAAGAGATTTAAATGGATGAGCAGTAGAGATCATGATGAATTTAGGAAATATGACAAAATTAAATCTATTATCATGTTTTAATAGACAGCACAGAAGACAGAATTTCCAGATAGCTGGAATAATATAAGAGTAAGATTATTATTTAAAAGAAAGGATAAGGATGATAGAAAGTTAAGCAATTATAGATCAATAGTGGTTATTCCAGTGTTATATAAAAGTTTTTGCATGTATGATGGCTGGAAGGGTAGCAAAATGAATAGAAAAAAAGTAATATAGTGTGAGAAATGCAAGATGGTTTTTGATCAGATAGGCATATAGAAGGCAGTTTATTTATAGTCACACATCTTATAGATATGAATAGCAATACAGCTAGACAGTTATATATAGTCGTTATAGATATAGAGAAGTCATATGATAGAGTAAATATAAATAGATTATGGATAATTTTAGTAAATTTGGGAATGAATGGAACATTAATGGACCTTATTAAGAGATTGTGTGGAAATAATTACTATAGGTATCATGAAATATAGAATCAGTTAAAGTTAAAAGAGGGGTGGAACTAAAGAAAGGATGCCCTATGTCATCTATTTTCTTTTTGTTATATTTAAGGGAAATGGAGAGAGTGATAGAAAGATTAGAAAGAGGGGTATACCATTAATAGATGGCAAGGGAGTATATATATCATTGGATCTTTTATTTGCTAATGATATGTTCTTGTGAACAGAAAATAGAGAAAATATGAAAATTATTTTTAAGATGGATTCAAGGTGAGTAAAGAGATGGGGATTAAATTTAGTGAAGAAAAATTAAAAGTAATGATGATTAATACTGGGGAAAGAGAAAATGAAGAATTTTTATTGGTAGATATAAAGTTAAATGTAATGAATAGATATAACTATTTGGGAATCACCTTATGTAATCGGAGAAATTGCTTGGACAAATGGGAGAAAAAATTGATAAATGAAACAAAGGAAAAAAAAACATATAAAGAAATTAACAGTGTTTCCATATAATAAATATGATGTAACTAGAATTGTATGCAAGGAAGTAGCTGTAGCAGAGTTAATTTAAGGTAACAATGCATTGTGTGTAAGGAAAGAGGTGTTAGATTATTTAGAAAAAGTACAGAGAAAAATAGAAAGACATATATATATATATTAGATGCAGATGTATGGACAGCAAAGAAGGCAATTCAAGGAGAAAAGGAATGGTCAAGTTTTTATATGAGAGATGCAAAAATTGTAATGTTCAGTAGATTGCAATTTATGGATAATAAGAGAATAGCCAAAATAGTATTTAATTGGTTTAAAAGTAAAGGACAGGCAACAAGATGGTTGTGAAGGGTAATATGGTATGTAGAAGATTTGGATAAAGACTTTATGTCAGTTTACTTATACAAAAGATGGAATGGACATGTCAGAAGAATTGTTGAGTGTCATAGTGGCAAGAAGTGGGATAGAAGAATAGATGTATTAATAAAAAATAAGAAATTGGAGAGATGGAGAAACTAGCATGGAGAATAAAATAGTTTATATATATATAAATAGAATATTGGGTGTGAATTAATTTATGATAATAGCAAGGAAAGTAGTTTACTGTTTAAGGCTCGAACAGGATCATTAGCAATAAGGCAATGCATACACAAATGGAAAAATATCTGTGATTTATTCTGCAAGTTATGTAAGAAAGGCATAGAAAATATTAGGCATCTGTTAATTGAATGTAAATGCTTACAAGCAGAAAGGGTGCAAACAATAAAGTTGTGGGAGAATAAATGTAAACAAAGCGATTATACAGAAAGTGGGTTCTTGGTTTTTATGCAGGATTTGGAAAAAGGGGGATTTAGATATAAAGGCCATAGAGTGGACCAAGATAATATTGTAGAAATGGGATGAAGCAGTATAGAGAATAATATGTGAAAAACGTAAGGAGAATGGAAGGGGAAGGTAAGTAGCTAACAGACCTCTCTAGCTATAGTGGCTGAAAGATTACTGGTTCCGAGAAAGGAGAAACCATAGTGCATTTCATCACATCATCAGTAGCTACAATCACTTGCAAATGAATACAGCCATCTATAAAACATGGTGATCCGTGATCCTATTTATTTTCTATTTTGGAATACAGTTGTAGTATAATTTAAAGTTATGAAAGAATTTACATTAAAAAAATTCCAGGTGAAAAAAATAAATTTGAATTCTATTACGTTTTAATCCAAGATATAAATTCTTTTTTTTTTTTTATAATTTTAATAAATGTTTTTAATATTTAGAAATAATTTCACAATAATAGTTCCAATTTCCAATAATTCATTTATTTACAATCAAAATCATATCAAAAAACAGGACGAAAATAAAAAGATGTTAAAAAAAAAAATCACCTTTATAGATCAGAAATTAATAATGAGATATTAAAAGTAAGTCTAAATTCTAATAAAAATTGTAATATACAAACGAATAATTAAAAACAATTGTAAGATAAGAAAAAAAAAGTTTGAGATTAGTTGTGAGATTTAAAAACAATTGAAAGTAGAAAATAAAATATTTAATTTTTTTAAAAATTATTATTAAAAATAGAAAAATATGCGGAATGATTAGAAAAGTTATTAGCGGTGATAAACTTTCACCTGAGTTGTTTTAAAATCATTGGAGAATGTACTTATTTCGTTATTTATAATTTGAGAAAGTATCCAATAAATTTTCTTGCCAAAAATGACAATTCTAATAGAAAAGAGTAATTATAAATAAAACGTGCCGATGTCAAAACAACTAGTTAATTTTTTTTATTACAAATTTGATTTACAGGTGTCAAAACTTTTCATATTCACAGTTTTGACACCAACTGAGACGCAGTTAAGAGTTTTAAACATAAATCTTTTTGATAGATTAAGTATGAGTTTGTTTGAGGAATTATTGTGGGTAAAAAAAGTTAATAAACATAATTTGAGAAATTAAAACTGTAACTGAAAAAAAAACTATGTAAAATGTTAATATTTGTTTCATTCGTAAAAATAGATTATTTTTTAAATAATTTTGAAGGATAAAAAGATACGGGTTGTTAAGAAAGAAAGCTAAAGCAGAATTTAAATGTTATTTGTATATAAGTTAATAGTTTAGGATGAATAATAAACCTGTTTATTTCTAATTTTTTAAAAATGAATTATAAAAATAAAAGTAACGAGGTAATAATGGATTTATATATAATGGAAGTATGAGATATGTTTATATGTTACTATATTATTCAAGTAAATAACGATATAAGAAAATGGACAGATGTATGATTGTATAGAGATGCATAATTTATAATTGCCACATGTTAACACAGCTTCTTAATGATGAGAATGATGTTGATGAAAAAGCCATGGGTTTCTGTTTTGTATGGATTACTTATTTCCTGATCATAATCAATTTAAAATTTATCTAAATAGGGGTCAGACTAAGAACTGAACCATCTATTTGCTTTATGTATAATCAGGACATATCTAACAGGTTCCTGAAACATCATTTCCATTACAAGCAATGAAGAAACACTTATATGTATATAATATCCTATTTTTTTTTCCCATTAACATTCCAATTTATTCCCAGCCTAAAATATAAACATACCCAGAAATATATCAAACTATTTAAGTAAACAATTGGAATGAGACGACATTTCAAGAATACACATTTAATTTTAAAAAACAAAAACAATTTATTAGAACAATTCTATTAATTCTAAATTACTCATAGTTATATGCACACACAGATGTAAAACACCTTAAAATAATGTGTCAAAAATGTAATCTGCTCTTTCAATTATATGTGGCTACAATATCCAGCATTCATTAATCAGTTTAATCTCCAATATCCTACTGATAAAATCACCTTACTATACATGTCATATTAATTCAAAGTAGTACATTGTATACCAACGAATACAATAAAAGTACTTGAATCACCCCCCCCCCCTAAATCCAAGATTCAACAAATAAAATAAATATTTATTATAATAACCTATTAGATAATAAGAATAAAATAAACGACGAAATCCCTTAAAATATAGTTTAAGCTTAAATGCACGTACACTTTATATAAATAAAATCTTTCCATAGATTTAATAATTAGTAATCTCACTGGCCAGGTATCTTTCTAAAACAAGTGGCTTATCTTCATCATAATAGTTTTTTAATATTTTTATGCCATTCTTTGTTTTCTTTGTAATAATATTTAGTCAATCCCTAATTTTAGGTCTCTCTGAATTCTTCACTTCAGTAAACTAAAGCTACTTTTAAGCAATAGGGTCAAACTTTTAATAGGACATGATCCTTATCATCTTGGAACTAATACCTATAAATCATGGCAGGAAAAGATTTCACTGTTGAGAAACTACATTTCCCCATGTCCTTAGCACGACTGTTGAAAGTCATTTTTTAAAAAAACCCTCCACCATGCACACAATAAAAACAGCACTAAAAGTATGTTCTATGTGAATGATTTCTTTATAAAGTAGTTTTTTTTTTTACAAATACTGTATATTAAACAACCTCCAAACCACCACCCATTTTTTTAAACTTATATGAATACAGATACAATAAAAGACAAATGACCCCCAATATCTATTTTCTGCTGAACCAACACTCATAAATTTCACCAGGTTACAATCTCATATGTATATTTATTACATGTACAGTATTTATCAATAGTCAATTATTATATTTTGATTTACAAATGTCAAACTTACTCCACCCACAACTTTGACCCTATTCACTCCAGATGAATACAGTAATAATTATCAGTAACCATATAAAAATTTGATATATTAATTTTTAACTGAGGTTTAGAGTTTATATCTGGGCCAGAGACAATCTCTAGCTTAATAAATGATTACTGTATTTATCTGGAATGGATGGTGTCAAAGTTATGGGTTAATAAAAATTTAGTTTTGATTAAGTTTAAAGTTTCTTTGTATGTTCTGGAGATTTCTGTTTAAGTTCATGATAAACAAAGACAATTTGATTTAGGTATTATCAATTTTTGAATAAATTTTGTTATTATAGCAGTTTTTTTGTCTTAAGTACTAAGAAAAATATGCTTTACAAAATTTTGTTTATGATATAGTTTTAGATGTATTAAATAGAAAAATCCAATTTTTTTAAAGATTTTCAATTTTCTGAGTTGATTTTCCAAGTAGAAGCCTGGGTTTTTTTTATATTATAAAATCATGACTTTTATTTACATTTTAATTCATTTGTTATGAATTGTATTTTTTATTTAGGGCAGAAGTGGACAAATAGTAGCCCATGGATCACATGCAGCCTGGTAAGAGTTTTTTGTGGCCTGCCAAAACAAAAAAAATCTGCCTTAAAATGAGATATCCTTCACGTGCATGACCGAAGATTCATCTTGTATTTCTCTGTATTTGGGGCTACATATTATATTTGTGAGCAAAGTTTTTCTTGCTTGAAGATCAACAAGAGTTTAAATATAGATGCTCTTTGACAGACATTAACTTGCAGACTGTGATGAGAATCTCAACAAGCAATCTCACTCCTGATTTCAAAAAAATTGCAAAAGAAGTGTGATAGGGTACATTTGTCTCATTAAACTGATTCTAAAATAAAACGTGTTTGCAGCTATAGATGATATGAAATTAGCACAATAAATAAATTGAATAAAATTGTCACTATTTCATTTAATTTATATTTATTGATTTTTATGGTACAATTTATATCTGTTCTGAAATGCAAAGTTAACTAATGAATGCAATTAGTTTAAAAGCTGTGGTCCTCCGCTAACTAAGGTGCAACCATACACTAACCTCTGCTTCTACAAAGTGGCCCACAAGCCAAAACAATTGCTCATATCCCTGATTTAGGGTATTTTATATATTAATTTTGTAAATGATTATTAATGAGTATAAAGTTATGTACTTGGCATTTATATATAATTCCAAAACTTCAAAAATGGTTACCAAGAATGTGAGATCTTTTTACTGGTAGAATTCAAGATAAAGATTTACAATTTATTATTATGATTGAATATATGTGGGTATAAATAGCTACTGGCAGAGGGGCATTGCATTTTCCCAAGTATCATTAAAAGTTAAAACAAGCAATTAAAAGTATTTTTATTGAAATGGTGTCTTAACTTTTCTTCTGCATAACCTTTCAACAGTTTAGATGATCATTTTCTATTTAATCAACTTTCCAAAAATGTAAATAAACAAATTTGTGTGATGTGCATGCACATTTTTATCAGAATATAAACAATTTCATGCAGATTTCAGTAAATATAAATGATCTAGGATTCTCAGCTTTTTTCTAAACAGGAATTTCAGTGTAAAATATTTTTTAAAAAAAACTTCAATAAAAATTGTTTTTATTGTTTACATAATTATTTTTGATTATTTATTTATTTTTATTCCAATAATGACTTTTATTAATTACATTTTTACATAGTTTAAAAAGAAATAATCCGAATAATAATATAAACAACATATTTCTATTTGCTTTTAATAAATACTTATAACTGTGATTAAGTTATAATCTTTAATGCAGGGGTCTCCAACCCTGTGCCCATGGGCACCATGGGTGCTCGCAGATCATTTTATGTGTGCCCACCACTATCCGAACATGATAAAAAATTATTTATCTTATACAAATAAATTTAATTTTTAAAATTTCTTATAAATTATTGTATTATATTGTATTCAAATTGTAGGGCATACTATACTTTTATAGCGTAAAAATTTAAACGTTAATTATATGTTAAAATTTTATTTTTGAAATAAATATTTTTTGTACATTATGTGTATTATTAACAATATCCAACTATAAATTTACATTGAAAAAATAAATGATGCCCACAATCTGGTTGAAAAAAATAAATGGTACCCACCACCTGGCCGGTATTATAGAATGTGCTCTTAAGTGCAAAAAGATTGGGGAACCCTGCTTTAGTGTCTATATAAGTATATTAGATCATTAATAAAGGTGGTATTCCACCTTTATTGTTAAAAGGAGATTGCCTTGACAACAGTTTAAAATTGTTGATTGTTATTGTCTGAGTGATGACTGTTTTTTAATGACTATTTGCATTGAGCATTATTACACTTATTATTTAAATAATAGTTTGGGTGCAATTTCAAATTTGTAATTGCAGTTTGTAAATTGACTTTTTATTAGTCTACATTCAGAATAGGTTATATTTACCTATTTAAAGAGGTTTTTTAAAAATTTCTTTGTATCAATAATTTTAATCCCAGTGATCAAGTTGCAACTTTTAGTGTAAATATATAAGTATATTTATCCATTAATAAAGGTGGAATTCCACTTTTATTGTTAAAAGGAGGTTGGCTTGACAACACTTTGAAATAGTTGATTGTTATTGATATTGTCTAAGTGTTCATTGGTTTTTAATGATCACACACATATATATGTATAAAATGTCTATTCTCCTCCAATGCTATATTCTTCTGAAATTATGTAGCATTAGGGGCAGTGATAGACATTTTATACTTGAATTTTAAGCTAGTGATATGCATGCAATTTATTTCTTATATATTTGTATTTAGGAGATTTCAAAGTTTAAAATAGCTAATATATAGTCTTTCTTTGTATACATAAATTAACAATTTAAAATAATTTCTAATTTAAATTTTATACTCCTTGTTTAAACCAATAAACATCACATAATCACCATTCCCTATGCTTGCTTATAACTGTTATTAAAATAGGCAAAACATCTCTATATGTATTGCTATTCAGTTTAAGCCGGAGTAATAAATGGATGCCAGAAGGCTTGTGCATAAAATCCCCATCTAGTGCCTACTCATCCAATATCCCCAGACTGGTTTCTGGCTTGTGACCTTCATCAGTGAGGAGACTTGGATCTGAGAGCACTGCACCTCGATCTTAGGATCTAATGCAACCCTCCAGAAGTCACCTTTTATCTTTACTTAACTACAAAACTATGAGTCATAAACTCAAAACATTTAATATTTTCAATACAAGCTCACTAGCTTATATAGTCATATAGGTCTGAACTCAATTCAGTACCCATACATTTTGGTGACTTTGGTTCTTTAATAACCATAGTTACCACTATCCTATTAGGCAGGATTGGTTTTAAGCCAATAAATATCACATGATCACCATTTCCTATGCTTGCTTATAACTGTTATTAAAATCTAGATGCAGTGCTCTCAGATCCAAAGCTTCTCACTGATGAAGACCACAAGCCAGAAACTAGTCTGGGGATATTGGATGAGTAGACACTAGATGGGGATTTTATGCATAAACCTTCTGGCATCCATTGATTACTCTGGCTTGCACTGAGTGGCAATATGTATAGAGAGTTTTGCCTCTTTTAATTACTTCTTGTTTAAATACATCTGGATTTCAATTTATATAACAACTTTTAGCATATAGACAATCATGTTTTGTCCATGATATTAAATTAAGACTTTAACTCTGTTTACTTAATAGCACTGAATAAAAATATGTAGTATTAGTGAGTAATAAATATTTTATATTTAAATGTTTGACTAGCAATATGCAATATTATATTTTACGTACATGCATGTCTGTGTGCATCATGTATAAATTAATCAAAATCGGATACTATCTTATTTCACTTTTCTTCTTTATCATCAAATTATATTAAAAATAATATTTATTTTTATAGAAAAAAAAGATGCTCTAAATGAAGTTCTTATATCTAAACCATGGATTTTCCAGGTTTTTGAAAGACAATTATTTTCTTGATGAAAACTTATCATTAATAATGACTGATAGATATTTTTGTAACATATTATTTTCATAAATAGATATAGATTCATTTTAAATTATTAAAAATAATCTAATTTTAAAATTAACATAACAAAATATACAATTTATAAATAAATTTAAAATTAATAAGTTTAAAAATATTTTACTTATTTTTTTTTTTTGAAAATTATTATATTTCATTAGCTCTTTTGTGGTATATTTGTTTTATGAAGAATTTAATTTGTGATTGGCAATTCGTTCATGGGGTATGACTGGATTGTGTCTCTTGAATGATAATCACAGGTTTGGTGGCCATGACAAGAGATGTAGAAATTGTGATTTTGCAAATGAGACACTATCTCATGTACTGTCATTGCAGATATCTCTCTACATTAACTCTGTGATACAATGCTATATTGAACCACATTCACAAAGCCATCAAGTCTGATCTTGATCTGGTTAGGATTATACAGACTATGTCTGATTTTGATAGTAGTCTTCACCCTGACATTATTGTCATTAATGAGAATCAAAAGACTGTCAAAATGGCTGATATCACAGTTCTTTTTGAGAACTGCAATAAAGCCTTCAATAGTGCGAGAGTTAAAAACAGTCCAAATATAAAAGTATTGCAGACTGATAAACCCATCGTGTCTATGATGTATTTTAGATGCATTCATTATGGGTGCTCTTGGTGCATGGGATTCTCATAATGAGGAAGTACTGACCACCTTGGGTATTGGCAAATGTTATTGCAAACTAATGCACAGACTGTCTTGGATACTACCTGCTGGAGGAGAGACATTTATGTCAAACACATCATGGGAGTCTGTCGAAGCCAGTGTTTTTATTCTTTTTACTTATCTATTCTATTTTTTTTATGTGGCAAAGCATTGACCAAGAAGCAAACCCACTAACCCGGGGCAACTGCTTGTAAGGCAGCTCTGTTGACCACTCGACCAACAATGCTTGACCTATTCTTTTGTGTGTTATTCATCACTATTGCACTTTTTTATGAACTTAAAATATATGTACAAAAAATCTTTACTTTTTGTGATATATTATTAAGATACTATGAAAATTTTATCTTCAAGAAATACATCAAAATATATAATATGGCATTTGGTAACCAATGACAAGATTAAATATATTTTTATTAACTTTTGCCAAGATAAATTGATACTTTGAATATAGAAAAATAATGTCTTGGTAATATTTATATTTCTTTACCAATAAGAGATTTATAACTTCTGAGCATTGTAAAAAGTAAATGTGAATAATCTTGCTTTTTCCTCCTTTAATTTATATTAAATTGTGAAAATGTGTCGTGTCGGACATGTTTATTTAGATCCTTTCACCCGCTCACAAAAGTTGAAATTCAATGAAGCAGTTTTTAAAATTAAAAAATTCCAGCTATTATTTTGGAAACAAACTGATTATTTAAATAGCTTTTTAAAAAAGGTTGGCAGCTGTTGACAAATAAATTAAAATAATCTCAGATTAAAAATGTTGAACGAAACCTGGTGTCTTAATTTTAAAAGTGTCATAATAATCTTAGTTATGCAGAAATTAATTCAAAAAATATATGTTTTTTTATAAAATAATTTTTATAGTATTTTTTTAATAAAAAAAAATGCCAAAACTCACTTCTTGTCAAGTTTTTTTACTAAAGAAAATTATATTCAAATATCATTTAAATGAAATTTAAAGCACTTTTTCCGAGGTTATGAAGCAAATAAAAAAATTAAACAAAATTTATATATTTTTTATTTTAGACATGTCAAATCTAAAGTTAAATAAACACATACAAAACCTAAGGGATCAGAATAACTAACGTCAACATGGGTAGGATGACAACCGTGGCACTAACGGAACGTTCATCATCAGATTTTCAATGAAATGGATAGCTGAAGAGTTATGGGTTGAAGTAGTTTGAAGCCTGTCCATTAAAGTATGAAGATTGGCGATCTTAATAAAAAGCTGAGCACTGACTGTATCTACGTGTGGAGATAGTAATCTGGACCAATTGATGGTTGCTGGTTTAGCATAAATATGTATATTGGTGATTATCTTTTCAACATGTGTGTGATCAGGTGGATCAGCAATATGAGATGGCATGGAGAGTTGAGGGTCATGTGAAAGTCTGACTTCGAATCCCTTATACATGTGTATTTAAATGAATTATTCTCCAGTACATGAGGGGTCAGAATGACTGAATGTCAACATAGTTAGGATGACAACCTTAGCACTAACGTGAGTTTAAATGTTCTATTATTAGATTTTCAATAAAATGGATGGTTGCAAAGTTGTGAGTTGGAGTAGTTTGACACTCCATATGTTCTTGTCATTGCAGTTCTTATTACTATGTAATTATTCATATGTATATGAACATGTATGGTTTGTTCATCAAAATGTATTAGACAGCATGGTGAGTGTATTGGCTTTTTACTTCTGAGTTTAAGATCAAGAAATACCATGGTCTTTCTTTTCAGTCACCTGAAAGCTCTTAACTGAAATATCAGTTGAGTTTTCTTGAAGGCAAAATGAATGTTTGTGTGAATGAAAAATGTTTTTCCTAATATATATATATATATTGATAATCATGACAGACAAAAATAAATTATGACCCTTATTTCCAGGAGGCTGTAAAGTCACCAGTCAAGACAGAAGTTGGTGGCTGAAAGTGGAGAATGCTAAGAATCTCCTGATTGTGGACCCAGTCTGCCATTTGATGACAGATTAGATACTTAAAACTGAAGATCACTTTAATGTAAAGGAAGATTGCAAGAATTAGAAAAACTGTCTTATATTAAATGGGACATTATTGGACTTTGTAAAGCTAGAAAAAAAAATGAAGAGACAATTGATTTAAAAAGTAAACATATACTCTGCTACAAAGGTACAAATATTGGAAGTACAAGTGGGGTAAAATTCATTATAAATGAAAAGTGTTAAAACAACATTGTAGAGATGGATGGTGTATCAGACAGATTGGCAAGATTACTTAGTCAAATTAAGAGCAAATACCAAATGCAGATAATTCAGCCTTATATGACAACAAATAGAGGATTTTTATATGGATGTACAAAAGGCTTTTGATCAGACCAAACAACATTTTAAAATTGTTATGTGAGACTTTAAGGCCATAATTAATAAACAATTGAAAGATGAAAATGCTGTAGGCAAATTTGGTTGTGGTAATAGAAATGAGAGAGAACGTAAACTTGTGGAGTTTGCAGAAAAAGAAAAATTTTATAATATGAATTTTATTTTTGAAAAAAATGTTAAAAGAAAATGGACATGGAAGCATCCAAATGAAGGTACATCAGAATTGGATTATATTTGGGCTAATAGAAAATATATATTTCAAGATTGTAATGTTGTTAATAAATTTAACATAGGAAGTGATCATTGATTATGTAAGGTACATGTTAATACAAAACTTGAGAGACAAAAATTAGTAAAAAAAAGCAATATTCATAGTTGATATTCTCAATCTTCAGAAACATTCTAATATATTTAAATTAGAACATACAAATCGTTTTCAGATATTAACAGATTTTAAACATGATTCAGATTTGAGTGAAATTAATAGGAAAATAACTGATATAAATGATTAAAACTACAACAGAGATAGCTAGTAAAAAAAGCAACAATTAATCAATAAAATTTCTACTGAGATTAGAAAATCTATGAATAAAAGAAGGAACATGAAAAAATATAAAAATGATGCAATAAGAAGAATTGAATATTTTGAATTTTGTAAAATTGTGTGAAAAAGACTTAATAATGATATAAGAGCGTATAATTGTGTACTAGCAAGGAAAACTGTAGAAATGAATAAAAGTCTCAATAAGAAAAAAAGGTGGAACTTTTACTAAAAAAAAAAGATGACTTCATAAAATGTGTAGAAGAGTTTTATCAAAAATTATATAGGAATAAAGATCAAGAAAAAAATACCTACTACAATGATTATATCTTTAGAAATGGCACAGGATTTTAAATGAGAAAGTGAGATATGCAATTAAATGTATAAAGAAGAGAAAAGCTCCAAGTAATTCTGGAATTATAATCAATATCTTAAAAGAACCAGGTGAAGAAATAGAATTTTTTTTGGCAAAAATATATACCAAATGTCTAAATGATAAAAGATGTACCAGAGGATTTCATTAATATTAATGTTTAAAAAAAATGGTAAAGAAGATATTAGAAATTACAGACCTATCAACCTTTATCAGTTTTATACAAATTTTTACCAGGATAATTACAACTCATCTACAGAGAATTTTGAATTTCAACCAACCAAAAGAATAAGCTGGATTTAAAAGTGATTTCAGTATAGTGAATCATATCCAGATATTGAGAGAAGTTATAGAAAGGACCAATGAATGTGAATTGCCATTATGCTTTGGATTTATTATGAAAAGGCATTTGATTCTAAAAGCATTCCTTCAGTGATTAAAACATTGGATCATCAAGGTATAGATCCAGGATGTTGTCATACTTTAAAGAATATTTATAAAAATGCAACAGAAACAATTAGATTACATAATGATTTTAGGAATGTCAACATTGAAAAGAGTGTAAGACAGGGCGACTCCATATCTCCAAAACTTTTTACAGCAGTGCTGCAAGAATTATATTGTGGATTAAAATGGAAAACTAAATGAATAAAAATTAATTGAGGATTATTTAAGTCATTTACAGTTTACAAATGATGTAGTTGTTTTTGCAAATAATGCTTCAGAGCTTCAATAAATGTTGCAAGAGTTATTAGATGAAAGTAAGAAAGTAAGACTAGAGATAAATGTTAAAAAGACTAAACTAATGTTCAATAGATTTTCTCAAAAGACAAAAATAAAGACTGATTATGATGAGTTAGAAGAAGTTAACAATTATAAATACCTTGATAAGATTATTAATACTGATGGAAACATAATGGATCGAATTAATCATGGAATTAAACTTGGTTGGAATGCTTTTGGTAGAAATAACTTGATGCTAAATGGAAATATGCCTATGTGTTTGAAAAGGAAAGTTTTTAATAAATGTGTTTTACCAGTTCTTACTTATGGATCTGAGACGTGGACACTTAATAGAAGAGCAATACAGAGACTTCAGACCACTCAAAGAAGTATGGAGAGATGCATGTTAAAAGTAAAAAGAAGAGATTGATAATGCAATACATGGGTAAGGGATCAAACAGATGTTACTGACATCATTGAAAGAATTAATGAAGTGGACTTGGTCTGTATATATTGCTAGAAGAAAAGAATAAATGGACAGTTGAAATATTAAACTGGATTCCAAAAAATTGTAAAAGACCCAGAAAGTGAGCACATGTGATATGGATAGATGAAATAAGGAAGTGTGCAGGGATGGTGTGGTGAGGAGAGACCAGAAATTGGAGAAAATGAATTGAACTTGGTTTGACGATGGTTAATATATACAAAATTTAACGGAAGTTAACTACTCACTTATGAGTTATAAATAAATAACTGAATCTATTATTAGAAAAAGATTAAGAATAGATTAGACCCATCTATTTTGTATTCAGAGTGAATATGCTCGCTAGATGTAAATATGACAATAATTTTAAATTTCTAATGAATTATAAAAAAGAGGGAGAGTGAATGTTAATTTTACAAATCTTCATATAAACAAACAAATAGATGTTAATTATTATAAATATCAGATAATTTTAAACATATAAATGTTCAAACATTTATAAAGAAAAGGTAGACGTATTATTAAAAAAATGAATTCATGCTTAACATGCTTTCAGTACAATGCATACCATAATCATAGCTATCTTACGTTACTATTATTGGTGGTATTTAAATATACTTGCTTGTATTCAAATTCATTTTAATTTGTTGTGTAGTTATGTAAATTTTATTTGAAATCTTTTTAGAGAGCCCATTTTTTTGAGATAGGAATGCTGGTATCTTTTTTTCATTTATCATGAATTAATCTTTGGCTATGTTACAAGCCTCTTTAATTTTTTATTTTTCCTCTCAGTATAAACTCTTTTTGCTTTCGATAAATCAAATTTATGGCCAGGGCATTGTTTGTGTTCTATAAAAATGGAAGAGTAGTTGTTACTTCTATTAGTTCTATTATAAAGATTGTTGTGTTTGACCAATCTTGTAGACAGATTGGCTTTTCCATTCCAAATCAAAGCTTCTTACATAGGAATGCAGAATTGTGTAAATTTGAAATTGATAAAAAAAAAAAAAATAGATGCATTTATTAAGGATCTACAAAATATGAGATACAATATTAATACAATTTATAATACGATTGATAGATTCTACAACAAAATGAAAAAAAAAAACACTGTAATATAAACCTAAAGATACTAAGAAATAAATAAGCTTGTCATATGTACCAAAAATTTCTAGCAAATGAAAAGGCATTTGTTCAGAGAAATTTAATATAAGCTTTCATTCTCCCCCAGCTTTAAATAACTTACTGAACAATTCGATAGATAAATTGTCCACCAAATCTACTTATCAAATAGTTTACAAAATCTCTTGCAGACAAGCCAGTTGCTGATGTGCCTATTATGGTAAATCAAAAGCCAGTCTATCTACAAGATGGGCCAAACACAACTATATAATAGAGCTAAAAGAAATAACGAATATTCCTCCATTTTCATAGAAATGAACAATATGCTGGCCATAAATTTGATTTATCTAAAGCAAAATTTTTTTTGTACTGAGAGAGAGGATAGAAAAAGAAAATTAAAGAGGCTTGGACCATAGCCAAAGATCAATTCATGATACATAAACAAGATACCAGCACCCCTATCTCAAAGAAATGGACTCTCTAAGAAAAATTCAAATAAAATTTACATAACTACACAACAAATTAAAATGAATTCGAATATAAGAAAGTATATTTAAATACCACCAATAATAGTAATGCAAAATAGCTGTGATTATGATATGCATTGTACTGAAACATCATGAATAAAGCCAATTTTTGAAATACTGCCTACCTTTTCTTATAGGTTTAAAATTACAAGTGCAAAGAAAAGAGATAATATATTAAAGAAATCAGATAAGCAAATGAAAATCTATATGAAATTAAAATGTTTCAATTTTATATAGATTTCAATAGTGCTTTAATTTCATATAGATTTCGATTTGCTTATTTGTTATTTATAATTAATTATTAACTTTATTTACACAAGAGTTTAAAATTAACATTCAGACTTTATGCTTTGAATAACTGATTAGAAGATTAAAATTATGAATGCCATATTCACATTTGAAGAATATATTATATCCACTCTAAATTTCTATTAATGTTAGGGCCAACCAGTCAATTGGCAGCTGGATAATTTTAATGGCTTATTACTACAATAACACAGAGTTAATAATAAATTTATGAGTTTATTTTACTCTGAATATAATAGTAATATTAGTAAAGATTAGTAATTCAACTTGCTATTTGCTAGTGGAGAACAGGGTCTCTGTAGAATTTTAATATATTTCTCTTTAACTCTGTAACTTTGTAAGCATATAATTGGTCACACACACTATTCTGAGATAATCAAATTAGGTTCATGACTAGAGCTCTTCTTTACTAACTCAGAACATCAGAACTTACCACAGAACAAAACTTAAATTCAGAACACCATTTTTGGATTGTTTTTTTGCCTTCCTTTCAATTCTTCTTTTGCTGACCTTTATCATCTTTTTAATTTGCATAAACTAAGACTTTTATTAATATGCAAATTTTCCTGTTGCTTTTTGCAGATACTGATTTGGTTTTTTCTGCATATTAATTATTTCTTTTCTTTTTTTTAGCAATATTATTTTCTATATCTGTACACACACATTTATACAAACTTTAAATAAAATATACATGCACAGATATAGCAGTTAGCCAATAAGCTTAAAGAATAGATAGTGTTATTTTACTCTTTCTTATTTGCTAATTTATTCATAACCCATGAGACAATATTTTGTTTTCATTTAAAAATATATTAATCTATGCTTATTTCTTATTTACATTTATTAACTTCCATCTGATTACGATATAAATATTGTAATAGTGAGATTTTTCTTTATTCCATATATAATTGATTATTAATTCAAAATTATTAATCTGTATTAATATCTAGATAGTATATTATTGATTGATTATGATGAGTTAGAAGAAGTTAACAGTTATAAATACCTTGGTCAGATTATTAATACAGATGGAAACATAATGGATGAAATTAATCATAGAATTAAACTTGAGGGAGTGCTTTTGGTAGAAATAACTTGATACTGAAAAGAAATATGCCCATGTGTTTGAAAAGGAAGGTTTTTAATAAATGTGCTTTGCCAGTTCTTACTTATGGATCTGAGACTTGGACACTTAATAGAAGAGCAATACGGAGAGTTCAGACCACTCAAAGAAGTATGGAGAGATGCATGTTGGGAGTAACAAGAAGAGATCGAAAACACAATGTATGGGAAAGAGAACAAACAGGTGTTACTGACCTCATTGAAAAAATTAAAAGACTGAAGTGGAGTTGGGCTGGACATATTGCTAGAAGAGATGATAATAGATTGACAATTTACATTTTAAACTGGATTCCAAGAGATTGTAAAAGACCTAGAAAAAGACCTCATGTGAGATGGATGGATGAAATAAGAAAGTGTGCAGGGGTGATGTGGAGAAGAGAAGCTAAAGATATGAAAAGATGGATTGAACTTAGAGAGACCTTCATCCTGCAGTGGATTGATAATGGTTGATGATGATGATGAGTATATTATACTACTTTCAATTTCAAACAATATTAGCAAATGAAAATATTAATATTACAAGTTTAATACATAGATGGGTGCATCCTATTCTTTATCATTTGTTAATACAGAGAGGGTTATTTATTCATAGCTTGTAGGAAAGTAGTTTATTTATGTTTCAGTTTCACATCCATTAAACTATGCTTATTGGAAATTTACAATTTTAAATACTATTTTAATATTAACAAAAAAATTTAAAATTATGATTCAATGTCAATTTTTTTATATAATTTATTGTAAATTCAAATTAAACCACTAAACATCATACGATTACCATTCTTTATCCTTACACAAACTGGTGCTGCTGTATGGAGAGTTTTGCCTCTATGTAAGTTCAAATGATTAGTATGACCTTTGCATATGGCTAACATATTATATTTATTAGCAAACAAAAGCTTTTTAACAGCAAAAGATTTATTCTATTCTTTTTTGTTTGCTAATAGAAAGAATTTATTTATTTAGAATTCACAGGAGAAAAGTTTACATCCCTCCCGAATTTATGTATTAAAAGTAATGCTTATATATAATACAATAAATTACAACATGAATATGTGTAACACTTAATAGAATCATTTAAATAATAAATGCCATTATAGTAAATGATTTGCATTCCAACTTAACATTCAACAATATGATAATAAGGAAACAATTCCACTTTCTTACTTAGTTTTCTTTGTTTATAAAAAAAAATTGCCTTAAATAACTAAGGCAGAAGATGTATATAATGACCAAAGATATCCAATCATGTTTGTAAGATATTTATTAAACATACTGATTTTTATTTAATAAAGTAAATACGTTGTACAGGCTTAAAGCTGCATTTATATATGTAATATATGTGCGATTCGAACTCAGACTTTCACACAAAGAATTTTTTTGCTGATTTGAATGCTATTTGATTTTTGATTCAAACATATTCATTTTGTGTAATGAACTATGCCTTTTTTATTTTACATTTGTGATTGTTTCTTTCTTTGCACAAAAGTTTAACATTACTTGGATTACAACTTTAGCCATGCTCTCTCTTCATGATTATAAAAGACAGATGAATTAATAGTTTTGGACCTGATCTTAAATTTTTATACATTAATGAATGTTGAGTTATTCAAGTTTTAAGATTTTCCATAATATACATATGGGTATCCTTTTTGGCTGCAGTTTACAGCAAAGATTACATCGAGCTGGTCCAATGTTAATATTTTGTCCTTTGTGTTGTTAATAAGCTTGTTTAAATTTATATGGCTTCTGAATCTGATATTTGCCTGAGCATATGTGCCATTTATTACATGTAAGTGATAAATATAGTAGAGTAGTCCAGCTTTTATTTTTTCTATGATCAACCATTTTATCAATTATCTTGGTTTTGAATTGCTCTCTATATATGTGCATTTTGCAATAGCCTGCTTTTATCAAGTGAGCAACATAATGCTGAATGTTAACAGTTTTATCTGATTCGTATTGACACAAATATTAATGGTGGTATATAAAGTTTTTTAACCTTGCTAAAATTTATGAGATGTAGGTACTCTATATTTTATATCTATCTATCCTCTAATATGAAGAGGGGGGTTATAACCATTTTTTATTGGAATGCATTGTGTTCTCATTAATTTTAAATCCAGATACTGAATTATATTATTATCTTTCAATTCAACTGTCCAATTCAAGCCTGATTTGTGTTCATATCTAATGGATGCAATCATATGTAGTCAGATCCTGGCTTACAAAGAAACAAATATAATCAACCTGATATTAAACACATATGAAAATGAATGAATTTAAAATATCATCAACACATTTTTTTTCTTTTCAAAATAGTTCATAATTTTCCATATATGTTAATAAATACATCAAACTTCTTTTTAAAACTTGTTTTTATATGACCATGATGAAAGTAAAATACATCCAATGTTTTGACTATTTTATATAGTCTTTTTCAAAAAACACTAAAAAATAAAAATAAAAATACAATATATAATAATAAATATCACATATTCCAAACAATTGCAAAAATATTAAAAATACTAAAAGTTCTCTTTACTGCAACACCTTTTTCTATTACAAACAATCTCAACTTAACCTAATTTTTGCATTTATATACCAATCCAAAAAAATATCTTAAAACATTTAATTAACAAACCTATTATTTTCTTTTTTCTTTTCTATTACCACCCAGTTTAATTCAGGTTTAATTTCACTAATATAAATTCTTTCCTTTATCATTCTTTCATGATATGACTTTATACATTCTAAAGGTTTTATTTCAAAATCTTTATATTTAAATTTATTCATACGATTGTAAATAGCAGAATTTTTATCACTTAAATGCTGTTTTAATCTAGTTTCCAATTTATTTTTTGTCGTCCCAACATATGACATCTCTATATTCTTTTTAAAACAATCCAAACATTATATTATGTAAACTGAATTCATAATCTCTAAATTATTACATTCCCTATTATTATTAATTTAAAAATGTAAACTTTTTTTTTTTTTATAAACTGGGTAAATGAAAACATTGTATATTTCTTATTAATCCATTTAAAATAATTTTCTAACGTTAACAAACAAATCTTTGGATAGTCAAATAAAACATAGAGTCATAGATTACATGACCCCATTTCTTAACCTTGTAAGATATAAACATTGAGCATGCTTTCTTTGGCTAAGCATTTATCACAAAGCTTGTTGAGCAATTGACAATGCTCATTGTTTAAATCTTTGGATATACTGAAACCAATATGAATTACCTTTTTTTCATTCTTATTCTTATTTAATCTTAGTCTATTTTTTATTTTAACAATATTTTTATTAAAAAATAAATGTTTAATAATATTTCTAGGATAATCTTTTATAAAACACTCATGCTTTATCATATTAATCTCACGTTTAAACAAATTATTATTTGAACATAATTTAATTGCTCTAAAAATTTTATTATTGATATTTATTTTACTATGATTATCAATATCTGATAACCAATTATTTAATAATTTCCAAAAAATTTTTTCCTCTATACAGAAGTTTCTATAATAAGATTACTATTATTACCTTTTTTTCTTTTTACATCGTAATATCCATATATTCAATAACATTAATATTTTCTTTTTCCATAGTAAATTTAATTTTCTTCTCTTTACTATTAAAATATTTCAAAAAATTATCTGTCTTTCTTTTATTACATATAAAAATTGTATATATATATATATATATATATATACACACACACTGCACTTCAAAATAAAATTAATCACATGTTCACAAATTTGAACACAAATTCAGGTTTGAATTGAACAGTTGAACTGGATGATATTAATGTAATTCAATATCTGGATTTAAAATTAAAGAGGACACAATGCACTCCAATATAAAATGGTTATAACTCCATTCCCCATATTAAAGGATACATAGACATATAATCTAAAGTATCTATGGCTCATAAATTTGCAGGACTAAAACACTATTTATACTGCATTATTTGTGTCAATATGAATTGGATAGAACTGAGAACATTCAACAATATGTTGTTGTCTTGATAAAAACAGAGTATAATAGAATGCACATACATAGATATACAGAGCAATTCAAAACCAAAATAATTAGTAAAACTGTCGATCATAGAAATAATAAAAGATGGACTACTCTACTATATTTATTATGTATGGGTAATAAAAAAACAAATATATGCTAGGGCAAATTTAATGTCAGATTCAGAACCCCTATAAAATTAAACAAACTTATTAACAATACAAAAGACAAAATTTTAACATTGCCCAGCCCAATATGGTCTATGCTATAAACTGAAGACAAAAAGACTTCTCATAAGTGTATTATGATAAAACCAGGGCAAATCTTAGAACTAGAATGACTCAACATTCACTAAGGTATAAAAAATATAAGATTAAACCCAAAGTCATTAATTCATCTGTCATTCATAATCATGGTCATAGTTCGGACCTAAGTGTTGTCAAAATTATGTGCAAAGAAATAAATGATCGCAAATGTAAAATAAAGGAGATACAGTTCATAACATAAAATGAATATGTAATGTACCAAAAATCAAACACCATTCAAATTAGCAAAAAAATTATGTTCTCCACAGATTAAGCATGAAGATGATGCAAAAGTGCTTGAAATAGAGTTGGTACAATTTAAATTGTTTTAACATTTTTTTGCATTTAATGATAGATATCTAATGCAATAAATTACAATATATATATATATATATATATATATATATATATATATATATATATATATATATATATATATATATATATATATATATATATATATATATATATAAGTTCCAAATAATTTAATGGTAAATGAATACTTTCATTCCCAATGCAAGATATAGTACTTATGAAAGAATAAAATGAATCCACTTATTCTTTCAAACCCAAATGCTTATATATGGGCAAATCTTAAGTATTGGAAATGAAAGCATGAGGATAGACCACTCACTTTAAATTACTGTTTATGATGTTTGAATGAATGACATCAAAAGAAATTATCTAGAATTTACTAAACGTCACTCTCAAATGAAACTTAAACATATGTAAATAAGCATTTATTTTTATAGCGCTATGTTTATAAATTGTAATACATTAAAGATCAGCCTTTCAAGCTATTATGCATGTGCTTTTTTACGAGTGTTAATAATAAATGAATACTTTCATTCAAACATTGTAAACAGTAATTTAAAGTGAGTGGTCTATCTCACGCTTTCATTTCCAATACTTAAGATTTGCCCATATATAAGCATTTGGGTTTGAAAGAATAAGTGGATTCATTTTATTCTTTCATAAATACTATATCTTGTCTTGGGAATGAAAGTATTCATTTATTATTAACACTCGTAAAAAAGCGCATGCACAATAGCTTGAAAGGCTGATCTTTAATGTATTACAATTTATAAACATAGCGCTATAAAAATAAATGCTTATTTAATGGTAAAAATAATTGAATATACATCTTAATTAATCAATAACACTTTCGATTATGTACTAATCCTCGTCAACTGAAAAGTAATATGGAAGTTTAATATCATATGATGTTTCATGAGCTGTGTATGTCAGTATTTCCTGCTTGTCTATTTATTATATTATCTTTAAATTTATTTACCAATATTGTTTCTTTGATTTTTCTTTTTTACTTTTTTTTTCTTCTATTAATATTTTTGTGTCATTTACATTAAAAGTAAATTTAAAATTACAAGGTTTTTTAGAAAAATATTGTAATTTTAAATTAAATTTAATAAAAATATTAATGGAAGTAAGAAATAAATGAAAAGAGGAAAATTAAAGAAGCAATATTGATAAATAAATTTAAAAATAATATAATAAATAGATAAGCAGCAAATACTGACATACATAGCTCATGGAAAATGATGTGATATTAAATTTCCATATTATTATACAGTTGATAAGGATTACTATATAACCGAAATGCTATTGATTAATTAAGATATTTTTACCATTAAATTATTTGGAACTTACATATACTATATTGATAATAGGTATTTATAGTTTTACACACAAACACACAGACACACACACATATATATATATACATATATATATAACCAACTTCCATTCTTAGATGTTTTAATTGAAAGAAAGAAGGATCAGTTTTTTATCCCATGGTATATATATATATATAGAAAACAATCATACACTGGGAGATATATATATTTTCCTTCTCATCACTATCTAGCATAATTATTTTTAGTGGCAAAGACATTGTTAGATAGAATTAAGACACTTTCTGATGACAGCCACTTTCACCAAAATATCTATGCTACTACAAAAATGCTTCTTCATAATGGTTTTGATCACAGGATTATTAATAGGGCTTTTTCATATAATAAGAAAAAAGATTTGGATACTTCAAAAATTGAGACTGTTCCATTATATATAAAGAGAATAACTGATAAAATTGGTAGTTTTATAGAAAAATAATATCTACACAATTTATATTAAATTTAAAAAAATTAATGAAGTATTTGCACACCCTAAAGATAAAATTCCTTTGGAGTGTCATATGATATATAAAATTCCATGTGGAGTTTGCTTACATTTCTACATTGGACAGACCAATTGTAGAATAAACATAAGAAAGGAAAAACACATTTTGGCAGTTCGAGAAAAATCTAATTCATCATCCATTTATTCACACATTAAATTAGCTAACTATGACATCAATATCAGTGCAACACATATTCTGGCAAAAATTGAACAGTATTACCAGAGATTGCTAAGGGAAGCTATAGAGATTTTTAAAAGACCCAAGAACATTAATAAAAAGTATGAATTAATGAAAATTAACAATATTTGGAAAAAGCTATTGGAGGTTAAAATATTTTTTATAACATCTCAACCAATAGAATTTAATAATGAAGAGAAAATAACAAACATAAAAAATAATGATTTTAAATCTCATCACATACATTATTATGATTTGAGAAAGAAAAAGATCTGAGGAAAGTACTTGATATTGTACTGAAACACCAGCTATTTGGTTATTATATTTTTATTACACTGAAGCTCCCAGATATAATACTATGAATTCATCATTTATCTGTGAGAATATTGAAATGTATATGTAATGTTCAATAAGTGGGGGGAGGGGGTATATAATTTACTATAGCAGCATTTACTATTTAAATGATTGTAATGAATGTTATATATAAGAATCGGAGCAACACTTAACAGAATTCCTTTATGTATAAAAAAAAACATTAAGTTTATTATTTAAATTGGTTACTGACTTATTAACATCGGACTGTCTTTTTTTCTAAATAAAATAATAAACAGAAATTTCTATACATTAAAATACTTTCATTTACATTCCTTACAGTTATTAAATTATAATATCTGATTTATTGGTAGAAGATTCTATTATACAGTAAGAAATAAAAAAAATTGTGAGACTTTACTTATACATTTATGTGTTTACTGTAAGTTTTATCTCTATGTAAGAATCAGAAAAAGCACTAAAAATTTACTATTTTGATTAGTTGCTGTTTTATTAACATATGACTGTGGGTTTTTTCTAAATAAACTTATAAACAAAAAATTTTACATATTAAAATATATATGTGGATTTTGCATTATATTAAAAAAAAATCAAAAATTGAAAAAACAACTTCAGGACTAACTTTTGATATATTTAAAAATTAATGATGTCTGATAACTTTTATATATATGATAATCTGCTATAAGATCATGTGGTGATACACACACATACATTTTTAAATATGTATATTATGGCCCTATGCTATTGCACATGACTTAAGGGTTTATGTTATTTAAAAAAATAAGAGAAGAATGAAACATGATAAAATTTATTGTGATATAAACATATATGTGAATTATGTGATCCAAGTTTTGTTTAATTGATTTAATCAGTCTATTCACGTAACTGTAAGTACTTAGTACATAATTTTAGTGGCATAAAGATTATTAGTAGCCTGCTATTCTTCTGGTTAGAATATTTACTTACGATAATCACTCCAGGCAGGCTCACATCTTTCCCAAGGCAATTCACTAGAGAATGACATATACATGTAGAATAATGACCATGCAATGATCATGTTATAATAGAAAGACACCATGGTAGAGATGATGACCATTCCATACCCTAGTCCTAAAATTAAATAATAGTCATAATATTAATGAAAGTAAGTATTATAACATTATTAATAATAAATAAACTACAAATCAAATGAACAAAATATTAACATGTATTAATATTTTTAAGAATGTATATAAAGTTCAGCTATAACAATAACATGGCTATTACTGTTTAAAAAATAGCTTACCATGAAATAATGGGCTGAATTTTTCATAGATTGCTATTGGACCTAAACTTGCATATTGACCAAATGACAGCTCAAGAAACATAAGAGGAAGGCCTGCTACTAGCAGCATGATGGCAAATGGAATTAAAAATGCACCTAAAACATATAAAACATAAAATTCTTATGTAATATTTTGTTGATATAAAACATTTTAAAGTAATATTTATTAAAAGTATTATTTTTATTATATGTATATACTTTTCTGTGATAAAATAGAAAAATTATTGTAAAAACCTTCGGTCACCATTATGGAATAATATTGGAGATGGTATTGTTATTACAGCTGCTCTTTATTAACAAGTGATTTCTTCAATGAGAGGCAAATGAAGAAGTATAATTTTTAAGTATCATTGATAGATATTTCCCCCAAGTTTAATTCTCTGTTCTCCACATCATACTATCAAAGAACTTTATATCAACCATCTATCCAACTCATATATGATTTTTTTTCAAATTCTTTTACTATTTCATGGAATCCACTTTAACACTTCAACTGTCCATTTGTTATTATCTCTTCTAATAACATGCCATCCAGAGCCAGATTAGTTTCTTAATTCTTTTAATAATATAAGTAATATGTGTCTATTCTTTCACCCATGTATTTAATTTTTGATTCCTTCTTGTTATTTCTAATATATATACAGGACTTTTTTGTTATGTAACGTAATGGAATGGCATTCCTACACTTCTTTTAGTGTATTTTTAATGTTTCAAATGTAATTAGATGAAACGGTATGCTTATTTATACATAATTACAATCCATATTTATATAATTTGAACAAAAAATATGGTGTTTTATGAATCACATGAAATATGGATAAATTTAAAATTTGTGGTCTCATGTTATGAGAAGTGGACTTATCCATGTCCCCAATGGCTATTCATTGTCAATGACTGATTACAGTGACTTATGTGCATCCAGTGATTGACAATAAGTGTAATATTTAATTTCTTTATTTTTATGTAAATTTGATATCATTATTATTAATTTTATTTATTTTCAGTGTAAACGTTTTTAAAAATAAAAAAAACATTTCCAGTTACTTCTCGACTGCCAATCCCACTAATAAAAAGTCCAAAATGATGACAGAAAATATGGAACTATTGGTGCAAGTTGATGTTCGTGAATCATCTCAAGTGGAGAACATCATTCGGCCATAGACACTAACATTAGGAAAATGAATCGAGATGAGAATTGGGAAAAACTTTGAATATTTTATTTTTATTAATATATAATTCTTTGTACAATATTTCCACACATTTCATCATAACAATACTCTTTTTATTAATACTTTCATCTTTTTTCTTATTGCTGCAATAACTTTCGTCCAATTCCAAGATGTAATTTTATATTTTTGAAACTTATTCTTTTCTATATTTTTTCTTGCCAATTTACAATTAAATTTTTTTGTATCATTAATAAATTCTTTTTATATCATTTTAGGGAATTTCAGATATATTACCAAAATCACCCTTTTTATTATTTTGTTGTAATATCTTATACTCATATAAGGCTAAAACCTTAGTACATGTGCCTAGAGTGCTTAATTTATTACAAGAGAGATCTTTACAAAGATAAGAATGGCCCATTCTTATCTTCAACTTATTTTTCTATATATATAGGCAAATCTAAAGTATTATGATTTGAGAGCGTGAAGCTAATAAATTTTTCACTGATTAAATCCACTATTTCTGTTAAACATTAACAATCATGAAATCTTTCGATTTACAATGAGTTAATAGTCAGATCTTAAATTTAGAAATATTTTGAATCAATTTAAAGCTGTAAATATTAATTTTTATTAAGTGCAATATCAGCACATAATATCTTATATAAGTACAATTTATCCAAACCACTTCAAATACTTTTTAGCAAAAATCTTTTATTGTACACATATACATACTCTTATGTTTTGACTGCCCTGCAGTCTTCTTCAGAGTTAATTTAATCTTAATGGACCATTTTTAGATATTTTATATTCCTTTTTTAGGAAAAAAAATCAAAAATTTGCCGGTGAATTATTGCTTTTGTATCAGCTTTGTTTGTTACAGTTCTTAGTAGATTCAGTTATTTTCCTATTGATCTCAGCAAAGATTGAGTTAGCTTTAAAATTTGCTAATATTTTTTTAAAAAGATAATACATTTTAATTTAAATTTCATTGGTGTATTTCTGAAGGTTAGGAATGTTAACTGTTAATACTATTTTAAATGCTTATTATTCAACTTACATTCTCTGTTTGTTTTGTAGATATAGTTTAAGTAAGATGTGCGAGAGGGTGATATAAAGCTTTTTTTGTTTGTAGACATAGTTTAAGTAAGATCCATAAGAGGGTGATTTAGAGATTTTTTTAAATCTCAATTGATAGTTTTTAAAATTGAACTTAATATATTTTAAATAATGGGTGATTTGGGAGGAGATTTCAGTTGAAAGCTTGATTTAATGATTTATTACACACATCTACAATAATGTAAATATACTAAATCTGAAAGATGCATTAGAGGTATGCACATTAACTTATTGCAAAAATATCAAATGTCAAATTGATTTAAAGTACTTTCTGCAATCTTTTGAATCAATAAAACTTTTTAAACTCTAACCCAATTTGACATATAGAGTTTAATATAGTAAATAATAAATGTCATTTACACATGAATTCATATAGAAATAGATTACATAACACATAGAGAATTTCAAAATATTTGAATACTAAAAAATAAAAAATAATAGAAAGAAAAAATATTTTATTGTAAATGCTTTTATTTGTCATATACTAAAAATCAAAAGAATAATTGTTTCTTCAATCATAATTGTAGTTTTTAGATTGAATTTGAAATAAAAGCAAGTGAATGGGGTATCCTCATAGGAATGAATTAATTAATTTCTGGATATCCCGACCTTTCATTTCATGTTCAATCTAAAAACTCTTATTATGGTTGAAGAAATAATTTTTTTTTTCATTTCTAATGCATGACAAATAAAAGCATTTACTATAAAATACTTTTTATGTCTACTATTTAAAATAGTTTCAATCTCTCTAAGTTTTGTATTAACATGCATCACACATTTCACTAATTGATAAACATTTCCTGTGTCGAATCTAATAAAAACATTACTATCCTGAAATATATATTTTCTGTTAGTTAAAATATAATCCAAAAAGCTATATGTTCATTTTGGATGTGTACTTCGATCTATTAAATTTTTTCTAAAAAAGAATAATATATATTGTAGCTATGTGTAACTACATCATGCATTAAATGTAAATGTCAAATATAAAAGCTAATAATCAATTGTGTTATGAACAATTATCCTAGAAATTGGAGATAATGGCTGTAATAGTGAAAGAGGGGTACTCGATTTGTATTGCTATAGATGTGCTATAAAAGGTTTTCAGCAGGTGATGGGAGGGATCTTTTCTCAGTTTATTGTTTTTCTTGATATGTTTTGTCTGCTGGGCAGTTAAGGGTTTGCTGATCTAATAGAAATATTCTAATTGTAAAGCAGTGGAGAACTTTATGAAAGAAGGCAGAGCTGAGACTAGCTTCAAATTACAGTCTGATTGCTTGATCAACTCTTGGTTGGCTGCTGTTGTTATTGTATAGATTTCTAGAGAAAGCTGATAAATATAAAAATGCCTAAATGTTACCATTAAAATTCTAATGAAGTAAACTCCTGATGTTAATGCTCCAGCCAGACTCCTACACTGCTATCATGTAGCAATAGATGCTGGCTGCTGATGATGAACACCTCAATTCCTACATTTCACTGTGAAGGGAAGCCCTCACTGCCTTGTTGTCATGTTTCATGGCATGTTTAAAAGTTACTAAGTCTGGAGATGGTTAATGGAAAGAAACTAGAAGGAAGTCAGAGGGTATAATTTTTTTTAATTTTTATTTATTCTCATTATATCTTGTTGCTATAAATTTTATTGCATTTTTTTATTATTTGTATTTTTTTTTGTTTCTCTATAAATTATTATTTGATTTTCCTACTTTAAAACAGTTCTACCAAATTAATTTCTGGAATGCTTGTGTGTATGTTGAGGCATATATATATATATGTTTGTTTATTGTTGTTGTTTGCTTTTAACACACTGCTCTATATGAGAAAAGAGAAACTTACTTTGTATGAAATTATTATATTCGTGCTGATTTGGTGTTTTTGTTTTGTTTGTTGGTAATGGTATTTCCTTTTTGGAAGTGTTTTTTTCGTCTCGAAAATGGCACATAAAGGTGAGGTTTAGGTTCAGCCTTTCAAAGATATACCACCTAAAAAATCGTGGTACCAATTAGCAGGGTATTTGACTTTTGAGTAGGAAGAAATCTAAAAATATAATCGATTTTGGTTTGATATCACTTATTTAAACTTAAATTTAATAACTTAAAATTTTTTTTTATTCTTGTTATTAATATTGAGTTTATGTTGATGCCTTATTCTGATGCCTGACATTGACATTATGTTATATCTTGTGTGCATCGCATGAATTATAGAGTAGGCATTGTGCAGTACAGTATCATTAATTGCTATTTATGTCAAAAAATATCCAACAGATTGAACATGAAAAACTGTTATACTTAGGAGAGAGGGGTGTTACAAAATTTATGTTTTGCAAAGTGGGCAGTGGTCCGAAAAAGTTTAGGAACCTATTCTTTAGATTAAATAAAATCTACCTTTGTAATTACTGTCTTTTACATAATTTTTATAAACAATTTTGCTTTGGTTTGTTTATTTCTTATCTCAGTTTATCATATTAAAGTTTATATATATATATATTTTTACAATATTCGTACTGTTGATCATTATATTAAGGCAATTTAAGTTTTTGCTATTTTCATAAGAAATTGTTAAAAATGTAATTTCTGTCATATTTTTTAAATTAATAATTCCCACCTTTTAAATTTAATTTTAAATCAAAATTTAGTTTTCTGCCAATTATATACATTTTATTATCTAATAAATTTGTATCTTTGTTTTTTATTACTTCTCTTGACATTTTATAATAGCCCACTGACATATTTCTTAAAGCATTTTTTATTATTACTCCTTTGAACTATGCAAATTTCACAATATTTGCCTATTTGATTACTGTGTTTTTATTCTACTTTGAATCTTACATAAACAATGATTATTATTAAATGGAAAAATATATGTATTATTTTAATTTTTATATCATGTATTTATTAACTACATGTTACCTTATAAAAATAATTAATATTTACTTTGCTCATTTTTTATTCTAACCTATAATCTTTTACAATATTGTCTTATCTTTCTGTTATTTTATGACATTTCATTCTTTATTATCATTATTTAATTAATTTTTACATTTATTTCATTTGTTTTTTATCAGTGAGTGGTTAACATATCATCCTCCTATTATTACCACCTGGAGATTGAGTTCAATCTGGGTATACCAGAACTTTTTTTAAACCCTCACATGGATATAAATATTTCAATATCCAGTCCATAGCTAACACTATTGGAAATGAGTATATGCTTATTATTATCTAAAAAGTTCAAGATTAATCTGAACTGGTCAGAAGAATGCCATCTTCATCTTCACACTCATTCCTTTGCTTGTATATCTGAATAATCTCTAGATCATCTGGAACAATATAAGATTTACAAAATATATAAATTTTTACTTTAAGACCACACTTTTTTTATATTAAATCTATGATAACTGAAAAAAACAATTTCCATACTTTATATTTCTTTTCAAAGGTTCTCATAATCTTTCAAATAGATCTACTACAAGTAAAGTTTGCTTTTTTATTTCTGACAATCAATTCATCAGTATATGAACATTATAAAGATCTCCATCTCAGGTGCTATATTTAGGCTATTGACTAGTTACACAGATTGCAAATAGTGGAAGGGCCTTTAGATATGAACATTAACTATGAATAATAAATAAATGGTACCCAACCAAGAGTATGTATATTCTTCAAAGGATAAGTACTGCTACTAATTCAAATAATCTTTTGTATTGCCTCTTTTCCTTCTTCAAGCACTTAAGGTAATATGAGCCCATGATTAATTACATTTCACATTTCTGACTTAATTTGATTGCAAACTTTTAAAAGCACAAGCTTTTAAAAATTGAGAAATTAACAAACTATCAATCTTTAGTTCCAATCACTAATGTTTTATTGTTGGAACTGATTATAGACAAGGGGTGTAGCAGCACCATCTGATGGCGGCAGTACAGTCCCTCCTCAACTACCTTTTTTTAATAATTTGGACTTTCAATGTATTTCTTGTGTATATATATCCTGACATTTTTATTTTTCGATTTAATTGCAGAAATTTTGCTGTTAGGAAGGGGGTAGGTGTTTATCGTATTTTCATGGAATTTTTTTTTTAATTTGAATTTCATAGCATTTTGTTGTTTTCTTTTTTATTTGTCAACTTTCACCCACTTTCATCGCTTTTTTTTTATTTGAATTTCATAGCATTTTTTTTATTTGTCAATTTTCTGCCACTTTTGTAAATAAATTTATCACTTGCAGATTTCAGACCAATTGTTGATGATGTCACAGCGCCATCTGATGACAGCAGTCTGGTCATTCTTCAACTACCTCTGAAAATAATAATGAATTCTTTATAACAGCCACATGAATATCAGTAATAATTTTTCACATAAAAAGCCCTTTTCAACACCTGTTTGATGCCCTTTTCAAATGTTACTAATCTATTTAAGTTAACAAACTACAAAACCATTTAGTGTTCAATAATGAAATTAAAACAAGCAATAACAATATAAATCATTAACATAAATCAAAACCCTCATATATAAATCCAATAATTACAAAATAATTGATTACATCATAATACACTAAATAAATATTATATGCATTTTTAAAATTTAATTTAGAGCAGTCTGGTAAAGCTGGAAGGTTTGGAGAATTATTCATTAGATTGATAAAAATAATATCAGGAGCTGTAGTAAAGCAAAAGACTATGAAAAGCCTAAATATAAATATTAGAAATCTATTTTTTTAATATAGCTACATGAAATGGGCAAGCTTTATTTTATATAAAGAGCAGAGTAGAATAAAGCATTAATGGCTTAAGATATGTCATGATTTAAATTAGAGAAATGTTTTTGGAAAGACATACTAGTTAGTGAAAGGAGAATGCAAAGTGATGGATTGGCTGTAATTTCTAATTTAGTTTTTTCTATTCTTGGAATTTTTCAAAGTAAGAAACTTGGTTTGAATAATTATCATAATAATCATCAAAAATTATCAATCCATTGCAGGATGAAGGTCTCTTCAAGTGCAATCCATCTTCTCCAATCTCTAGCTTCTCTTCTCCACATAATCCCTGCATATTTTCTTATTTCATCCATCCATCTCATATGTGGTCTATTTCTGAATCATTTACAATCTCTTGGAATCCAGTTTAAGATTTCAATCATCCATCTATTATTATCTCTTTTAGAAATATGTCCAGCCCAACTTCATTTCAGTTTTTTAATTTTTTGAATGAGATCAGTAACACCTGTTTGTTCTCTTACCCATATATTGCATTTTCAATCTCTTCTTGTTACTCCTAACATGCATCTCTCCATATTTCTTTGAGTGGTCTGAAGTCTCTGTAGTGTCCAAGTTTCAGATCCATAAGTAAGAACTGAATAATAATACCAGTGCTTAATAATATCAGTGAATAATAACATCAGTTCTTATTTCATTAACACCTATTCTCCAAGATTAGATTAAAAAAAGGCAGAAAGAAAAGATTTTTATTCATTTCTGGATAACATTATTTTTGCAAAACTACTAAAAGATTTATTTTTTGGAGATTTTAATGCACATCTATTTTGATATAAATAGTAGACTTTGTTCAAAAATTGTGGAAATTGTAATTTTCTGATATTTTTGAATTTTTTTCTCAATCATAAACACTTCGTTTATTATATATAGAGCTCGCAAATAAGCTCTTAAGAAGTTTTGCAGAATATCTCCAACCCCAGACTGGTTTCTGCTACTAGATTCCTCAGTGAGGTACTAGGATATTCAAGCATTAGATTAAAAATACCAGGACAAGCCCAGAACTTTATCTAATGGATAACTATTAAGTAGAAAATCTGAAATTTTCAGACATCCATATGTCTTCCAATCCAGCTATCTAACTTAAATAACGATATGGGAGTGAACTAAGTTCAGATAACCATATATTAATAGCTTTAGCAATATAAAATTGCCAAAGTGTTAATAACAAAAAATAAAATTACAAAGAAATCAAGTCATTTAACACATGACCTAATTTAACAAGCTTGTATTACAAATATTCATTAAGCAGAAAAATGGCTATAATGAAAAATACATGTGCCAGAGCTGAAAACAATAGCATTTAATAATTAATATTAGTCTGAAGTCAGAATACAAAGAAATCCATATTACATGAGCAGTTAGAGAAGATTGTTGGATGAATCATAGATTAGTAAACTGTAAGATTTAAAATGATAGGTACATTAAAAATAGAACTTATTCCAATCATTCTCACAAGAAGACTAACATTTTTTTTTCTAAGTATCTACTATAGGTATTAAACTTCAACAATTTTTCAAGATTAAAATTGATAATTTGGATCAAAAAAATTATCGTATTATTGAAGTATAGAATTACCTTAAAATGCTCATTATGGATACAAGTAAATCTATTTTTAAGTTCACTAAAAGGAAAAATCATTACCATTTTTCTGCCAATGTTATTAATGATTTGATTAAAGGAAAACACGTGACATTTTCTGTTTGTTAGAATAATAAATTAAGTGTTTAGATTTATTGCACTGGAATTAAAAATGATTGGTAGATTAAAACAGACTTTCACTAACTGTGATCATTTTAGATCATTTGTTGTTGTCAAATACAGTAATAACATTCTTTTACATGATGAAAATGGTATTTCAAATAAGTAGAAAGAATATTTTGATAATGTTTGATTAGTGATACATGAATTGGGTTGATGACTTGTAATAATATTTTATCTATTCATTTAGGCTTGGATAACGTTTAATCAAGTCAAAAGAGTTCCTTGTAATGTTAAAAAAGAATAACTGCAGGCACTGAAGTAATACCTTTAGACATTTTAAAATATGGTAGTGATGTGTTATTTCAAAAATATTGGAATGTTTGAGGAATATAAAGAGTCATGAAGTTGAGTTTCCTAACTCAAGGATGTTTCTATTGTTCCAAATTTTTAAAAATAAATGCAATAAACAAGGTTGTAGTAATTACCATAGAATATTATTATTATTATTATCTATTACAGTAATGGTACAAGGATTTTGTTAAATAGATTACTTTTAGTTATAGTTTGAATACTTAATGAAATAGGGATCAAGATGCATTAAAGGTTTGATTGTGGAATTTTTAATTTGAATTGATTTAAAATAAACAAGAACTTTATCTTCTTTAATTTTGGATTTACACTTTAGTATTGAATGCATGTTGTCTTTGTTTAATGGTTAATATTCAAAAAAATTATGAAGAAAATTCCTTAGTAACTTTTAGCTGAGATGTTATCAATATGAGAAAGACAATTTAAATACTTTGGTATTCTTATAAGTAGAATCGTGGATTTAGCTATCGAGATGCAGCATATGTTCAATCTAATGTTACTGATTTTAACAAGTTAATAGAAAAGGAAGAACTTTTGCAATTGAATGAGCTGCAAATAGAACTATTATTTTAACTAATTTAATGCATGGAAATGATATTGGAAATACCTTATTGACATAATATGAAAGCATAAGAAAAGTTTCATTTAATGAATGTTCCCTTTTTTTTCAGCCACCTGGAGCCTACTGAAAATTTCAGATGCACAATAGAACTTAATCATGATCAAACTGGAGCAATTACCATCTAAAGATTTAGGAGCAAGGATAATAAACTGCAAAGTGCCTAAATTTTTACATATGGCCATACAAGAAGGAGTTCTAATTAAGTTAGCAGAATAATAGCATCATAGATTTGAGCCATGGGAAAAGAATCAATGACTCCTAGTGTTTTTATTAAAACATGTGACATAATCTAAATAATAAAGTTTTGTTATAAAAAAAAGAATGTTCCCTAAAATTTTAAATATATAATTGCAACATGATAAAACTGAGTAAATAAAAAAACAAAAGAATTCCTGAAAAGGGTTTTATGATGACCTTGAACATGATTTTTGTAGAAGAAATAACCATGAGGACTATCTGAAAGGTTTTTTAAAGTATATTGTTAATTTTTTCTATTGAGAAGTTATGGCAGACAGTAAATACATTGGGAAGCTATAATTAGACATGGTGTTAAAGTATTGCAGAAAGAAAATATTTTTGTGGAAGAAGTTAAAAGCCAGCATTCAAAAATATAAAATATGTATCAAATAGATAAATCAACTAAAACATTGCATGTATGGACATAATTGAGATTCATAGTAATTACATTAATATTTGCTACCAGAAGACTATTTTCCATGTGTGATAAATAACTCAAAGCACATCATTAAAAAACTTGGAACTATGTGGTTTTATCGAGATATGAATGCTGATTATGAATAGGATACAACTTTGCTTATTTACATGAAGAAAACTATGCCATAAAAGAGAACTGAACTGTAAGACCTATCATATATTAGCCTATAGTAATATTCTATTTTCATCATCTACAATCATTTATTTTTAAGAAGGTTAATTCAAATAATGACTAAATTTATAACAACTATTATCAAAGATGTGTGTGAAATATAGAATTTAAGCTTATGATGATAATAAATACAATGATTAAAACATTTTATTATATGTGTAAAATCTTTTATATTCAAAATTAAGACCTTAGAATTAATTTTAGTATGGGTGGGTGTATATATATTCAGAATTTCATTTAAATTTCATATTTATGACAAAGAGTTAATTTTAATATTTTGTATTTCATTTATTTTATGATTTTATGATAGCTACTAATATATAAGCAACAATTTCATTATTTTATAATTAATGTAAATACATTATTTTATTATTAAATTTAATTATTTTGCTGTTTGAACCCATTCCAAACACACCCCATTAATACACCAATAAATCTGACAAGTCATGCAATTCCCTGGAGGACATACTGTGACAATGGAGGTAGATCAAGACAAATGTTGATGATCAGAGGTAATAATTTATCCATAAATATTCTTTTTATAATGAAAATGATGCCAAAGGTTAATTTAAATTGGACCTTAAAGAAATAAAACAAATTTTTTGGAGTGTGCTAATACTATTTCAACCATCGTGATCACAGTGTTTTATTGTACTTAATGTGAATCATTACATTTTGATGTTGCAAGAATTGTGAATAGACTGACATATTATCATTACAATATATACTACATTATAAAATTAAAAATTATTATTTAATTGAATTGACAGTTCTGTGAAGTCACCAATTAAACAACACAAAAAATCATTATTGCCATTTTGATTAAACCAATCAAGTCAAACCACTAAGAGATTCAAATATATTATAGAATATGATATATTAGAATAATTTTAAGAATTATCTTTATAGTAAGAATTTTTACTTAATAATTAATATATTCTATTCCATAACCATCTGAATTATATCTTTATGTATTAAACCATACATTTCCAATATATAGCTGATTTCCAAATATAATCCTCGTGCTAACAGCTAAAACCTAAGAATGAACAAGAGATTGTAAATTGTATTGTTTTTCAAGTGTTGGCTGTCATCACATGAATACTTAAAGTCAAAATTTATTTAACATAGAGTAAAATTATTCTAAAATAATTTTAGCTCAAATGAACTTAAAATTTATTTCAATATTAATTGCTTGAAATGTTTTTTTTTTGATTTGGTATTGCATATATGTAATATTTTTGTATCAATATTTATTCTAGATTCAACTTATAGTAAAATCACTTGGAATCAGATTAAAAAATATGGGAGTAAAAGGGATGTAAAAAGAACATATGTTTTCCTAAATGGAAAGTAGTTTACATGTATCACCATGTTTATTGACAAAATCATTGTTTTAATGATCTCAATGATTTCTCTGATTTTACTTTGGTAGAGAGTGACATATCTGGATAAGATTTATAGTTTGCAAAGACTATATTATAATCAAAATTCATAATATCAACAATTTCAAACTGTTCACCAGGAAACCTTGTTTTAACAATATATATTATGATCAAAGAACAATGTACAGAAAGTCTCTTCCTTTTTCATCTTTGAACTACTATTAAAATGATATCCTTCATTGACAATGTCCTATAATCTTCAGAGACCTTCAGAATATTCCTGTTCTTCATAATTTAACAAATTCCAAATGCTAATAGGATTTACAATACATGTTTATAAATTATCCATTTGGCACTTATCTACAGTTTGTAATCTACTATTACTATTCTCAAGAACTTATTCTTTTTTGGAATTCAAATCAATTTATCCAGATATAGTTGAGTCTCAACTTGAACCAACTCATCAATGCAAAAATAAAAGCTTCTGATCAAAATTGTTTTATTTATAGTGAAAGTTTTTTGTTTAATATACATTTGCTTAATATAATCATGAATGCATCTTTTCATGATGAGATATCTAATCATATATGAGAATCATTACAATATATATCAATTACACCTGACATTTTCTGTCTTTAAAGAGGGTTTTAACCTAATATGTTTAATCACTTGACTCCTATGCTAGGGCTAAAACATACACTGTGAGCTTAAAACAAATCTAAAAGGCATTCCCTTATCTAAGCCATTACTAGCTTCACTTCCTTATGAAGATCATTGCTGTTTTACTGATGCTATGAATTATGCAAATCTGTTAGACCATTCTCATTTTAGAGATTAAAAATTATATAATTTTAGACATTTACAGTCAACCTTGCCAATTATCAGATTCCAAATTCTGAATATTCCTTAATCAAAGACATAATTTTTTGTTAAAACTTATTACTAGGTCCAATTCCTATCAAAACTTTACATATTAATTGATTTAAGTTGAATCTTAATGCTTCAGGTATCTTCTGCAATAATCATTCAGAAGATATGATATACATCTTTCAAACTGATTCATAGTTTTTATCATTATGCCTTTTTGTATTTCACAAGGGTATACTTAATCATAAACAATTGCTTAAGAAAAGTTTTCAAGTATTTCATCACTATAATTCCACTGTAACTATTTATATTCTTAGAACTATGATGCTTGTGCTCTGCCCTATCATTTTGGACACCAAAAAGTAGTCTTAAAATAATATGTGATATAATATATACTTATATGCTCTCAAATTTTTACCTAAAAGTATGATGACTAAAGTTTGGCAGAATAATATTTTTTGAGTTGTACATTACCTTATATTTACAAGATTATTAGGAGGTAGAGAAAGTTTATTCTTTAGTGTGGTTCTGTATGAAACATATTAGTTACACATTTACCTATACATTTATCTACATAAAATTGAATTACTTTTTATCTGTCTTTAAACACTAGTTGTATTGCTTATGTTTTTATAAGTTGTGTATCATATTATATGTAAATGATTTTTTCTTTGTACATGTGTTAATACTTTTTAAAATTGTACTATTAATAAAGTTTATTTTATATATTAAAAAGTGATTATGAATACTTACCACCACCATTATTATAGCACAAATAAGGAAACCTCCAAACATTTCCTAATCCTACTGAATATCCCAATAATGAGAGTAAAAAATCAAATCTGCCAGTCCAATTCCCCCGCTCTGGCTCAGAATCTCCATCATTTTGTCCAAGCGGCGCAAGAGGAATAACACTACCAGATCGACTAATCTCATCTTCTCCAGGTTCATTCTGAAAATAATAAAAAAAAACAACAATTATTTTAACGTTTTTATATCACTTTAAATAATTTCAAATGATAACAATTATCATAAACTACTACATTTGTCATTAATTCTATTACTTTTCTATTATTTTGGCATGGTGGCTCAGTTGGTTAGAGCATTACCTTAAAATTCAATACTCACTAATCTAAGGGTCCAGGTTCAAATACCATGCTAGTACTGTCATTGGTCAGGTCAGCAATATTTGAAGAAAAGGGAAGAATAGTACCTCTTAAAACACTGTACATATACTAACCTGTTTGATGTGCTATTACTAACAGTTGAATGTATTTGAAATATTTAAATGAAGTTAAATTTTTCTAAAAACATTCAATACTCATATTAGATGATGGAAATAGTCCAACAACTAAAAAATCATAAACATTCAGGAAAATACTATTACTTTTTAACTTCTGTTATCTATATTATATTAGAGTTAAATTCCTAGCATAAAATGTGTGTAGTAATACGTTTCCTACGAGAATTGTGTTTATGATTGGTGATAGATAAAGGCACCGAATCAGTTTTATAGTAATGTTTGCTCTGTTAAAAAAAAATTTAAGTGGAAATTTTTTGTAATTGGTAGAGTTTTAACAGTAATAGTGGACCTATCCAATATTTTTAAAAGTTAGTAGTCTTTAGAATAGTGCTTTAAAATGGAGATTACATTGCTATGGCTGCCGCTAATTTTATTTTTAATATTTGCTCTTGTTCATTAATAGTTTATTTTTATCTTTGGGTTTGGTGTCTTTTATATGGTGAAGCTTTCCAAGCAGAAAACAAGAAATATAAAATTATGTCTATGCTACCAAAAAAATAATTGAAAGTCTTTTCACTGATAGAAGCCAAGATTTTGCTCCAAATGTTTTTTGACTAAAAAGAAATACATTTTGATAAAAGTAATTAGCTTATTTTATTTTTTCAGTTGCCATTTGTTTATTCGTAAATAATACCTGGGGAGGAGTATGAGGAAAATTTTATCTGTAAGTCATGTTTGAGACAATAGACAAAACTATTTAAATAACTTCTAAAATTAATGATTGATACCAAGTTAAACTATATTGATTTGTTATATGCTTTTATTTAATTTACTCATTTTTTGTCAGTCTGAATCAAATTTTGTATCTCAATTTTTATCCACTTCCAAATTTCCATAATGAATTACCATTTAGCATACATTTGCATTCTCAATGCCAGTCCATTATTTAAAGTTCGCAAACAATTTTAGAAAACAATTAAATTTTTAATTTTATATATAAATAAGGGCACTTTAAAACTGAATGATTCATTGAAAACTGATTTCAATAATCCAATGTTGTATATATAAAAGTATACAATCATCATCATTGTCAACTATTATCAAACCACTGCAGGATGAAGGTCTTTCCAAGATCAATCCATCTTCTTTGATCTCTAGCCTCTCTTCTCCAAATCACCCCTGCACACTTTCTTATTTTATCCATCTATCTCACATGTGCTATCTTTCTGGGTCTTTTACAATTCTTTTGAATCATTTCTGCTAGCAATATGCCCAGTCCAACTTCACTTCAGTCTTTTAATTTTTTCGATGAGGTCAGTAACACCTGTTTGTTTTCTTACCCATACATTGTATTTTTGATCTCTTTTTGATACTCCTAACATACATCTCTTTATACTTTTTTGAGTGGTCTGAAGTCTCTGAATTGCTCTTCTATCAATTGTCCAAGTCTTAGATTCATAAGTAAAAACTGGTAAAACATTTATTAAAAACCTTCCTTTTCAAACACATAGGTATATTTCCTTTTAGTATTAAGTTATTTCTATCAAAAACACTCCAACCAAGTTTAATTCTATGATTAATGTCATCCATTATATTTCCATCTGTGGTAATAATCTGACCAAGATATTTGTTGTTGTTAACTTTTTCTAACTCATCATAATCAATCTTTACTTTCATCTTTTGAAAAAAATTCATTGAACATTACTTTAGTCTTTTTAATATTTACCTTTAGTCCTACTTTTTTAGTTTCATCTGATAATTCCTGAAACAGTTCCTGTAACTCTAAAGCAACTACATCATCTGCAAAATCTAAATGACTTAAAAAATCTCTATTTACTTTTATCTTTAGTTTTTCATTTCAATTCACAAAATACTTCTTGCAGCACTGCTGTAAAAAGATTTGGAGATATTGAGTCATCTTGTCTTACACCCTTCTCAATGTTAATCTTCCTAGTATCATTATGTAATCTAATTGTTGCTGTTGCATTTTTATAAATATTCTTCAGAATATGATAATATCCTAGTCTATATCTTGATGATCCAATGTTTAATCACTGAAGAAATGTTTATAGAATCGAATGCCTTTTCATAATCTACAAATCCAAAGCATAATGGCAACTCATATTCATAAGTACTTTATATAACTTTTCTCAATACTTGAATATGATCTACTGTATGAAAACCACTTTTAAATACAACTTATTCTCTTGGTTGGTTGAAATCCAATGTTCTCTGTAGACAAATTGTAATTATCTTGGTAAATATTTTGTATAAAACTCATAAAAGATTGATAGGTCTGCAATTTTCTAATATCTTCTTTGCTTCCAATCATTTGGTACATCTTTATCATTTAGACATTTGGTATAATAACTTTGCCAAAAAATTTTCTATTTTTTTACCTGCTTCTTTTAATATATCGATTATAATTTGATTATTACCTGGAGCTTTTCCTTTCTTCATAGATTTAATTCGATGTCTCACTTTTTAATTTAAAATTCTAGGCAATTCAGAAGATGTAAAAGATGTAGGAAGTACTTGTTCTTTATTACTACATAATTCTTGATAGAACTCTTCTACCCATTTCATGATGTCATCTCTCTTTTTAGTAATAGTTCCATGTTTTTTCTTATTGCAGATATAGTTTTCTACCAATACCAAAATATTGTTTTACACTCTTGAGACTTTTATTCTCTTCTAAGCCTTCCTTGTTAGATCACAATTATATTTTCTTATATCATTATCAATTCTTTTTCTACCATTTTACAAAATTTAGAGATATTGAATATTTTTTAATGCATCGTTTTTATACATCTGCATATTTCTTCTTTTCTTCATTAATTCTCTAGTCTCAGTAAAAATTTTATTGGTGAATTGCAACTTTCTTCTACCATCTATCTTTGTTGCAGTTTTTAAAAGTGTATCAGTTATTTTCTTATTAATTTCATTCAAATCTGAATCATGTTCAAAATCTACTAAGGCCTGAAACCGATTTGCATGTTCTAATTTAAATTCACTAAAAGATTAAGAATATCAACTGTAAATATTGTTTTTCTTAATAATTTTTGTCTCTCTAGTTTCACATTAACACATATCTTACATTTTACTAATCGATGATCACTTCCTGTGTTGAATTTATTAAGATATCACAATCTTGAAATATATATTTTCTGTTAGTCAAAATATAATCCAATTCTGCTGTACCTTCAATTGGATATTTCCACATTCATTTTCTTTTAGCATTTTTCTCAAAAACAAGAATTCATAATATAAAGGTTTTTTTTTTTCTGCAAACTCCACAAGTCTATGTCATCTCTCATTTTTATTATGATAACCAAAATTATTTACAACACTATCATCTTTTATTTATTTACCAATTCTAGCATTAAAAACTCCCATAACAATTATAAAATGTTGTTTAATCTGATCAAAGCCTTTTGTGCATCCATATAAAAAATCTTCTACTACTTCCATCATCATGAGAATTTGTTGGGACATAAACTTAAATTACCTGTATTTGCCATCTGCTATTAAGTTGAATAACTAATCTTGCTACTCTGTATAATACACCTCAATGTCCACAATGTTGTTCTTCAGCTTTTTATTTATAATGAATCCTACTCCACTTATATTTCCAATATTTATGCCTTTGTTATAGAGTACATGCCCACTTTTAAAATCAATTGTCTTTTTATCTTTTCGTCTAACATAAAGTCCAATAATATCCCATTTAATATAAAACAGTTTTTTTCCAATTCTTGCTATTTTCCTTCACTTGAAAGCGATCTGCAGTTATATGTACTTAAATAAAAAGTCATCATCAAATGGAAGCCTGGCTCCACAATCAGGGGATTCTTAGCACACTTCACCTTTGGCTACCAATGATCACCTTTGTTGGTGACTTTACAGCTTCCTTGGAATAAGAGCCATGATTTATTTATGTCTGTCATGATTATATATATATTGGAAAATATTTATCATTTACACAAACATTCATTCTGCCTTATCAGGCAACTGAGAAAAAATGCTATGGTGTTTCTTGATTTTAAACTCAGAGGTAAAAAGCTAATAAACTCACCATTCTGGCTAATGCATGTTGGTGAGCAGCCATCCATGTTCGTAATACTATATGAATAATCACATAGTAATAACAGCTGCAACAACAAGAATGTATGAAGTGAACATTAGGAATTTGCCCTGCTCAGTTAATTTAAGGCCTCCAAGAGGAATCAAATAGTCTTTTTTCAGTTAATAGCAAACTCTTTTCTGTGGCCAAAAAAAAGTAAACAATACAAATATATATATTGTAACGGGCACATACGCTGTTACATTATTTGTTTTATTATTAAACATGAAAAAATAAAAGTTCGCAAATAAAAACTTTTTTAAGAATTAAAAATTGAAAATTAAAAAATCATCTAAACTCTAATATATATAAAATCGCACAGAAGAGAAATTAAAAAAAGAAACTTTATTAAAAAAAAAGAAAAAAAAGTTTTAAAACTAAATTTTCAAGAAAAAGACTTAAAAGATTTAGAGATAAAAAAAATTAATTAATGTTATTGAAAAATGGAAATGATTATTTTAATTAGTCCAAGTGAACTAGCCCTTGGGCATTTAAAGGTATAAGCAATGGTCAGATTGGAAAACAATAAAAACTAATAGCAAATAAAAAGAAATCCCTTAGGAATCGAACCTCAACAAAAAAGTCTTCATCATCATGATGTAATGTTGAGTTAATCCACAAAATTAATATAAAAGGAAAGGTTTGGAAATAAAAAATAATTATTATTAAGAGAGGACAGATATGTGTTAAATTGGAGAGGGTTGGAGGAGAAGGGATTGAAAGATGCACTTTCAATTCCTTCAGTTGTTCAAAAAAATGAAACATCGTTTTCCGATATTGCGGACTACAGGACATCAAGGCCCAGAAGAATACCATCAACCATAAAGAACCAATGGTTAACTGCACACTGATCTCCTTATGACTTCATGGGAATTAACACCTTCCATTACAAGAAATCAGAGACTACGGACATTTTTCAAAACAGTAAGAAATATATAATTAATGAACATTTCTAAACAAAAAGAACTCTAAATGCTAAACTTTTCAATATTTTAAATAGAAGAATTTCCTATCTGACTAAATTAGTTATAATTTTATTTGATGTATTTCTTTTGTAAAATCATTTCCACTTATTTTTTTTTTTTTTTGTTCTTTAAGTTTTTATTATGATTTCTGTTTTTTTGTTAAACTAAATTATATAAATGTTAAATTTAAGTCGGGTGTGAATGGCTATATAGATTTGTGAAGTTTTATTAGGGGAGGGTAATCTTAGGTTATTCATTTCATAGTTGAATTAAGTCAATGGATTGGATATATTAGTGTAATTAGTAGATGTAGTATGAGATTCACTACAGGCAGAATCACTAGTATATGTTGCACACCCTCTTTTGCCTATGGAATGGGATCGTAAGTTGGCAAAAAGGGCCGCATTCTCTTCCTATGGAGTTTTTTTTTATTGCTCTTCTCATTAGATTGATGTAGTATTCCTATCTGGACGAGAGTCAATTTCTTCTCTTAACCTATATTTGTGCTGTTGTATTTGTATTACATTGAATACATCGATATATCAGATGGGATTGATGTTGGTTTAACTGCAAACTTTTGGCCTAAGGTTAAATAAGGGATAAAATATTTTCTTTTCAAATGCAATCTATGTAGTCTATTCATAGTCGACACTCTAAATGCATTAAATTTAAGTTGGGTACAGATGCTTGCATAGATTCGTTATCGGTTAATTATGTTTTTGGTTTTCATATTTGATCAAAATATATAGACATTTGGTAAATAATGATACCTTATTGTGAGTATCTAAAATGTATTTATTCAGATGTTTTTTAAGTTATTGGTGTCAATGTGGCATCTTATGATGAATGCCATTGGGTTTCTTATAAATTTCCCTCTGCAATTCCATCAATGACTATATTTTGATCATTTATGTTTATTTTGAAATGTTTTTAACTGTGTAATCTATGCAACCGATCTATACTTAACATTATAAAACAAACTTTTATAAATCCATCTGTGCGAACTTATAAAAATTAAAATATAAATTAAAATCTAAGATCAAAGTTAAAAATGTAAATTAAATTTTAAAATGTAAAACTGATACTAAAATAATTTTAAATCTTATATATGTTTAAATAAATGTTTGTGTGTTATTTCTGGCAGTGGTTTCCTTTATTTTGAAAATGTTTTTAGATAAGAATTGTTTTATTATCTCTGCTGTTCCACTGAGCTGGTGACATTGGGCTAACAGTCGGAATTCAAAATATTATAAAATAAAAAAAATTTTTTTTTTTTTAAACTTATGTATCTGCCTACTTTATAAATTTTCTAGGTTTAAATGCATAATGGTGCCCTGTAGTGTAGATACGTTAAGTCTCTTATTCTCCCCAATCATTATAATATATATATAAGAAAAAAGTTAAAAAATTGATTTATTCACATAAATGGGTAAAAAAGTAAAAAAAAAAAAATTTCTTCAGTTTTTACAAATAAAAACATGGGACACTCATATTTAGAACTAAATTTCCAAAGAATCATTTAAATAAACACACAACTAATGCTACTTTCTGTCTATCAGTGAGTGGCATTAATACAACAAAGTAGGTGTTATTTGTACGTTTCTTTAAATGATTTTATGAGAATCTAGTTTGTACAAAGTTTATTCATGAATTTGTTAAAATTGTTAAAATCTAATTTCTATTTATGTAAAAAATAACTAAAAATATTTGTAACATCTTTGTAAAAATTAGAAAAACTTCTTTCTTTATTTTTTAGTGCAATTATGCTAGTGAAAGTGCTTTTTAAATTTAAAAAAAAAATATTTATGTTGAAATTACTTCAACATCAATTTTGACTCTCTAATATCAATATTTTGATCACTTCAACACTGACCATTAATTTTACAGTTTTACTGCCTTTTTTTAAATTTAATGAAGAATGTTTTTTTGATGATAACAAGAACAATGAAAAAAAAGGTAATTTATATAACAAACTAAGCTATAAGCATTGTGAGAGTTTATCAGTCTTAGGTATTGCTTTTTTATAGTGTTTGTTCCATTGATTGAAGTGCCTCTATTTCACATTAAGGAATAAGCCTTCACAATCATTGGATACAGGAAAATTGTGCATAAAATTGTTATCTAGTACCCACTCATCCAAAATAACCAACTAGTTTTTAGCTTGTCTATTTCATCAGTGAAGAGCCTTGGAATTGAGAGCACTGCGTCTAGATCTTAGAACTTAATGCAACCTTCCAACAGCCACATTTTACCTATTTGGTTATAAACCTAGGAACCCAAGATGAAAACATCATAATGTTTCCAACCCAAACTCTGAAACTGGAAACTAATCTGGAAATGTCACATGAGTAGGTACTAGATAGGGATTTTATGCACAAACCTTCTTGCATCCATTGATTATGAAGGTTTGCAGTTAAAGGCAATACTTTATGGAAAGTTTGGTACTGTGTAAGCATGTAAAATGGTGATCATGTGATGTTTTGATGGTTAAAAATTAAAATAATAAGTGTAATATAAGTAAACACACCAAATTACTTTCTAAATATGAATTACTTTCAAAATTTGAATTTTATTAAAGCAATGTATCTATTCATCTATATATTATAATTACTTTTCTTTCTTTTCTGAGTAACCGAGTGAGTCAATTTTTTATAATTATGTTTTCTATTACTAATTTTAGGGTATTTCACATAAAAATTGCAATAATCAAATAAATACAACATCTATGCATAGCACAATCATACCCCAAACATCTTTTCATAATACAATTTAAATATCACTGATAAAAGAAAACTTTCAATAATTTTTAATTTCTCACGATCACCATTCTTTATACTTACATAAGCTGTTTATACAGAGGCAAAATTCACCATACAGTAACATCACTTAGTGCAAGATAGAGTAATTAATTTGTTTGTCTGATTTAAAATATAAACCAATATGCTTGTAAATATCTTGTTAGTTTTTTAAATAGAAGAGTGGATATAGATGTTAAGATTAAGCACAGACTACAATGTGCTGATGCTTTTAATGAGTTAAAAGGTACATATTTCATCACAATAAAAATTATAGCTGTATATATTTTACTTAATTTATTAAAAGTCAGACATAGACCTTATATCAATACAACTTAAAAATCTTATAATAATTTACTATAAAGATATTCCATCAAATTTTAAAAGTACGATGGCAAGATTGTATGACATGTTTTTCAGCTTAATGCATGTGATACTCTATAATCCATTATTATAAATCACATTTTTTATTGCTCTGTGTGGTAGAGAGATTAAACTATGGAGTATAAAGGTTTCAAGTTTAATCCAGTACTAAAACTTCCAGAGTCCAAAGTTTTTATGAAACTTCCAAACAATGAAGTCATTCAATTTTTTTTACATTATTTTTAGAGTAGACATCTGAAATGAAGCAACATCTAAAGTTTTTAATGCAATGTTTTATGGAAAGTATGGGAATAGTTTTTATGGGGGAAAGTAGACCATGCTTGTATGATATCACAATCCTATTGAATCTAGCAATGACACTCTTTTATAGGCTAATAATGATATTTTGAATAGGAGAGTGATATGTTCATTTTATCTACTAACTTATATTGAGATAAATATATCTAGCATAGTGAAGTCAAAACAGCTCTTTGTAATCTTAAGATTTCAGTTACTAATGGAATACCTGGAGAAGTTATAAAATGTGGTAGTGATAAGTTAGCTTCAAAATTATTGAAATTTTTTTTTGGAATATGTGGTTCTATAAAATGATTTCATTCAACCTTAACAATGCTTTTAGCATTCCAAGTTTTAAAAACAAAAGAATAGACAATATTGTAGGAATTCTCATAAAATATGATTATTATCCACTACAGAAAAGCTATTTTCCAGGATTTTGTTGAATAGATTACCTCCAATCACAAGTAAATGTTTACCAGAGGTTCATTGTGATTTTAGAGAATTAAGATACACCATAGATATGGTTTTTGTTGCCATCAAAATGCAATTAAAATGTCATAACCAAAAGACTAATTTATATATTGTTTTTATTGTTTTTATCAGATGCATTGGATTCAGTTAGTAGGTAAGGTTTATGACATTGTTTAAAGTTAGTTGGTTATCCATCAAATTTTTTTGATATTATATAGCATCTACACTTGCACAATTTTAAAAATGCAATGGCAAGATTGTAGCACCAATCACTATATCCTTCACCATGCAGAAGGTGATACTATTGAGTACACTATTGTAAAATCACATCTTCATTAGATTGGACATGTAAAACAAATGAACAATGGAAGATTTAATAAAAGAGTGTTTTATGGTGAACTTGAACATGGGTTTCATAGGAGAGATAGACTCATCTACATTATAAGGATTATCTCAAAGAGATTCCAAAGAAGTGAAATGCCAATTTTTTTTCCTTTGGAAAGATATGAGAGACTGGAATACATTGAAGAATTACAATTAGACTTGGTGTTGAAGAATTTCAGAAAGAAATGTTTTCTACTGAAGAAATTGAAAAATAACATAAAACATCAAGAGAACAGAAATATAGATCACCATATTCCATATGCAACAAGTATTTGTTGTTGACAGATTAGTTAGCATAGTCATCTCAAAAAACATTTCTAAAGGAGTTTTTGGTATTGTTTTTTTCTCTTTCTTGCTTTTTTTTTCAGATTTAGAATTTGTGATACTCATTTCCAAGCAGCTGTTTTTATTATTATTAATATTTTAATAACAAAAAATAAACCTAAAATAATACACATGATTTTTTGTATATTTGAGATTTTATTTATTAATTAGATTTTTTTTAAAATTCTTATAGTGAAAATAATGTTTTTAAATGTATAATTTTCTTAAAAAACTATCAAAGATAATTTACAAATAAAATAAAAAGTAAAGGATGAATATTAAAGACACTATTACTAGTTGACATTTCTAATCTTCAAAAACACTCCAATAAATTTAAATTAAAACTTTTTAAAATATAAACAAACATTGAAATGATTCAAACCTAACTGAGGTCAGTAAGAAGATAATTGATACTTTACTAAGAATTACAATAAAGATAGATGGGAAAAAATCATCAAGAATATACCAGTAAACTTTTAATTGAGACAAAAGAATGAATGAATGAAGAAAAGAAGAAATATGAAAATATTTAAAAATGATATATTAAGAAGAAATGAATATCTGAAGTTTTGTAAAATAGTACCAAAAAGTGTTATTAATCATATAAAAAAATGTACTATGAATTGACAAGAAAAGCTACAGAAGAGAATAAAAATATAAAAAGTATTTGAAAAATCAACAACATCTTAATATTAGAAGAAAAGTTATTTCAGCAATAAAAGATGGAACTATTACTAAAAATAGACATGACATCATGGAGTGTGTGCAATAGTTCTACAATGAATTATATTGTAATAATAATAATAAAAAAAAAAAAACAAATCATTTTAAACGAAAAAGTGAAGGAAGCAATTAAATCTATGAAGAAGAGAACCACTCTGGAAAATGATAGAATTAGTTTATCTTAAAAGAAATAAGTAAAGAAATAAAAAAATTTGCTGGAAAAATATATAACAAATAGTTAAATAATAAAGATGTAATTGTTGATTAAAGAATGCAGTTATTAATAATGATATGTAAGAAAGATGATAAAGAAAATATTAAAAATTATAAGCTTATCAATCTTCTCTTAATTCTATATGAAAATGTTATCAAGGTAATTAAAATTTGTCTACAGAAAACTATGGAGTCAAACTAATTTAAAGATCTAAGTGGATTTAAATGTAGTTTTAGCTCAATGGAGTACATACAAATATTGAGAGAAGCTATAGAAATAACTAATGAATACGAGATATTACACATTGAATTTATACATTGTTAAAAGACTTTTGATTTTATAAGTATTTCCACAGTGATTAATACTTTGAACCATCAAAACATAATCTTAGGAGAATATGATATTGTGATGTATATTAAAATAAAAAATAGTGATTAGATTATGTGGTAACAAAGAGAAGATTAACTTTGATTAGAGTTCATGACAAACTGATTTCATATCTCCAAAATGTTTTACAATAGTTTTACAAGAAATATTTTGTATGATAAACAGGAAGCTATGGGATTAAAAATATATACAGATCATTTAAATCATGTAGACTTTACACAAGATGAAATTCTTTTTGCAAATAATGCTTCAGAACTTCAGAAAATATTGCAAGAATTATCAGATGAATGTTAAAATGGAAGTCTAAAGTTAAATCTAAAAAGTTTAAAATAATGCTCAATGGGTTTCTCAAAAGAAAATAATAAAGGTGAATAATAAAGAATTTAAAAAAATTAATAACAAAATATTTTTGTAAGATTAGTAATACAGACAGAAAAATAATTGGTGACATTAATAATGGAATTACTCTTGAATAGAGTGTTTTGGTAGAAATTATTAAATATAGAAAAGATATATGCCTATGTGTTTGAAAAGAGGCTTTTAATGGATGTGTTTTTCTAGTTTTGATTTATGGATCAGGTGCATGGACATTTAACAGAAGAGCAAAACAGAAATTACAGATCACTTACTAAAATATGAAATGACATATGTTGGGAATAACAAGAGTGAATTAAAAAAAAAATATTTGAGTGAAAAAACAAATACATATTACTGTCATTATTAAAAATATTAAGAGACTCAAATGGAACTTGACATATTACTGGAAAGAAATAATAACAGGTGAACAGTTGAAGATTTAAACTGTATCTCAAAAGTTTGTCAAAGATTTTGAATGAGACAATATATGATATAGGTGAAATAAGAAAGTTTGTTGGTACATGTGGAGAAGAGAGACTATGAATTAGAGAAAATAATTAAACAGGCCTTCATTCCGCAATGGATTTGTTGTCTAATTATGTTATACAATTGGATTAAAATCTGAAATTGAATTTTATTACAATTGTTTTTTCTTTATAATAAATATTTGCATTCAAAATTGAATTTCACACTTATTTAACAACTTGTCAAAAGAAAATTTTATTTATTCAACTACTACTTAAATAAAAGATGTTTCCAAAATTATTATCATAAAATCACCAGACAAGATTCTGATTGCTATGTTATTTCATCTCCCATAGTAGCTTAAATTATTTTCAGCTCAAATTTTTTTATTGAAACATTAATGAATTATGCTACATAAATCTAATAGCAGTAAGATTGGAAGCTTCTTCGAGATAAAGTGATTTACCGGAGGTCCTTGAATCGATAGTTTTCTCTACCTTTTATTTTTGTTATGCTATTTACATGTACTTAATTATAAACATTATTTTAGAAATAATTTTGTGTTGATACTTATATTCTGATAATTTCAAATTAAAAAAAATAAGTTATTCACTCATAATTTGATCTAATAGAGGATGTCCTATATTATAAACGAGTACATACGAGGGATGATAATTTAATCCTCAGAATTCATTTGGCTACTATTGCCTCCAAAGTAGTCTCCTTGTGCATCTATTTACTGAATAAAATGACATCCTATTTCTGAAGCACACATGAAACTCATTTTCAAAAATACTGTTAAGCAGCTGTCTCACATTCTTTAGGATATCAGTTATAGTAGAAAATCTTTGTTTTGTTAGCACAGTTTTTAAATTTTGGAAATAACCAAAAATCACAGGAAGCTGAATCAAGCAAATAGACAGGATGGTCTAGTTGTGTAATTTATTTTTGGTTGAAAAGTCTCTCATAATGAGCACACACACCATGACTTGTTGCATTGTTGTAGTGAATGATCCACTTGTTAGACCACAATTGGGATTTTTTTCTCTGAACAGAATCTCATAATCTCAGAAGCACTTTTAAATAATATTGTTAGTTGATTGATTGTCCCTGTTCAATAAATTCTTGATGGACTATTTCCTTGTGATCAAAAAATACACACCAGCATGATCTTAAACTGTGAGTTCAACATATGCACCTTTTTAGAACATGGCAGATCTGAGAATTTCCATGATGTACTCTGATGGTTTGCTTCTGTGTCTGTAAATGCCAAGTTTCATCACTTGTAATTACTTTTGAAAGCAGATGCATATTTGAAGAAAAATCATTTGCAACATAAAACTGATGCTGTTTCAGTTTATCTATCATGATCTATGGCACAAACAAAAACAGAAATCTTTCTCATGACCAATTTTGTTTAAAATTAAACTGTTTTTTGATTAATCTGCAATTCTTCAGCTACCAATTGTACACTTAATCATCCATTAAGCAGAATTGCAGCTTCCACTTTCTTACTATTAATGTCATTCATTGTTGTATTTGAATGTCAACTTCTGGGGTCAACTGCACATTTTGCCATTTTTGAACCTCTTATGCCACTCAAACACAAACTTCTTCATAGTATTTTACCTTATGCCACTTACACAGTTGTAATAATTTAATAGAACATTTGCTGATTTCACATAATATTTGATATTAATACATTGCTCGAAATTTCAATCACAATCTTTTATGCCAAATCTCTCAATAACTAACAACTAACTCAATCAGCTTAACATTTACACATGAGTTAGCTTAAACATGTTCAAACCCTTCATACTCATGTGATTTTAATACAATTAGGTCACAAGTTACACCATATGGCCATCCATTCTAGGAATTGAATTATCACACCTTGGGTAGAAGATAAAAATTAAAATGTTTTCAGCACATTTTATTTTTAAAATTAACTTTTTTTTTTTTTACGAATAATTATTTTTGATTTACGTTTTAATTTTAAATTTGAGGCCTAATAACATCTACGTATATAACACATGCATAATTTTTAAACTGATGAACAGGTTTGAAAACATGGATGTCAAAGAAGAGTATAATGATAAGATACTTTAGATATATCATACATTTATATTTATTTTGACCATTGAATAATATGAATTAATTAATTATTAAGCAGCAGTGACAGTAGACCCCGATTCACCTCAACTTTCAGAAAATCATAGTTTTAAAAATAATAACTTTCAGTTATTCACAAGTCGAAAACATATTAAAATAAAATTATGATAAATAAACAAAAAAATTCAATTTTCTAAATTTCCATTTATAATTCACAACACTGGATGCCACGCAATCCTAAATAAGTTATAAAGACAAAAATCTCCATACAGTAGTGCCACCCAGGGTAAGCCAAAATAATCAATGGATGCAGAAATATTTTTGTATAAAACTTCTATCTAGTGCCTAATCATCCAATATCCCAAGATTAGTTTCTAGTTTATGGCTGTCAACAGTGAGAAGCCATGGATCTGAGAGTACTCAAAGTTTTATAGTTAGCTAATAAGGTAAAAGGTGGCCTCTGGAGAGTTGCATTAGATCCTAAGATCTAGGTGCAGTGCTCTCAGATCCAAGGCTCCTCACTGATGAAAGTCACAAGCTAGAAATTAGTCTGGGGATATTGAATGAGTAGACACTAAATAAGGATTTTATGCACAAATCTCTTGCATTCATTGATTACTCTGGTTTGCACTGAGTGGCTCCACTGTATGGAGAGTTTTATGTTTTAACAGCTTGAACAAGCATAATAAGAAATAGTGATCATGTGGTGTGTTTAGTGGTTTAATACCAATTCTGCATAATAGGATAATGATGGCTATGGTTATTAAAGAACCAAAGACATCAAAATGTATTGGTACTGAAGTGAGTTCAGATCTATATGACTATATAAGCTAGTGAGCTTGGATTGAAAATATTACTGTGTTTTCAATTTCAGACTCAAAGTTTTGTAGTCAAGTAGAGATGAAAAGTGGCTGCTGGAGGCTTGCATTAGATCCTAAGATCTAGGTGCAGTACTCTCAGATCCAAGGCTCCTCACTGATGTAAGTCACAAGTTAGAAATTAGTCTGGGGATATTGAATGAGTAGACACTAAATAGGGATTTTATGCACAAACCTTCTTGCATCCATTGATTATTCTGTCTTGCACTAAGTGGTGATACTGTATGGAGAGTTTTGCCTCTGTGTAAACAGCTTCTATAATCATAAATAATGGTGGTCATGTGAAGCTATAAACAAGTAGCTGACTTAATTCTTTATCTATAAAGTAACTTAAAATTTCTGGTTTAATATTTTTTTTAATTCATTTAATCTTAAGAAAAATAAAAAAAAATTTCAATATATTTTTTTCTTTTTAAATAAATAATTTTATTTTCTCATTTAGATTTGAACAAATTAATGATTCAAAACAATTCTTTGCAATCTTAAAAACAGAAAAAGCTTCAGACTCCTATGAAATAACTAGAGAAGTTTAATACTATTATAGCAATATCTTAGCTTCAGAAACTTTGCAATTTTTTAGGAATATATGGAACCATGAAATTGTGTGTTTTGATCTTAACAATCTTGTATTGTTCCAGTTTTTAAAAATTACAAAGGCAAGATTACAATAATTATCATAGAATATCATTATTAGCCACTATAGAAAAACTACTTTCAAGGATTTTGTTGAATAGATTGCTTCCAATCATACATGAATTGTTTCTAGAGATTCCCTTTGGTTTTAGATAATCAAAAAAACACTAAAGGTATGTTTTTTTGATGCAAGACAAATGCAAGAAAAGTGTCAAAAACAAAATCATGAATTACAAATTGTTTTTATTGATTTTATCAAAGCATTTGATTTAGTTAATAGGACAGGTATATGACAATTTTGAAATTAGTTGGTTGTCTATCAAAATTTATTTATACTATACAGCTTCTACATAATAAAATGACAGGAAGTGTTATTAGCATAGGTGGAAAATCAGAGCATTTGAAATAAAAATGAATATGTACTTGCTCCAATATTATTTTTAATTTTTATGACAGTGATCTTTGGAATTGTGTATAGGCAGCTTAATCAAACAGAGAACAAGATACAATACAGGTTTGTTAGTAGAATATTTAATTTGCATCAATTAAAAGTCAAAGCAAGGAACTTTATCCTCTTGGATTCTAGATTTACAATATGCTGATAATTGTGATATATTTCCAGAATGTTTTTAATGTTTTGAATGCAAGTTTTTATACTGATATTGGTTTTATAATTAATAATCAAAAAAAACTTCTTTATTAACCAGTGCCAAAAGAAAAATTCTCATCAACTTTTACCTCGAATAATTATCAATATGAGAAATAAGTTTAAATACCTTGGTAATTTTATAAGTAGAAGTCAAACAATTTACTCAAGAGAAAACACATATGCAAGATAAAATGTAAAAAAACATAGTCTGAGTTCAAATCCCACATATATTACATATATAAATGCAGGTTTAAGCCTGTGCAATGTATTAATTTATATAAATAGTGTGTAATAGGCCTGCCCATCCCTCGCATATGTATGTATAAATGTATTATTCTCCTGTACATGAGGGGTCAGAATGACTAATATGTCAACATGGGTAGGATGACAACCTTGACACTAATAAGGGCTATGAATGTTCCATCATCAGATTTTCAATGAAATAGAAGGCTGAAGAGTTGTGAGTTGGAATAGTTTGAAGCCTGTCCATTAAAATATGAAGATTAGCTATCTTAATATAAAGCTGAGCACTGATTATATATATGTGTGAGGATAGTAATCTAGATCAATTGATGATTGCTGGTTTAGCATGAAATATGTAGATTGGTGATTATTTATGTTTTCAACAAGTGTGTTATCAGGTGGATCAGCAATATGAGATGGCACTGAGAGTATTGGGTTGGGTGAAAGTCTGAGTTCGAATCCCTCATATATTACATATATAAATGCAGATTTAAGCCTGTGCAATGTATTAATTGAAAAAGTAAAAGATTAGGAGTATGAGGCATATTGCAAATCATTGTGGGATTTTATATAATAATTAATTCCATAAAATCTGGTTATTATAAGACCATAGATATATTGCGAGTGTATATGAAAAAAGAAAAAACATTTATATACTTTATGGTTTAAAATGTGAACTTATTATTTGAACATTTTTTTTTGAAATTTTGAATTAATTGAACAGTTTTAAAAATTTAAACTCAATTTTCTGTAATGGTTAAATTCGTGTAAAACTAGTGAAAATAAAGTAAAACAATATTAATGAAGATAAGAAATAAGAATTAATCACGTATTTTTTACTGTAACCTAAAATAATCCAGACCAAAAAAAAATCATTTATAAAGATCATAACTATTTTAAAAAAACACTGTTTAATGTAATTAAACATTATTAAAATTAATGTGTACGTTTGAAATGGATATAAAATGAATTTTGTTTCATCATAAAGTAAACAATTTATTTTCTTTATTTAAATAATTACGTAAATATTTTTATATTTTAATATTTAAACTAAATTAAAAATGTTCAAGAAAAAAAAAGTAATTTCATTTGTTTTTTTAATTAAATTTCTTACGAATCATAAAAAAAAAATTTTTTTCTTACGAATCAGACATTAATTGGAGACTATTAGTGATTGATAAACAAGACATTAATAAATTTTATTAGTCATTTATTAGACTAGAGATGATTCAATAATGAATAATATTTCTGTACTGTAACTTTCATCACACCACTCTCACGCAAGGTAGGGACTGACTTCCATCCACTTTTAACACCTTGTGAAGGGATGTAATCATAATCATATGATCAAAGATATGAAAATGATCCCCAAGATGTACTTTTTATTCTGAACCAGCACTCATCTGTTTGCCCAAATCACAATCTCTTACACATGTTTTTATCATTGTTTAGTATATATATATACCAAACAATGATAAAAACATATTATATATATATATATATATATATATATATATATATTGGATGAGAGGAGTGTAGTAAGGATTACATAAATATTGGCAACAAGGCATGTCTTCAGATTTAGGAGCATATACCCTAAATTTTCCTCATATGGTAGAGAAATTTTTTTTTGGTTCTCTCCAACTCTATTGCAAATGAATCAGTCAAGAGTAAAATTCAGATATTTATTGTCAGTGTTTAGTTATATGAAAAACAAAACATATAGATATGGATTTACAGAAGTTCTTCACAGAACAAAAGTTAACTTAGCATTTATTGAGTGAAATAAGTAAAACTAGCCTTGAATATTTTCTAATTGCTAATTTTAATTGGGTTGTTGTCACTGTCTGAAAGTACAGTTACTATAAAAGAATATATATATATATATGTGGACTTGAAATATATTATAACCCATCTGCTGTCATCCTACAAGATATATTCTTAAATTGTACCAACCACAAAGTAATGGGAAAATGAAAATCAGCTCATTTCATATTAATATAAAACAATAACATAAAGAAAACAAAACCAATAGTAGAATAAACATTAATCATAGCTAATAACATAAAAACAACACTATGGAAAACAACATTTGTAAAGTGGACTTCTTATCTAGAAGGATTGACCTGTAAAGAAGATATTTTGAGTATTATATTTAAACCAGACTGTTCATGGTAAAAGTTAAAAATATAGATAATAATATCACAATGATTTCATTTAAAATTGGCAAGGTTTTAACTTTCATTATATCCTAATTAATTCAAATATTTAAAGATGTTAGAATTTAATTAGTGATAGAATCTTGCAATTTTTAACCATGAGCTATTAAACAATATAAATTTTTATTTAAAAAGTTATATTATAAGGTGTGAGTGTGTGTAATTAACAAATGGTTTAATGCAAATATGTGCATATATTTTTGAAGAGGTAAAAAAGGGAAGATGAGGTCAGTAAAATATAAACCCTACTAGAGATATATACAAATAGACATACTACAGCAATGATTTATGTATGTATATGTATCCACCATATAAAAATGATTTAATGTATTATATGGGTAGGAAATGAGATTTTCTTTGCCATTCTCATAATTTTTTTAATTCACATGTTCACCATCTTTCTCATAACTGTTATTAAAACAGGCAAATCTCTCCATACAGTAGTGCCATTCAGCACAATCCAGAGATAGGAATTTTATGCACAAGTCTTCTGGCATCCATTGATTACTCTGGCTTGCACTGAGTGGCACTACTGTATGGAAAATTTTGCCCGTTTTAATTTCTTAATTCATTGAATTATTATTTTAAACATAAAATGGTCTATCTATCTATTTTTTGTTCAATTCTCCAACTGATTATTTACTCAAATATGTGAGTGTGAGTCATCTACTGTGCAGAAAAGAGTTCAAAGTGATCCAAAATTGTTCTACAGCAGGAGTAATTTATTGAATGAAAATTTGTATTTAATAATGTTAATGTTTTTATTTATTTATATTAAACTCTGTATTAACAATTGACATGAATTGTTATTTTATAGTATATACAGAAGTATTATTTATTTAATAATGAAGCAATGCAGTGAATTTAAAAATGGTATTGAAGTATAAATGCCTTTTTATTCTTAAAACAAATGATCAGATCAGATGAATAAGTGATTATTTCTAGAGAAATATAACAAGTTCATCAGTATTATTTCATTGAGGTTGTGCTTTGAGTAACCCACTGTGGTTGGTTACAACAATAACGTAGTTGTTGACTAATATTGTGGAAGATGAATAAAGGTTTGGATATTTGCATTGATGCTTTAGTGCAGTAGTTGATCATCCAGAAGATGATGAATGCCAATGGGTGGCATGAGCTGCAGATGTTTAAATTCATCATCAGCATTATTACACTTATTTATATAGTAAAATTTTGTGCATATATGTTAATGCCTTTTGTGATAATTACAGTTTCAGGTATGGTTTGGGGATATATCTGATCAATAATTAAGTCAAAATAATCAATTACATAAAAAAAATTCAATGGTGCTTAATCTCGGACATAATTGTACAATTGATTTGTTATATTATTTATTTAATTTTTTAAATAAAGTATTTTATTCCCATTATCAAATAATAATAATAATAATAATAATAATAATAATAATAATAATAATAATAATAATAATAATAATAACAACAACAACAACAACAACAATACTACTACTAATAATAATAATATACTCTAGTATGAATATTAGTATAATAATAAAAATGTCATAATGAAAGGACATATCCCTGCAATTTATTTACTAGCAGCCACTCTTAAACAAGTAGATCAGAAAAAAAACATTTAAATAAGAAAAAAAAAGATGAGTTTTATAGTGATTTTCCAAACTAATCAGTAAAATATAAAAATGGGCATATAGATATGCATTAAATGAAGATTTTCATGGGCTACAAATATAAAAGATATCCAGGTTCATTTATATATAATTTATTGCACTCTATATATATATATTGTAATGGGCACAGATGACGTTACATTGTTTTTTTATTATTAAACATGAAAAAAATAAAAGTTCGCAAATAAAAACTTCTTTTGTAAGAATTAAAAATTGAAAATTAAAAAAATCATCTTAAACTCGTATATATATATAAAATCGCACAGATAAAAAAAAAAATTATTAAAATAAAACTTTATTAAAAATAGAAAAAGTATTTTAAAAGCAAAAACTTAAAAAGATTTAATTGAAGATAAAAATATATCTTCAAGAATGTAGATAAATTAATTAATCTTTTGTAAAATGGAAATGATTATTTTAATTAGTAAGCTAGCTCTTGTGCATTTCAAATGTATAAGAAACGGTCAGATAGGAGAGGAAAAACAATAAGAACAGAATGGCCAATGAAAGAAATCCATCGGGGAAATCAGACCTCAATGGAAGGATCATCATCATCAATGACATAATGTCAATTGAATCCTTAAAATTAATATAAAAGGAAAAGTTTGGAAATTATTAGTTAGTTATTATGAGAGGACAGATATGTATTAGTGTGGAGTTGGAGGTGAAGGGATTGAAAGACGCACTTTCAATTCCTTCAGTTGTAAAAAAAAACAAAATGAAACATCGTTTTCTGAGGACCAGCTAGAGTAAAAAACCTCCAGATGAATAAATAAAATGGCCTAAAGAATACCAACCTCCTTAGGATGGCGTGGAAATTCACATTCAAATGGCAAGCAACAGATAAAGCTGGACATTTTAAAAATTGTAAGAACTTTATATTCATTTGAAAACAATAAGAACTCTAAATTCTAAACCTTTTAGTAAATAATACAAATAGAATCCTATCTGACCAACATAAATTAATATTAATAATGTTATTTGATGTATTTTTTTATTTAAAATCATTTCCATTTATTTTTTTTGTTCTTTTAAGTTTTATTATGACCTTTTTTGTTTTTCGTTAAATTAAATTATATAAATGTTAAACTTAAGTCGGGCATGAATGGCTGCATAGATTTGTAAAGTTATATTATGGGAGGGAGGGTAATCTTAGGTTATTTGTTTCGTAGTTGAATTGGGTCAATGGATTGGATATATTGGTGTAATTAGTAGATGTAGGATGAGATTCACTATGGGCAGAATTGCTAGTATACACTGCACACTTTCGTTTGCCTATGGAAGGGATAATAAGTCGGAGTCCACTGTCCTTTCCTATGGGTTTTTTTTATTGCTCTTCTTGTCAGATAGATGTAGTATTCCTATCTGGCAAGAGTCAATTTTTTCTCTTAACCTATTTGTGCTGTCGTATTTCGTATTACATTGAATACATCAATGTATCAGATGGATTGATGCCAGTTTGAGAACTTTTGGCCTAAGGTTAAATGAAAGACAGAATATTTTCTTTTCAAATGTGAATCTATGTACTCTATTCATACTCGACATTCTAAATAAAAATACTAAACTCATCTGTGCGAACTGATAATAGCTTATAAAAAGTAGAATCTAAAATCAAAGTTAAAAATGTTAGTTAAATTTTAAAATGTAAACTGATACTAAAATAATTTTAAATATTATATATGTGCGTAAATAAATGTTTGTGTGTTAATTACTGGTAGTGGCTTATTTTATTCTTTTTTTAAAATATTCTTAGATAAGAATTTATAGAAATAAAATTTAAATCTCTGCTACTCCCTGAGCTAGTGACAATGGGCTAATGACCGGAATCAAAATATATAAAATAAAATAAAAAAAACTTTTTTTTTACTTACGTATCTGCCTACTTTATAAATTTTCTAGGTTCAAATGCCCAGTGGCGCCCTGTAGTGCAGATTACGTTAAGTTTCTCCAATTTTTTTGGATCATTATAATATATATATAAAAGGCAAGATTGTTAAACAGACGTGATGATATATATAAAATACTTTCTATTTGGATGCATTTTTAAAAAACCATTAATCTAAATAATTTCTGATTTTTATTATTTCTGTTTTTTATTGAGAGAACTTTCAATACTGTTATATATTAATGTTTACAGCATTTCTACAACCATTTTTATAATAGTCATTACCCAATTGATGGCTGGTTAATCCACCTGAAATGTTGATAGCAATATATATTTTTAATACAATAAATTATACCTAAATCAACCCAGATATGTGACCCAGGGAAAGGGACTGGGTTATTTCCAAGCTGCATTCAGCTCCAATATATATCCACACATGCATTATTTACTGATATAACTGAACTATTCACTACCAAAAATTTAAGGTATTAACATGTGAAATGTTGCAGTATGTATTTCATATGTTGATGACTTAGTTTGTTTATTTAAAAAGGCTAATGACTTTAATGCTTAGGATTTCATAAGAGGTTTTAGTGCCGAAATTGTGAGCACCAAAGTGATCCTGGGACATTCTGATCCTAAGTTGGGAACCCTGCCAACTGCATCAAAACACATAGGAAAGTTTGTTTATTTGATATCTTGTGACGAGTTCTCTAAATTCTTTAGCAACCTCTACTTTTTTGACTGACATCATTATTTTCTAATAGTAATTTTCCCTTACTTTTTATTGATAACCATATCTGTCTAAAAGAGCAGCCACAATTTTAAAGAAATGGCTAACATTTTACAATCCATGTACCAATTTTTTTCACCTATAAATTCACACGCACCACAATATTATTCATTTTTTAAAATAATATTTAACATTTTTTTCATAATATAATAAAATACTATAAAAAAATTTAAAGTTTAAAATTTTTTTACTTTAACAAAATTTACATTTAGAGTTAAGCAGAATATTTTTCAAATAAGATTCAGTTACACGTAACCATTGTTTTAATTCAATTTCATTAATAAAAATAATTGTCATAAAAAATAAAACTACAAGCATACAAAGCGTGAACAATTACAAAGTCAAACTTAAAATCAATTACAGACTCACTCTGAATTAGTCACCTCAATATCAGATGAGTGTGAAATATCTACTTATAGAAGCAAAATGGAATGTTTTTAATTTTAGACTGAATTTGAATTTTTACTATAATTTTTTTCTGAGTATAAATAATTTTTTTTATTGTAGTATTATTTTTTATGTTTGTAATCAGGGTCCAATGTACCAAATGTAATCCCATAATAAATTACATTTAGTACATGATCTTATCTTTATCATATAACATTGAGTATTTTTGTTCCTCAACTTACATTTTCAACATCTACATTAAAATCTGCAAAAGGATTTAGCCTTTTAGTAATCTTAACATTAATCAATAATAAATAAAATATTTTTTCTTCTAAATTCTCTGAATATTAGAGTATAAACATTAAAGTTTTAATACCAATAGTCTTTTTTACATCTACAAATTCCAGTATTACAATATCCAAATGAATTCACAGCAAATGCAACACCATGCATTTTTCTTTATGATTATATTTTCCAAGTTTTTCCTTTGGAAAACAAATTTCATTAAGAACAGCTTCATATCATCAAGTGCTTTTTTCTTTCAAGCCTTGAGTAGTTCACATAGTTAAACTTAACTTGCAATAATTATCTATTGGTTGCAGCTGTTGAGTTTATATTTGATGACTGACCTATCAAGTGCAATGAGCTAGCTAGATAGATGACAACTTCTATGTCTGTCCTTTTATGATAGGCACAGAGACATTTGCTGTTTGAAATCTTGCTTAAATTCAGTCTCAAAGTGATTCTTAGTGATTGTACCACCTGGTGCAAATATTGGAACTGATAACTTTTAATTCATTAAATCTTTTTCTGTTACTGATTTTTCAGAGTGGAGGTCTTGTATAAAGAAAGAAAATAAATATTACAGTTCTAATTATGATGCATGCAAATAAATAACAAAGATACAATTGTATAAGCACTTAACCCTTTTTCACAGTTAATACAGGATATTAGGTAACGATATAAGAAGCTTAGATGTTTGGGTTCTGTAGCAAGAAGAGACAGAAAAAATATTTGAACCAAAAAAAATAAACTAAAATTTTATTTCTATAAGAAAACAAGAGATGCTGTTGTTACATCTTGATTAATTTTTGTTATAACCTTATACCTGAAGTTTATTCTACTTAGGGAGAACAAACCATGCAACCATCTCTCAAAATATTGGCAATAGAGTCTACAGTTGTCAAATTTATCATTCTCAAGTAGATACACATTTGTTTTAGTTTTTTTAAAATAGGATTGTTGTTAAGTTAAATAAAATAAAGTATAAATTGTTGTTTTAAATATATTAGTTTAGTGTTAGGGTCATTGATAATTATATCATCATATTTTTTTAAGGCTACTACCACATTGCAATTACTGAAAACAAATTAACTTAAAAAATTAACAGTTTCACTCTTATTTCTGATGTGATTCCTCACATGTAGTTATTCTCAGAATTTTTCATTTATGTATATACAGTGTTTCTCAATAAAAAATGATTAGTTCTTCCTCCATGCTGTTTGCAGTGCAATATAGTCTTCAACACATCATACACAATAACATAATGTAGTTGTTACCATAAAAAAGTTGCCGATGAGTCTCTGAATCATGAGTCACAGTATGAATTCCAACAGGGGTTTTATTTATATATTTTTTTCAATTCTCTTTTTGCCACCACAAAACCTTGCAAATCACTTGAAAAAATTCTTATGATCATGACTCTAGTGGAGCAATATGAATTATTTCAAACATTTATTCAATTTAAAACAAAATTTAATATTAGTATTTCTTATATCATGGTTAAGATACATTTCATATGATCACTCGTTATCAAGACATGCTAGCAATCTTAATTTTTTTTAAAGATGAAGAATTAAAATATGTTATATAAACATTCACTGATTTAGAGATAGAACTGTAGGTATCTTGGAAAGAGAACCAGTTACCAGTTAATTTTTGTCAGGAATTCAAATGTTCAGCCAAATATAAACTTAGCTATTAAAATTACTATGAACAAGCTGGTAATATGCTTGAATTTTATTAGTGGTAGTTTTGTATTTTTTAGGTATAGGAAAAACTATACATAAGTTTTAAAATAGTTGATTTTAGTACAAGAGCATGCCCATTACCATTAGGCTAAACAAATGAAAATAACTGAGGATTTTATAATTTTTTTTATACTATACTCTTGCTAAAAATAACTAAATATTCATGGTTCCTAATCTTATAAATTCTCAGTCATTAGAAAAAATTTTCAAATTGAGATTAGAATTCAGGATCATGAATATTGCTTATCTATATATGTATTAGCATTTTACATCTTACATTATTTCTATTCTTTATCAAATATTTTCAGTTTTTTATATTATTTTTAATTTTTATTTTAATTCTAATTATATATTGTACCCTCACCTCCAGGAAATATATAATTATAATCACTTGATCTAGCTCAGATAAATAACTATGTTTATCTAAAATGTATTTAAATTAACAATAACTATATTTTTAAGAATATTAATGATTAAATTAACTTAATTTAATAAATAATAATATAGTTCTGGTTTATAAAAAGAAAGAAATCGATATCTAATCAAATCATGAGACTATGAAGTGAGTTTACAAGTGGTAGAGCGACTACATTAAGATAATCTCCCACTGGATATCACCTCAATGGCATAAGATTACTATCCTTATTCCTATTACTTAAATACTACATTTATAGTACTCTTACATCTTTAATCAAAACTAATTAAGTAAATTACCTTTAACAAATTAATTTAAATATCTTTCTCAAAACTAATTTAACTCAAATTATCTCAGGTTCTCTTAAAATAATGAAAAAATTAATTATAGTTTTTGTAATCAAGTATGATAAGGGATTTAATATCATTCCTAACTACAATTTAATAATATTAATAATAACAAATAGTAATACTAATCTTTAATCTATAATTCACTCTCCTATCTTTCTATTTATAATGTTATTCTTGTATATCTTATAATAAAAATGTAATATAATTTTCTATTATCCATATGGCATTTTAAGTAAACATGTATGATATGATATTATAATCTGAGAATATGTGGCAATCATTACTAAGATAATTTAATGTAAATCTTTGGTAATTATTCCATGACCATCATACTAATACCATAAGTAAAACTTCTTAAATAAAATATATCAATAAAATATAACTCCTAAATAAAATTTTTATTTATAATGTGCAAATATTATATCTTCATTATAATTATCTGTGATTATGAAATTGTGATGTGAAGAAACCGAGTCAACACCAAGACTTATAAAACAATTTAACAATTTTATTATAACAAACTTAACAATAAAATTATTTACATTATTTACATTTTGACAGAATTCTATTTTCTTCATATTCAGGTATTTTTCAAGACACATCAAATGACTTAAAATATAAGATACCGAACATTTCTTAAATAAAATATTTCTTATTTTTTAAAATATCATTATATAACTTTTTTATTACAGTTATTTGATATTATTACTTTATAGGTTTTAAAAAAAAACATATAGGTAATACTTTTACTATGAACTTATCCTTGTTCTTTAGTTTAAAAATTATTTATTATTCTGTATAATCATTCTTCAATAATATTCATGTGAACAACCTTAATTCATAGCATACCATCAGACTAAGCTACTTACTAATTATTACTTTAAACTTTAAATATCATGTATGTATTAGTGTGTTGTTATAAAATTATTTTTGTAAAACTTATGACTACTTTCATTCATTCAACACGATTCAGTCTATTACCTTTAATCATAAATAAAAATATGCATTATAAGTATGTCTTTTTTTAAAAAAAATTCTTAATAATTAAGTAATATCATTATAAATTCTTTTAAATTATCAACTATTTATTTTATAAAAAAAAAAAAAAAATATTATTTTTAACTATAAAGTTTTATGATTCTTTCACTGATGAAATTATGTTCTTATAATTTTTTACACTTATTTTATTCTAAGCAACATAACTTATCTTATCCAATTTAACAATTCTCTATTTCCAAACTTATTTATTATTTCCAATTTTAAAACAACCATCTTTTACAATGTAATCCAATAAATTTCAATAACACATAAACTAGTAGGCATACGGGGTAAACTATAACTTCAACTTAACACCTTTATCAACTAACCATCATGGGCACAGTGTACATGAACTGAGGTATAACTTATTTGTTTAATAACCTCTTCTACCAAGTATAATGTCCAGGCTATTCATTCAGCACTATGGCACATTAAGCTTTAACACATAGAAAATAAACACTGCCATGAATATAAACAAGATATAGGGCTAGTATATTCTTCTTCCCATATAAACAAAACCTACATACAATATTATCTTGGTCTTATATAACCTAATACTAAGACATTAGCATTTAAATTCACCAATTTACATCGCTAAATACATCCTCAGTTCTATAATAACAAATAAATTCATTTTTAGAATAACAGTCTAACTAACTAATAAGACAAGATTATTTCATTCTTTAATAGTTCTCAAACTTTAGCACAAACAATCAGAATCAGTGTCATATTTTTAACACTTTAAACTATTCAACAAAACATCCAATTCAGTTTTAATAGAATCATATACTTATATTTCTTTTATGTTTAAATATCTTTACAATATCATTAAAATTATGCATATTCTTAAATAACTAAACAAATGATAAATTATGTGTAGGTGTGTGTTTTATATATGCATCTGTCCATACAAAATAACAAACACATTTTAAAACTATTAATAATTTACATTATTACCATAAGTAATTTCTGTTGGCAATTACTTAGTGATGCCTTCTGGATTACGATCTAAATAAACATTTTATTATCATTTATTCCACATTATCACACTTTAAAATATACTAAGTTAAAGATTTTTTTTTTTTACAATAAAATTTAATTACTAAGTTAGTAAATAATTTAATGTTTTCAGTTTCTACACTATATTTATACTATGAATAAATATTACTATAATTGTGTTAGTAAAAAATTGATTTTAAAACCATATTTACAATAATTTTATTAGAATTTCTTATGATGAAATGTTCTTTCTTGATAATAAGCTCATTACAGAAAGTATCTTTTCTCCTGGTAAAAAAACATTAGTAACACACTTTTGATGTCAATAATCATGCATGTTCTGGTTCTTAACATTGCAAAATATCCAAAATGACAGTTCAAGTTAAATATGGTATGTTTACTTTTATTCTATAAGACTTACACTAATATAATTAATATTTTTCTTATCTCCAAAACTTTAAATATTTCAACAGGTACTGTTAGGTAAATATCTAATTCTAAATACTCTTCGTCAAGATAATTTTCCAAATTCTTGTAAATTTTCCATATTTACTGAGGTTTAATATCTTCTGATACAACCAATACTTCTCCCAATATTTTCAAATAATTTAAATTATTTTCCCAAATAATTTAAATAAACTTTTGTATGACCCGTATACCTTAATGACTAACTTGTAATATTTTTTTAAAATAGGATATAAATTACATACTCACAAATGATCTTATATTTTCTAGGAAAAATTCAATTTTAAAATATTTCCAATATTTCTTCAGAAAGAAATATCTCCACATTCTAAAATAATTGTTCGGTCAAATTTAAAAGTTTTTTTTTTTTTAAAGTATTTTTCCATTGTATTTTAAATAAATTTTCTTCATAAAATATATTACATCATTTCACTTTATATCTTTTAATGAAATTTTATATATATATATATATTTTTTCTGTGATGTTCTTTTTATGAAATTTAGTCACAAATCAATATGACTTATCAACACAGGCAAAATTATATACTTTATACGATAATAATATGTGAATACTTCCATTAATTTTTTTTTATATTTAGTGATGACTTCTTCATGTTTAAGTTGATGACAAATTGAATGAAAACAAAGCAGAAGTAAGGAATTATTTAAGTTTTAACCCTCTTTCTCCATATCACGATCTTGTAATAATAAAATGCTGTATTTTTATAAAAATTGAAGTTAAATAAAATGGATTATTACACTACTAAATACTTTACCAAAATTGTTGAAATACTAATGATGTTATAATAGTACATCGGTAGAATGAGATAACAGCTCAATAATCGTCTGCCAAAATTTAAACAGCTCTTAAATACTCCAGCTGATTCCAATTTTGATTGGTCCATTAAACAATCCTGGCCTCAAATTATCCGGGACCATGAACATTGGTTTAAAGTTAAAGTTAATAATAATTTACTAAATATTTATTTTTATTATATTCTTCAATTCTTACTTAATTTTCACATTTTATTTTCACTTACTAAAGACTTTAAAATAATTTTTAAAAATCACATTTCAATATTTATTACCATTTCTACTTTTATTTTGAACTTAACATATTTATTTTCAACAAAAAACATAAATCTGATTTTATTTATTATATTAACTTTTAAAATCCAATTTAACATTTATAACAGATAATATTATTCTATTTTCGAACACAGGTGTGCGTCATGTGATTTACAAAACTAAATAAGGCACTAATAATTTAAAGACTAAAATAATAATTTAATTTATAAAATGTTACATAATCACTATTATAGCACAATTTTAAAATAATTATTTTAATATTATAAAACCAAAACATACACTTTTCTCCCACATTATTTTATTTAATCAAATGATTTTAAAAATATAGCCATTAAATACAATTATTATTACTAAATCTATTCGTTTAACTTTAAAGCATTACTTTTAAAATTTACCCTAATTATTATTTATGAGACTTATTAAATCAGTATTTATTATGGCCAGTTCTCCCAACCATATAATCTTATAATGATTTTTAGTTAACTGTTTTCTTACAAATACCAACCCAACACTATACATCAATTATTTTACTTGCATTAACTACATTATTCAAAGATTATTAACACACAACATACATCATCTCCTACCCAACCTCAAAATTTAAAATTTTTCAGTAAATTATTACAAATAATCCATTCTAACCTAAACAAAAGGGTACTATATATATATAATATTATGATTCGATGTCTGTATTTTTAAAGCAATATACATAATTATATAACTGAATATTTGTAAATACAGTAACTAAATAATTAAAAATATTTTATCCACTAAGGATCGCTTTCGATTATCCCAGTAATCTGTATATATATATGTGTATGTTAATTTTTAAATAAACAATTTTTGAGTTACAAAATGATGTATAAATAGCTTATTTTAAAAAATAAATTCTTATTAACTGATTGTATGCACATTAAAGTAGATGGCTATCAATTGCATATGATATGAAATGATTAACAAAAGTCTGGATTGATTTGTTTTTACCATATAAGGAAATACTGAAAAAGTATATTTATTTTCTTAAACACAATCTTTATTCATATTTGTAAATAAAAGTATTTTACAGAAAGTATAGCTACAAATGAAAATGGAATTGAGATTTAAAATATAATAGTAGTTTTGTCTAAAAATAATCTAAATTAGATATGAAATAAATCTGGAACTAAGTTAAAAAGTTAAAGTGCCATGTTAACTTTGCTTTTAATATTGGCTGTGTTTTCAGACACCAGACTAAACTAAACAAATAGCAGTAGCATATATTTTTAATAGTTTAAGATAAAAATTAAATGAAAATATTATGAAAGATAAAGAATTGTAGTTAAAAAAATCGTAGAAAAGTTTAATATTTAAAAAAATTATTAGTAGAAATACTGCAGAGGTCAAACATTGGGTTTGACTTAGAGTTTAGGAGGAGGGTGTTTTGATTGTAATTATATGCTGAACTATTCACCCTATCTAATATTAAATGGTAAGTGTTTTTAGAAAAATTCAGATTATTTAAATACTTTCACAGTAATTACACATGTAAATTTTATTTAAACTTTCCAAATGCATTTAATTGTAAATAATGGCATACATGTTAGTATGTCAAATAGAAGCAATGTATTACACTAGCTGAAATCTATATAAAATATTTTAAATTCCCCATAGCTATATTCTTTCAACAACATTCCTACTTTAAATAAAGAAAAACTTGAATTTTGAATTGCAATGTTCAAACTTTTTTTTTTATTTAAAGGGGAAATTGGCTGAAAGAATACGGCTATGGGCATTAAAAATATGTTAGTATATAATAATCTATGTGTTGTTACTAATAGTTGAATTTATAATGGAAAGATTAAATAAAGTTTGAATTTAATTACAACTATATATTTTGTAACTAGTGCAATTAAGCCTAAAAAAGTAATCTGAAAATGTAATTTGTCAACTAATTATTTTACCGTCTTAATTAATATTTTTTTTATTAATTTTTATTTTTAAAAAAAAAATAGATAGTTTGATCCATGCAATTTGATCTCTTTCATGCTATTAAATCTACAATATTTTTAAACATTGCAAGAACAGTATATATATATATATATATACGTTAATTGAAAACATTAGTTTGAGACTATAAAATATGTATCGCATATTAATGTCAATTATTCAAGCTTGATACATCTTGTGATTTTCTTTGGTTATAAAAGTTGAATATGAAAGAAAAGACATAGAAAAAAAGTACTGGAGTTACTGAAATGTGATACTGGAAAAGATTTTTGAAAAAAAAATGGTTAGTAAGAAAGATAAAAAAGACGATAATTGATAATATTAAATCTCACAATTAGATATATAGTAAAATTAAAGTGAAGTATAAATGACCCGATAAAATCATCTTATTTCGGATATTTTGGAAAACAATCTAATTTATTAGAATGAAGTGAAGAAAAAAAGAGAGTAGAAAAACAGATGATAGAAGTCTGGAAGAAATGGCACGTACATGATTGGTAGAAGTAAGAAACAACTAGAGAGCATCTAGTAATAATGTTAAATAATATATATATATATATTTTTTTCTTTTTTTAATGTTTGCTTAATATATTACTTTATTTAAAATAATATCTTACTTATAAAATATTATATTCATATATATATATGTAGTTTGACTTTTAGTGGGCATTTAGTTGATAAACTGTATATATCTCTTTTTTCTATTTGTTGTTGTAATTACTTTACCTCATTATGTCATTCCTTTTTTTAAAGTAATTTTTTGAATGTAAAAATGTTAATACCTGAGTAATAAATATATACTACCATGGAAACTAAAAAACATTTTATGAATAGCTTTTATAAATTAATCTTGGTTAATTCACTGAAATGTCAACTTTGATCATTTGAGAACAGAATGGAGTTAAATAATAATAGAAGGAATAACAATTTTATGAACATTTAAAATAATCTACGATTATTGAAAAACTCATTCTAATTAATTTATACTATATAACAGCATATATAAAAATAAAAATAAATATTTTAAATAACTATTAAAATAAATTGGGACAGTTGAAAACTCCGCTGTGAATAGACTTTGGGTATATGGATTGTTTTTATATGCTTTTATTTAATTTGCTCTGTTTTTGTTTGTATCTCTACATCAAATCTTGTAATTCAATTTTTAACACTTCTGAATTGTTTAATCTAATTGAAACTTTGCATATGTATTCTTGGTAGAAATATATGTATTTTTGAAATTCGCAAAAAAAATTAGTAAAAATCTTTTAATTTTATATGTAATATTGATACTAGTAGTGTCTGTTAGCATTTCATTTAATTTTCTTCTTTTTTGCCTTATATATTGATATCTGTATTTGGATATCATACCATTTCTAACTTACTTAAACACTTCAACAATACTATTTTTTATATCAAAACTTTATTCTTGCACTTTTGACTGTCCTGAAGTCACCATCAGAGCTTTTTACAATCCTATTTCTAAATAGGATTGCAATTTATTCTTACAGTTTCAACTATCCTGTAGTCATCATCAAAGCTCTTTAAAATCCTATTTATATATACATCAAATTAGAAAAAAATTAATATCTTTATGCTGTTCTTCCATATAATAATAATCAGAAACTAATAAATTCTTACAACAGCTATATAAATATCAATTTTTTTATAAACATAAAAATCCTTTTTCAGCACCTGATTTGGTGCCCTTTTCAAATGTTAATAATCTATTAGATTAATAAACTATTACAGGCATAAAACTATCTAGGGTTCAATAATGAAATTAAAACAGCCAATACAAATATAAATCATTAAAATAAACCAAAAACCTACATATAAATCCAGTAATTACAAAATAATAAATAGTAAAAATAATTTAAATAATTGTATGAATATTTACAAGTCTTTTATAAATTTGATTAATAATTTGTTAATTAAAAATGAATAGAAAGTTATATAAATTGATATATATATATATATATAATCATAAAAAATGCATGTAATTTATTTATTTATTATATTGTTATGATATAGTCAATTATTTTGTAATTACTGGATTTATATGTAGGTTTTGATGCATTTTAATGATTTATAATTATATTGATTGTTTTAATTTCATTATTGAACACTAGATGGCTTTATCTCTGTAATAGTTTATTAATGTAATAGATTATTAACATTTGAAAATGCACCAAATCAGGTGCTGAAAAAGGATTTTTATGTATAAAAAAATTTGATATTTATATATCTATTGTAAGATCTTATTATTTTCTGATTATTATTTCTAAATAGGATTGTAAAAAACTCTGGTAATGACTGCAGGACAGTCAAAACTGTAAGAATAAAGTTTTTATGTAAAAATAGTATTATTGAAGTGTTTAAGAAAGTTGGAAATGGTATGATAAGCATTTAATTTAATTTAAAACTGAATTATTCATTAAAGATATGATTTTAATAACTCAGTGTATTAAACTAAAGAGTAAAAAAATACATTTTCTTTAATATTCTGGATCTGATCTTATGCATTCCATTATTATAAAATCAGAATTTTGTGCAATTAGATGTAAAATGAATGAATAATACAAGATTTTCTAAAAAAAAAAAAAATTAAAATGAACTTTAGCATTATTTTCATGAAGAAAAAAGAACTCATTTACATTATAAAGACATGCAAAGTCCATCTAAAGAAACTCAAAAAGTATATACTAGAATATGGTACTGTTAGGTGTGCTGTACAGTGTTACTCAAAAATAAGTAAAATTAAAATTACAAAAACAGTAATCATGAAATTCATAAAGCTACAATTCAAATATCACAGAAGCAACGATTAACTGAATGAATCAGTATGTAGTATAAGTGAATATATTTGAAGTTCATGAATAGGTTTGGATAATCATCATAAAATTCATCTATAATATAATAATATTCCTTTTGTTCATTTTGGCATTTTCTCATTTTTTATTTTTGAATTTAGAATGGTCATACTTGATACAAATGTTTGCTGCTGATGTGATACGAAATATAATTTCAAAAAAAAAAAAATAATGATGTATATACCTTACTTAAATGTAGTTTTCTTAATCAATCAAATGTTTATTACCCTGATTTAATGTTGAAAAATTAATGACGAGTTGAATGAAAAATAATAAGTAATAAAGCAAACAAATTTGGTAAGAAAATTGATATGTGAACTAATAAAATAAATAAGTAAATGTAAATCTCAACTTAATAACTTGATTAGTGTGAAAAACTAAATTAATTATTCTTTTGTAATTGTGCTTTGTATTTCTTGTAATCAGTATTCTTTGGGTAATGAGAAAATCCTTAATCTAAAAAGGTAACACCAGGAACTATTGTAGTATATTTTTATCTTATGTTTCACAATCTACCCACCAGATGACACTTTAGAGAAAAATGACTGAAGAAATTAATCCATAAAAAATGAAGTGTTCATTACATCTTTATATGCTTCCCCCATCCCCCTCCCCCCCCCCAAAAAAAAATGAATTGCAAAACAATAATAATAAATAATCTGTATCATGCTGAATGATGATAATAAGTGTAGAAAATATAATTTAATATACATTAAAGTTAACAAACTTAATTATTAGTTATTTCAAAATGAAACAGACTTTTTTTTAAAAGAAGCAACGTTTGTTTCCAGTTTATCAATGAGCTAACAATTACTGGATAATTCACCTTTTCAGATAACAATTAAACAACATTAGTCATCATTGAAATTACTTTTGGATAAAAAAGGAACTAAATAATGTCCTACATTTTTTAAAAAGTCTAGCATTTTAAATATTTATTACTACTATTTAACTTTTTATGGATTGCTTTTCTTTTATTGCTTTTATTTAACATACTTATTGCTGTCAATTATATTCTTATGGATTCCTTTTTGTAAGTGTAAGCATTCAATCATTTTATTAAAGAACCTTTTTGCAAACAAAGACTGTAGAAAAACAGATCCGTAAGTATTAATATGTATTAAAAAATATGTAGAAGTGTATCTGAATGAAGTTTATATTTATTAATTGATCAAGGTATTTGATTCAGTTATTTTTAAAAGTTGTAATAGTATTAAAAAATAACTAATTGTTTATGACAGTTTATTATATTATATAACTGCTACATGATAATATAAAAAGTAGTATTATTGGCAGTAAAAAGTTTGAATCATTTCAAATGAAAATTGATGTTAACATAGACATATATTAACTCCAACGTTTCCATCATTATTTTAGAGTCTATTTTTTCATGACCAATTAAGACCCAGTGATAGAAAAAAAATTAAGCAAGCATAAAATTCATAATAATGTGAAGAGCCTTCTTTTATAGTTATGGGTATCCAATGAAAATAAATAATTAATGATAATTTTATTAAGCACATGTATTGTCTACCATAAGCAAATCATGCTAAATACTAAAGGTTGATAGGCCATATTATAAATGTTAAAGGAGTGCTTTATAAATTGTTTGCTAGGATAGTTGAAATGATGATATCTGGATTATATAAAAAAAGATTATTTCATTATCTTTTTGATTAAAAATATTATGAAGAGAGAAAGAGTAAATATCAAAAAAGAAGTGCTGATAAATATTATTTGATAGTATAAATATTGGAATTATATGTAAAAGGATTATTGTTTTGTTACTTAAAGATATAATGAATAGAAAATTATTAAGTCCTCTGTCGAGAAAGAAATAATATTTAATTATATAGTAGACAAAATATTAAATTTTGATTATTTTCAGGTCAAAATTTATCATTATGTCATGCCATTTATTTTAGTATCACAATATTTAAAACTATTTTTTAAAGTCTAATGAGATGTTTTCATTTTTAAAAGTAATAGATCATGTGACAGATTTTTAAAAAAAATGTTTGCAAAACCTTTATTTACTAGTCTAAGATTGTATAGACTATTCCAGCTGATCTTCAATATAGTGGCTATGTATTATATAAAGGAACTGATGTGAAGATTATGGGACAATTAAAATTTTTATTTTTAATATATCTTTTAAAATTACAAAAATGTAGCAATTAATACTTAATTTTTTTCTGTTTAAGATTATATAAGAATAAACATTTCAGCCTCATGTGTTTATAGATAATAAATAATACGAAACATTGTCAGATAAAATTAAGCACCCTATAAAAAGTCATTGAAGCCTTTTGAATATCTTTTCATGGAGAAGTTGTGAAAATAAAAGGCATTACTTAACAGACATGCAAGTGATTAGGAGGTGTGGGTTTAAGCAATTTATTAATCTTACTTTAAATCTCTTGCAAGAATAACTAAATACCCATTTACTAATTAATATTGGATGATTCGTGTATTCGTTAGGCACTATAATTCAATATAAACTTCATTAACCCTCCTTTAATACTTTAAGCAAATATTTTTTAGTTATTTATAACAGTTTCGACTGTCCTAGCGGTCTTCTTCAGATCTAGAACAAAAAATAAATAAAAAAAAACAAATTGCATATTTGATTAGAATTTGGGGGAAAAATTAAGTTTATTCAATAAAAATTTAAACCCATGCTATAAGCATGATAAGTGGATTTATTGTACTGTGAAAATGGATCCACTTCAGAATATGCACAATGAATAATTTAGAAATATTCCTAGTGACTAGTCTAGTCAATTGCCAATGGGTGGACATTTTTAAAAATAAAAATTATTGGATTTTCATACATATACTAGAGATATCTTTTTTTCAAATTTGAGAGTAAAAAAATTGGAATACATATACAAGTGTAACAGAGAAAACTGGAATAATAAAATATCAGAAATTCCTGATTTAACACAACCAGGAAAAATAAAAAGATTTCCATTACTCAGGCATGGGATTGGGGAAAAAATATCATAGGACAGCATCAAAAAAAAAAAAAGATCATTTATAAAATCTTTTAAAAATCATGAAATTTCTAATGCCATTAGGAATTTAAAAGTGAGGTAATTTAGAAAGTAGTTATTAGACAGATATGGAAGATAGTGACAATATGAACGAAAGAAATGAATTTTTAGATTGCTATGATTAAAATGATTAACAAAGCAATTTTCTTTATATTTTTAGGTTTCTAGCACTAAAATGGCTAATAAAGCAGTTTTCTTTGTAGTATTATTCTTATTTTCATTTTACTATTATAAATAATATTGTATATAATTTTTATAATAATTTCTTTTTTTAAAAATTGAACTTTATTGAAAAAATCAGGTGTATGCATGTGCGCAATATGCATAAAAAATATGGTAGATAATTATCACAAATCACATAAAATTCTGCCATCTTGAAAAACATCAACGTAAATGAATGTCTTAGTATTTACAACAATACAATACCTCTCTAATCATAAATGAAAATAGTTTCTAAGTAATATTTGGATTAGATAGGTAAGTTGGCTTACGGCTGGCTACTTAGGAAATGAATCGTAAATTTGTTTAGAATTTTAAAAAAATTGTAGAAATCATTGTGTAGATGATTGCTAAAAAGCCATGGTAGGGGATAAAACTACGATCCATATATCTGCATCATTTATGTTTCTAGACAAAAAGCCTGAAAATATAATCTATAATATTATGTATGTTATATATAGAGTAAGTTAAAAACAAACTCTTATGAAGCTTCAAAAATACCCTCAACCTCAGACCGCGGTTTCTGCCTCTAGCGTCATCAGTGAGGTGCTAGGGAATAAAAATACTAGAACTAGTCCAGCATTTTATCAATGCCTAACTATTGAGAAGAAAATCTGAAACTTTCAGACATTTAAATGTCCAAAAATCCAGCTATCTAACTCAAATAGCAGTATGGGACTGAAACTAAGTTCAGATCCACCATATATTAATAGCTCTAGCAATATAAAATCGCCAAAGCATTAATAGCAAAAAACTAAAATTAAATTGATAAAAAATCAAGTCAGATGACCTAATTTTAATAAAGCTCCTATTTACAAATGTGATAAAATGCTGGACTAGTTCTAGTATTTTTATTCCCTAGCACCTCACTGATGACGCTAGAGGCAGAAACCGCGGTCTGAGGTTGAGGGTATTTTTGAAGCTTCATAAGAGTTTGTTTTTAACTTACTCTGTATATAACATTTGTAAATAGGAGCTTTATTAAAATTAGGTCATCTGACTTGATTTTTTATCAATATTATGTATATACACCGTAAATAATAAATTCAATGATGCAATCTTATTTAAAGGATATATTAAAAACTTTAAAAGAAATCAATTAAAATGTTTAATGCAATTAGTTTATATATTCTAGAATTGAAATAGTAATTGAATGTAAAATTTATTCATCGTTTAAAACGAAATCATTCATAAAAGTAATATTTTTTTAATATTTGATGCGATAAAATAAAACAATTATTCTGTCAAACAACCAAGCAATTGAAATGTTAAACAAAAAGTTTATTATTTAAAAATCTGTTTCATTAAATGATGGCACAAGAAAAACAAATTTATTTCTTCATTGTAATATAAATTTATGATATATAGTTAATCTAGAGATGAGAAACCTCTTTTTGCGTAAAAGGAATTTAAAAAAGTTATTAATAATCAAAAAATAAAATCTGATTTTTCTTCAAAACTTATAGTAATTTAGACATAAAAAAAGTGGTATAATACCTTTTTTATATCTAATAATTTAAGTCAATTTGGTTAAAGATTTTTTTTTTAATTTAATCTGTAATATATCTTGATATCTATATATATGATATAGCTTTTCCAGTAAAAAAAAGTCATCATTTATTCATTTACTCAAGGTATTATGAGATAGATCTTCAGAATGAGAATACAATTTCAATTCAGTTAATTAAAAGACTTTATATACATATGGAAATACTTCTAGTTTTAGACCAAAAATATGAAAAAATCATATAAATTATGTTAGGAGGATGATAAAACTGATGATCTATTGACAATGACCATGCACTGATCATAATACCCTTTTTTCTAAACACATCAAATTGCTTAGAGCAAATTTTTCAAAATCAATATAGACGAACACTCTCCATAAATTAGTGCCACCTAGTGCAAGCCAGAATAATCAATGGATGCAAGAAGGTTTGTGCACAAAATTCTTATCTAGTTCCTATTCATCCAACATCCCCAGACTAATTTCTAGTTTGTGGTTTTTATCGGTATGGCCTTAGATTTGGGACCATTGAACCTAGATCTTAGGATCTAATACAACCCATCCAGTAGTTACCTTTTTATTACCTAACTATTAAGCTATAAGTCCAAAATAAAAACACATTAATGTTTTCAATCCAAACTAGACGGAGAATTTTGGATGAGAAAGCACTAGATAAGAATTTTATGCACAAACCTTGAACCCATTGATTACTCTGGCTTGCCCTGGATAATACTACTGTATGGAGAGTTTTGCCCCTGTTATAAAAACTTATGCAAACATAGGAAATGGTAACCATGAGATGTTTAATGGTTTAATACAAAATCAATATATAGGTTGTTTTGCCAAAGTAAGATTATCAATGATTTCTAAAATTTATTTTAAAACTAAGTAATAACCATCTTAATTTTTATTACTAATGCTACATAAAATACTAATCTTTTTATCTTTCTAAACTTAATATAAAACAAAAAATTATCTTCTAAGCTAGCATTTATCAGTCTTCAGTTTATGTTTATATATATATGAAAAACAAAAAACAAGTTAAAAACTTGCTAACACTTGTATTTATGTCAACAGATGGCGTTCTATCAAAAATACCGTCAAGCGTTTGTTTACATAAACGTCAGAGCATGCATTCACTATCTCTAACTTTAATTCCACTTTCAGATCATGATTTCAAGCTATTTGCTATCGTCAGTGAAAGACAGGAATTTTAGAAACTAGATCTAAACACAAATTCTGAGCATTTATGAAACAGTTTCTATTCAGCTTGCAAGCGTGAATCTTTTAGACACGTAATGTCTTCAAACTCAGCATAGCATGCCAGATAGCTACATGGGTCTGATCTCAGTTCAGCATCACCACATAGTAGAAGCCTCTGCAATATATATCATTGCTAGAAAGACCTCAAAGGTACATTTATGAAAAACAAAAAAGTTAAAAACTTGCTAATGCTTGTATTTATGTCAACAGAAGGCGTTCTACCAAAAGCACTGTCAAGCATTAATGTCAGAGCATGCATTCACTATCTCTAACTTTAATTCCACTTTCAGATCATGATTTCAAGCTATTTTCTATCGTCAGTGAAAGACAGGAATTTAGAAACTAGATCTAAACACAAACTCTGAGCATTTATGAAACAGTTTCTATTCAGCTTGCAAGCGTGAATCTTTTAGACACGTAATGTCTTCAAACTCAGCATAGCAAGCCAGATAGCTACATGGGTCTGATCTCAGATAGCTACATGGGTCTGAGATCAGACCCATGTAGCTATCTGGCTTGCTATGCTGAGTTTGAAGACATTACATGTCTAAAAGATTCACGCTTGCAAGCTGAATAGAAACTGTTTCATAAATGCTCAGAGTTTGTGTTTAGATCTAGTTTCTAAAATTCCTGTCTTTCACTGACGATAGCAAATAGCTTGAAATCATGATCTGAAAGTGTAATTAAAGTTAGAGATAGTGAATGCATGCTCTGACGTTTATGAAAACAAATGCTTGATGGTGTTTTTGGTAGAATGCCATCTGTTGACATAAATACAAGCATTAGCAAGTTTTTAACTTGATTTTTGTTTTTCATAAATGTACCTTTGAGGTCTTTCTAGCAATGATATATATTGCAGAGGCTTCTACTATGTGGTGATGCTGAACTGAGATCAGACCCATGTAGCTACCTGGCTTGCTATGCTGAGTTTGAAGACATTACGTGTCTAAAAGATTCACGCTTGCAAGCTGAATAGAAACTGTTTCATAAATGCTCAGAGTTTGTGTTTAGATCTAGTTTCTAAAATTCCTGTCTTTCATTGATGATAGCAAATAGCTTGAAATCATGATCTAAAAGTAGAATTAAAGTTAGAGATAGTAAATGCATGCTCTGATGTTTATGTAAACAAACGCTTGATGGTGTTTTTGGTAGAACGCCACCTGTTGACATATATATATATATGTCAGGTTCATTCATGTGCAATTAACAGTAGCATTACAGTTAATTTTGATCAGATCTCATCTGATACTATTTGAATTATAGAAAGGTTAAAAGCATCTGAATATTTTTTAAAACAAATGAAACTTATATTTATCCAATCAAAAAAATGTAAAGGTGGTACATGTAATTGTCTCATGCATGCTAGGAAAGATGAATACACCAATTCAATAAATCAGCACTCATCATTATTCTCCCACCATTTCATGGTTACTAGTCAAAATGTAGATTTTTCTAATAGCAATATTTTATCCAAATGTGATACACATTACCAAAAAAGATCAAAAAGGCCAATAGGACTTAAAATGCTGAACTGTATTATCAAATATAATGATATATTTAAATTACCATTTTTCAACAATAACTGTTAATTTTATACCTGATTTTCAGCTACTATCAGTTTTTTTTGATTGGATAGACATATAATCTTATTCTATTGTTGCTACTTTTTTAAAAAATTCCAGTTGCTTGTAGTACCTTTGCAATATTTTTATTCAATAAGGACAGGTATGTTCAAATTGAAATGTCACTGTAAAATTAACATTAATCACATCTGAATATCCTGTAAAATATATATCTGTTAACTGAGAAAATCTTAAGTTTTAATCTACTAATGTTATTTATTTATACCCTCTATAGACCTTTAAATGTAAAAATATTTGATGAAAAATCAACAAAATTTCTTGCATGACATGTTTTTGTCAATTAACCCTGATGTCTTCAGCTGCTCATGAAATCAAAATCACATTAAATATAGCTATTCACATGCACGTATAATTAAAATAGCCTCCAAGAAAAATTGGATAGAAGTCCTTGAAAGGGATAATTATTCATGATCAAGATACAATATATCACATTGTTGAAAGTCTTTAAAAAACTAATCCACATTCATAAAATAATCTCTCCATAGAAATAACCACCAGAAATTTTAATAGAATTTTTAAGATTATATCTTCTATGTTGAGTCTAGAAATATATATTAGAATCATGGTTTAAGCCATAAGTGAATCACTAGTAAATTATTTTTAAAAGATAATATATAATAAGTCTATCATTAAAGACATGTTTTTTTTTTTTTACTTAAATACTATGTAGTTTAGTTCAGTGATAAGAGTTTCAGTCTCTGGAGCAAAAAACACTCAGATTGATTCCAATTTTGGCTCATCTGATACTCAAACTTCTAATAAACACATAAACAATAAAATTGTTAAATTATTATTTTTAATTTAATTTAAAATTTTATGACTTTTAAAAATCATTTTATCAGCATGATTTTTAAAAAACTGTACTAATATTCTGTAAATTTCATTTGCTTATTAAGATTAAGTTAAAAATATGTAAATTGTAAATTATCTTTTCAGTATTAAATTTAACATTAATACTAAAGAAATATTTTATAAATTATAAAATAAGTGATAGTGTCTTTTTTTTAAAAAAATTACATTTCAAATCACAATACTTGAAAGAATGTATTTTTTAAAAAGTAAGTATTACAATAGTAAATATTGGAATGTTAAAATAGATTGGAAAAAAGTCATTGGAAAAACATCATTAAACATGAACAAGTATAGCATCCTATTATCAAATCGTTATGTATATCTTTGAGCAGATAATATAAGTATTATTTGGAATGTTGGAATTTATTGTAAAAAATACAATATTGTGTTTTAAATTTAACATGTTTATTACCTTATAACATTTTGCTTGAATCCATTTATCTATAAATCAATAAATTCAGCATAGAAATCATGCATACTTATCAGACATTAAAACAGGCAAAACTCCATACAGTAATGCCATTCAGTGCAAGCCAGAGTAATTAATGGATGCCAGAAGGCTTGTGTATAAAATCCCTATCTAGCACCCACTCATCTAATATCCCTAGACTAGTTTCTAGCTTGTGGCTTTCATCAGTGAGGAGCCTTGGATCTGAGAGCAATGCACCTAATATCAGACATGCAAGAATATACTTACACCATTAATGTTTTTAAATCTTCATGTTTTTTTAATGAGCCATAATGATTTATCACGTTTCCCCTCAATAATAGTTTTTAATTTACATGGCTTGGGATATAGAAAAATCTTTATTTTTTCCATATTATAGTGAAATAGCTATTAAAAACACATTGCCTTTTATATTATTTAGGACTGAGACACAATGCATTCATTTTTCTTACTAGTAAGATTGCTGGCACAGTTTCATCACCAGTACAGCATGAAGGTTTCATTAATTTAAAATTATTTTTACTTGGAAAGATAAGACTAACATTCGCTAAATGGTGATCCCATATTTGGAAATATATATATTCATTACTTGAAAATTTTTCAGCTTTCAAACATGCTTAAGAGCATTATGGTCACTGATGACATTGCTAGTAATCTGTTATTGATTTGGTTGGCAAACATATCTTTGGATATTTATACTTTGAAAATAGAACAAGGCAGTAAAATTATAACTTCACTATCTGGCTTTTAGTATGGTAAGTAATGTTTTCTTAGAAGACTGTTGAAGAACTCTGCATTGGGCTATTTAAAAGCTGGATCAGCTTTATATGCTTACTTAAGAATATATATTTAAATGTATTTTTAAAAAGTACAATTTATAATTTATTCATTAGATTTTTTATTGGCAGTAATAATTTACTTTAAGTGCTTGATTCTGCAATATTTGTTATAGGGTTGTTTGGTCAGTAGATGTTAAATAAAAGTATAATAATTACACTTTCTTATTGCATTACCAAATGTATACCATATAATACTAAATCACCCATGCACTTTACTACTGTTACACAATGCTTTATTTACCATCCTGTTTTACAGTATATAGTTTTGATTGTCCCAGCAATCTTCTTCAGAACTCTTAGGAGATTATGAAGAAGATTTCTGGGACAATCAAAACTGTAAACTGTAAAAGAGGTTGGTAAATAAAGCATTGCATAACAGTAGTAAAGTGCATGTATGATTTAGTATTAAATAGATGGTGAATAGCAAGATGGGTTCAAATTCTCAGACTTTTCTTCATTTATAAATAAAATATAATTTAGAGATTTGGATGTCATCTTAATATTTAGTGTCTACTTATGGACTAATTGTGATAATGGTAATTGAACTAATAACCGACTCAAATGCAAATGTTGAAAATAAGTCATGAAAGTCCTATGATGAATTGTTTGAGATAGATTTAATGATAATACATAGATTAAAATCTTAGTTCAAGTATGTTTTATATAATGAAAAGGTAACACTGTCAGTCTTTAAGCTGTCTACAGTGGCATTTCTGAACCAACATAGGTCTTATATAGTAACATAACATAGCTATTTGCCATAAAAAATTTAAGATGCTAAAGTTTTTGAATAATGAGTAAGACATAAAATAGAACAATGTATTTCATATCTTAAGCCTCAATAAATCAAGATGCCAGCATTAAATTATATTTTAAATTTAATAAAACTGCTACTAAAATGCTTGAAATGATTCAAATTATATGTGACAGTGACGTCATGAATTGTATCAATGTTTTCAAATGATTTAAAAGATTGCAGGATATATGGTAGAGCATTGATATATGAAACCATTATTAATTACATTTTATCTCATAACTCATGATTCAAAAATCTCAAGCCTTAACATTTTTATTGGTGAATAGGAAAATTGTCTCTTCATAATATATTTATTCAAAAGGAAGCTGTAGGCAGCATGGAGAGAGAATATATCACCTTTTGTCTCAGACACATTAGTTCAATATGTACACACTGTAGTAGATGCAACAATGTATTTGTTTTTTAACTATCATAATATAATAATAAAATAATTTGTAATAATGCATTTCTAAAAAATGAATTATTCAGCAATAAAGAGAAAATATTAATTACCTAATAGTATAAAATTCGATGGCATATTTTATATAAGCAAGAATATTTGCAATTAATTAATGATAAATAAATCAATTTCTTAATTTAACTCCCTACTAATTAAATATTAATATTTATAACAATGCCAATCATCATTACTTTTCTCCTTATTCTCCACTTATGTTTTTCCCCACATCATCTTCAGTCTCTTAGGTTACTGCAGATCCTTGATTTCATGGCTTTTCTTACCATTAATTATACATTTAGAATGTGAATTGTACATTTGTACAACTATATTCCATTCTTTAATCATATATGGATAAATTCAAAATCTGAACTTTTTCTTTGTTTTCAAATTTTTATTTTTTTCTTCCTATCTATTTTAGTTTGTGTTCTTGATAATTTACAAGTGACTTCTGATTATTGACAGCTTTTTACTTGTCCTTTTCTGCAACTATAATATACTAAAACTATTTTTAATGCCAAATTTCAGTAAGTTTTTCTTTTCACATTTATTACTCCAAATTAAACATTTCAGATGATCTTTTTTTTGGGTTGTGTCAAACCATTTTGCTATTATTATTTTATATTTTAGTTCTTTTTACTTTAATCATTAACTTGCTAACTTATTGATGTATAACTTTTATAAAATGTGTAAATTATTTATGCATTAGACGTTTTTTACATTGACTATTCTAACTATACTATCACTATTTTTACTTCAAATATATAACAGATATTCTTTAAAAGTATGTCTTTTATGTCCAATCGTTTTTACATATATTTTTACAGTTATCGTTAAAATTTTGGCTTTCCTTATTCTCAAAAATATTTTTGTTTTAAGCATCTTTTTAAAAAATGTATTATTTATTAACTCAAAGCTATCTAAATCAAGATATCTGAGAAAGAAAATTATTTTTAAAAATAAATATTTTTACTATTAAATTTTTCATCCAATTTCCTAATACCATTTTTATTATTTCGATTATCTGAAGTACAAAAAAACATACATTTTGTTTGTGTGAAAAAAAGAAGAAAATACTCTTTCTGTGTATTTATTTGATGTGTGTGTATGTACATATATTATAATGCTTTGGTTAAGTTCAGATGAATGAGTTCTAAATATAATATCTGAATTTATTTATTGGCATGAATGTATAACGCTTGAGTAATTTAATATGCAAATTAATTTATATTTATAATGACACAACTTAATCTAGAAGCCACAATTCTTATACAACAATATATTATGCTAATGGCTGTTTTTCTAAAAAAGATACGTCAATTTTATTAATAATTATTTATTAAATTAGAGATTATTACAAGCCAAATAGACTCTAAATTTAGTTAAAGATCAGCATATCTTTTTTCATATGTTCAAACTGCCTACAGCGTGATATTATTTTACTTTTCTCATCTTTTAACATTTAGCCATAATATTAAACATATATATTTGAAGATGTTTGTTTAATGCTATCTACTTTAACAAATAAAGACTTCATAAAAATAATCTCTATAATGCATATAGAGTTTAACATACGTTTTTACTGTCCTTTACTCTTAATAAACTTATTAAGAATTCTAAGAACCAACTTGAGAATAATGTCTAAGGCACAGTTGGTTTTTGCTCTGCATTTCTAGAATGTTCATTCATGTTAAATATTATGAGAAAACTGAGAAAAGTTAAAGATTAGAATAGCACTTCATGTTAATCTTTATAATATTTTTTTTTTGAACATGTTGATCCCAAAATGATGATAAAAAAACATAAAAATAAAAGCTCGGCAGATAGTTAATACAAAACATGGCTACAATATAAGAACCAGTAACATTTCCCTTATCAGAAGAGAAATTACCCCCCAAACATACATATATAAATTGTTAGGCAAAATGGATTTGACACTAATTCAAACTAAGACATCACTCAATCCAGATCATCTTTTCTTTGAATATTCAACCAAGAAGAACTATGGTGTAAAAATAGAATTCTTATGAGGTTCCAAAAAATTTCTTTTTCAAATCCAATAATAATTATCGACAGCTAAATTTGATCTTCCTAAATAAAACTGGAGTCTCAATAACAGATTTCACTTAGATATTTCATAAATGGAATTTAACAATATCTAATATATGTAATCACAGACAAATACAAATCTTGAACCACATATTTGTGACTATTAAATCTATAGATAAAGTGGCAGAAGAAATACTTAATGAAGGCATAGTTAATTTATTTCCTGGTTAGGTAAAATCCTCCTTAACAAAAATTGGAATTTTAATTTATAATGATTTTTTTATAAATGTAAATAATAGCTCAACATAAATGAAATTAAAACAGCAATTACTATAAATCCACAGTGAGCTACAAACCCATCAATAAATATTAATAAATTGTAAATTAAATGTGACCCAAGTTAAAGTATATAAGTCCACTCTATACTTTTTTTTTTACTGATGCTTTGAATTACTTTATATATAGCTCATTTGGGGATTTATAGTAACTTCCACTTTAATGAATATATGTATTAAGGTTTGCTATAATAAATTTCAATCTGGCATTAATAAAGATGGCCCATGTGGAAAGCCTTACTTAATAGTTTTTAAATTTTAGCACTATATTAATTGATAACACATCATTATATAATATATATCTATAATATACAAATCAATATATATATATATATATATCAAAATACAGTACAATTTACATAAATTATATTCTTTTAGAAGTACTTTCAACTATACACTTTGTAGTCTTTATCAACTATATAACATTGAATAATCAAAACAAGACAACCTTAAAAAATACCCATAGTTCAATTCAGATTTCCCACAATTCTGTTATCTTAACACTTGATGACTGGCAATTCATTAACATTTGACGATTTCTTGAAATCAACATAGCCTCTTTTATTTTACGTTTATTATGACAACGTTCAATTTGAATAATTTTCATATTTTTATAATCAAATTTAAATCCATATTGACAAGATTTATTATGACCAAATATAACAGATGATGAAGGTTTATTTACATCTGTTATATTTTATCATAATAAATCTTGTCAATATGGATTTAAATTTGATTATAAAAATATGAAAATTATTCAAATTGAACGTTGTCATAATAAACATAAAATAAAAGAGGCTATGTTGATTTCAAGAAATCGTCAAATGTTAATGAATCGCCAGTCATCAAATGTTAAGATAACAGAATTATGGGAAATCTGAAGGTTGTCTTGTTTTGATTATTCAATGTTATATAGTTGATAAAGACTACAAAGTGTATAGTCGAAAGTACTTCTAAAAAAATCTAATTTATGTAAATTGTACTGTATTTTGATATATATATATATTGATTTGTATATTACATATATTGTGAAACGAATACAGATATCAAACTTTATTTATTAGATAGATAGATAGATAGATAGATAGATAGATAGATAGATAGATAGATAGATAGATAGATAGATAGATAGATAGATAGATAGATAGGTAGGTAGGTAGGTAGGTAGGTAGGTAGGTAGGTAGGTAGGTAGGTAGGTAGGTAGGTAGGTAGGTAGGTAGGTAGATAGATAGATAGATAGATAGATAGATAGATAGATAGATAGATAGATAGATAGATAGGTAGGTAGGTAGGTAGGTAGGTAGGTAGGTAGGTAGGTAGGAAAGTAGGTAGGTAGGTAGGTAGGTAGGTAGGTAGGTAGGTAGATAGATAGATAGATAGATAGATAGATAGATAGATAGATAGATAGATAGATAGATAGATAGATAGATAGATAGATAGATAGATAGATAGATAGATAGATAGATAGATAGATAGATAGATATTGGGATGTGTATTTGGTGTAAAAAATGATATGACACTTTTTCATTAGTTATGAAGGTTCCTTAATGCAATACTATTTGATTTAAGGTCATTACATTATTTCAAGCCTTTTTCTTCAATTTACAATAAGCAGACATCCATTTACAAATCAATAATTAATTAGATATTGATTGGCTGTTTAAAAGAAAAATCCTATGCCTGATCATGAGATGAAAAAAATTGTAAGATCATCTATATATTTAAAAACCCAGATTATATGGCAGATATAATAGCCAGTGTACTCTCCAACTATTTTTGCTGCCAAGAATAACCAATTCTGGGATATTATGGTTAATTAATTGAATATCGTTGCACTTATTGTAAATAATTAAAAAAAAAAAGCATTGTGAAGCTAATCTTGCCATTTTTGCGATATAATGCTTTTTGTAGGTCCTTAGTGGCCTGATTTACCTTTATCCTAGTCTTAGTATTATTGTTAGTGTAAGATTTTGCTTTAAATTTATTTAGTACGAATACAACTTTATAAAAAAAAAAAATAAGTATGAGTGTGAATGAAACTAAGATTACATGCTATTTTAAAATAAATGCAAAATTGTCCCAGTTACGAAAGCTAATGGAGTTTAAAGCATTTTATTCTTATTTTTGATTGCTAAATTCAGAATAAATATTACAACTAAAGTATAATTCTGCAAGAATTTTCAAAAGCAAAAAGTGTAATAAAACTATAGTGTTATACTCAACAGAATACAGCAATTGCTGAGTTACTTAAAAATTTATTTTTTAAAATATTATATATGTATTAAATTACTGTTGCTGATTTTAGCCATCCTGTGTTAAGGATGATTTGATAAAAATATGCTCCTATTTTTTTATGTAGTTTTGATTTAATTTGAGCAGATTAAAAAGAATATTTAAAATAATGTTAGATTTACAAGAAGATATAAGATCATTAATTTCTTAAGCATGTTATAGATATATGTAAACGGAAAGAATAAGCTGTTTAGTAATACATTTATGATACATATTAGAATTAATGAGGAAAGACTAATGAAAAAAATCTAATGAAAAGACTGAAATCAAATACATGACTGATACAACAAACAGATATCACCAGCATCATCAAAACAAGCGGATCTGAAGATTTTTTTTTATAACACATATCAACAAATAATCAGTTGAAGATTTAAATTGATCCTAAAAGATTCTAGAAGACCTAAAAAGAGATCACGTGTGAGATGCTTTGATACTGAAATTTCTTGAATGATGAAATTGAAAAAAAAAAAATACAGATAACAGTTGAAATGATTATGATGTATTATATAATGATATTTAAACGGCTTCATTATTAACAATTGTAAAATTGTTTTCCTTGATAAAGATCAAAAATGTAATTAAAATTTTCTTTGAATAAAATTACTTAAAAAATTTGTTTACTTCGTATTTTTTTTAAAAAAGGAAGGAAAATAAGTTACAGTATTCAAGTTAATTAAACATTTGTAATATATTTCTATATATGATTTACTGTGTTTTTTTTATTACTTGGTCAAATCTTTTCTATTAATATTCTATAGTTATATAATTGTACATATTAAAAATATTTTAATTCATAAATGGTATAAAGATGAGCTAAATTATATATTTTGAAACTTTAAAGTTTTAACTTCTAAATGGTACCAGTCAATGGGTGATTAACATTGATTTTATTATGCATGCAATTGGCCAAAAATGTTTTCAATATTTGATGATGGTCTATGGCTCTTAAATATTAAAAAATATATGAAAAAATTAAAAGTATTACATATGGATCTTATTATTAAAGGACTTGCTCACTCTTGCTATAAACTGATGACATAGGTTACTGTATATAATAAGACATAAGAAAAAAAATGACATAAAGGGCTACATAAAGTTTATGGTACAGGTTTAAATATCAAGTAAGTTATAAATATCTGCACTAGTAAATGCAGCCGCCTTGCAAGCAAGCAGTTGGTTGCAGACGGTTGTTGCGGGTTCGCCTCCCGGCCGATGCTATGACATATGGGAAAAAAAAAGACTTATTACTTAATTAGTCAACCATTTTCAAAGAAAGTGTAAAATACAATCAAATAAGTAATTCATATATTAAATAAATTATTTTTTATGATTTAATGATTTTGAAAACAACAGTATAAAAAGCACAATAAAATATTAGTTAAGCAGCAATATATATTAGTAATATTATTATGTCCAAATTAATCCATATTTTTTGTGAAACAATAAATTAATTTAGATTTTTAATAAAAAAAAAAAAAGGCAATATTTTTCCATACTCGAGATTTGGCAAGATCTTCTGTAATATGATCACATGATCACGTGTACATTTTTTTAATGTTCAAGAGCCCCAGGACATCAAATGTCAAAATAATTTTATCAACTACATATATAAAAAAATTCATGTTATTAATTCTTGGTATCATTTAAAAGTTAAAAATTAAAAATATCAGTTTGTTTTTTACTTACATTAATATAAAAGTTTAGAAAAATGACAATAAAATCAATATATATCCATTAAACTCATTAATTGCTCACAATAACTAAAGTATTTTGATAATTAAATAATAAAAAATAAATCATATAGAACCAGACCGAATACCATTCATCCTTCACAGACTTAACCAGAATAAGGGCATCTCTAAAATAACTGTATTAAAGCCAATAAGATTGTTAAATATATACATTAAATCATATTATAGGTATATTTTTCAGTTATGTTCTCCCTTTGTGTATTGATTATTATGGTATTATACTTATTTGAATGACTAATTTTACACTTGTATGTTTTTATATCCCATGTTTTGACTAGATAACAGCCTTTTCCAGGAATTGCTTTTAGTATTTGCTTATCAGCCCAATCATAAAATTATGAAATTATTTAACTCATAATAATAGAATTTGTTTTAGATTTATAATCCCAGATATTAACAAAAAAACATTATTAAAACATCATTAAACTTAAAACTATTAATTTATCATCAACAATATTCCTTTAATTAACCTAAACAAAATAAAAACAGAAAAAACATCAAATATGAGGGTTTTTTTATTTGTTTAACACCCCCCCCCCAAGCCCTGAAAACTGTTAAAATATTTTTAAAAACTCAAAGTAAAGCAGTGTGAAAGTAAATATAGAAAGTATTTGTCAACATACCCAAATGAAAATTATGCCAAGAATTTGCATGACAAACCACTATTGAAGCCTCAATAAATGAATAATAACTTAAATGAATATGATAATGATAAATACATAATAATGATATTAAAATAGGCAAAACTCTCTATACATATTGCCACTCAGTACAAGCCAGAGTAATCAATGGATGCCAGAAGGCTTGTGCATAAAATCTTCATCTAGTGCCTACTCTGGTTTGCACTGAGTGACAATACATTTAGAGAGTTTTGTCTGATTTAATAACAGTTATGAGCAAGCATAAGAAAAGGTGATCATGTGATGTTTATTGGCTCAATAATGTTATTGCCCAATAACAATATTTTGTTAAAACAGGCAAAACCCTCCATACAATAATAGCATTCAGTGCATATAAGAAAAGGTGATCATGTGATGTTTAGTGGTTTAACAACAATATTTTGTGTTCTGTATAAGTTTTTTTTTATAAAAGTAAATTTAACAAAAAATCATGTCAATAGTTGAAACTTACAGCAATCAAGTTCTATTGTTAACAATATTCTTAGTAAGTTTATTTAATTTTTTTAATTGAGTTATTAAGTATAGAATATTGTAAATAAGCAATAAATAATACTTCATCATAATGGGTAGTATTTTTTTTTCATGTGTTATAGCATCAGCTGGGAAGCGAACCCATTAACCCAGGACTACTGCTTGTAAGGCTGCTGTGCTGACCTCTCAACCACCAATGCTTGACTATATTTTGTCACTGTTTGATAATTCCTTACACACTTAATTCCAATATCTTAATTTTAGAAATATATAGCAAACTTTAATGAATCCTTTATGTCAATAAAAATGAACATTTTAAAACTATGTATATAAAAAAATTGAGTTGAAATAAATGTAAGATTTGTGTTACTTCTATTGATCTGATCTCAGCCTACAATTGTCTGTGACAGCATGGGCTCTACATTTTCTAATTGCAGAAGATAACTTTATTTTACTTTCTGAAATGCTCTACAATAAAATATTTTTAAATAACTTACATAATAATCACTGCAAAAGAATTATACATTGGTCTTTTAGTTTTTTTCAGTCATTTTTCAAAAATTAGAAAATTGATACATATATATATAAACAAAAAAGACTTATAAATCCAATAAATAATATTATATTTCAACCAGAGGACTGGTTTTGAGCAGTAAAGGTAACATGTTAATGACATTTAATTAAAGAAATCTATCTCTTTAGTTTCAAAAAGGACTTTATTATTGATAAAAAAAAAATACATTTACTCTTCTGAGTCATGCTGCATATATATGTTTATATTGTAAGTAAAAGGATATAAAAAGGTTATATACATATAGAACCCAGGAAGGAGGCAATAGTTGGCCAGTGCTTTTTTTAATCCAAATTAACTTTATTAGAGAAGGCTTTGAGTGTGAATTCTGTAGTACATTTGGAACATTGATTTATTGGTGTTTTCTTGTTCAAGGAGATCAACTGCTTTAATAATATAATCTCTATTTCCTATAAGCTTTGAATATAATGGTTCAGTTCATTCCATGAGTGATTATAGGGATGTTTGGATGCTGTGGATTTTGAGCAGACTCCAAGTGTTCTCATAAAGGAATTTTGTTGATAGAATTTCATCTTTTTTTAAAATCTTCTTTAGAGTACTGATAGATGTTGTCTTTGCGTTCGGCAGTGTGATATTGAAGGTAATCTTGCACCTAGTTATCTACAGTGAGTATGTAATAAAAGTTGACATTCTTATGTAAAGGAAGTTTCAGTCCTTCATGCAATCCTTAATAGCTCTTTAGCACTGAATTTTAATGCACAGAGCAGAAAATTTATCTCTCATGTTCTTGAAATTATCCTGCAGTCCACACAAAAATTAATATTTTCAGAACAAATGAACTTTTCAACGAGGATATAAAAATTTTGCAAAGTTTTTGAATAATTTTGTTTTACTCATCAAAAAAGAAAATTATTTGAAACAAAAATATTTACTTTATGGAGTAAGACTTAAGATAATCAGATGAAAGTTTAATTATTATTTTTATGTTTTAGATATTAAATTTAAAATAATTTTGATGAATAATGTTTGGGGATGAAATGATTTCTTTTTTTTATCTCTTAGTAGACTTTTTGTTCTGGTAAAATATAAAGAATCCATATATAACTTCTGATACTAATTTATATACTTCTGAAGAATATTACTGAAATGTTCAAATCAGTTTTTTGCAGTCACTGTTTATCTGAATACATATTAAGTTATCAGATGTAAAAAGAAAACTATGACATTGTATAAAAATCTGTTAAATATATTACAATAATTATCCATTCAAAACATAATTTTCCCATTTAATACTTCAAGTAAAAATTTTCTTTTAGAAAGATTCACCAGAAAATTGTTTAAATAACAGACAAAAGCATGGTGCAAGATAGAGGCATGTTTTAATCCAACCAAATTTCTTTCCACAGACTCAGCAATAATCTTAGCTGGATTTTACTTTTGACCTCAAACATTATTTCAGTTGCAGCAGTAAATTCAAAATTATTTATGATTATTGTGCTTCAGAAAAAGAAATAAATATCCTCCACTTTTGAAGTTATGATGAAATACAAAATGTAAACTAAATAATTAATAATTCTCTTATTTTATGCATGGGATATAAGGAATGGGATCCTATATGTAGCCTCTCCACCATGTCTTTGATGTAGAAGCTTTAGTGACTAAAGATTACCACTATAAGAAGTCTTCACCCATCATGACAACAGTTTCTTAAACAAGTAGAAAAAGTTATTAAAAGATTAGGGAGTCATTTTGTCTTTGGAGAAGAAAATCTTCCCAAATACAGATAACCTTATGATGATTAATGCCATAAGAATATAAACAGGAATGGAAATTATTATATCAAAGATTCTCAGATATTTCATAATAAGCAGCTATATAAGAGTGCTTAAATTTAATACCATTCAGATTATCTATTTTAATATATGAATTTTGAACTCAGACTTTCACACAACCCTCAACTCTCCATGCTATCTCATACTGCTGATACACTTGATCACACACTTATGTCGAAAAGATAAATAATCACCAATATATGTATTTCATGCTAAGCCAGCACTCATTAGTTGGTCCAGATTATCATCTCTACCCATATATACAATCAATGCTCAGCTTATATTAAGATAGCCAATCTTCATATTTTAATGACAGGCTTCAATCCACTCCACCCTACAACTCTTCAGCTGACTATTTCATTGGAAAATCTAATGATGGTATGTTCAAATCCCACATTGGTATCAACCTTCTCATTCTATCCATGTTGACCACAAATCACTCTGATATCTCATATACAAAACACAATCCATTTACATACATATATGAGGGCAGACCTTACAGCACTATATTTTAATATATGAATTTTTTCTACAGTACAGGCTTTTTCATACCTATCTTTTTGACATGTGTGTGATCAAGTAAATCAGCAGTATGAGATAGCATGGAGAGTTGAGGGTCATGTAAAAGTCTAAGTTCAAACCCCTACATAAAGAAAATTTTAAATTTGTGATAGTTACTTAGAATGTGAGAATATTATTGAAACCTGGTGGGTTAAAAGAAGTTAATTCACCTATAAAATATAAAGTGAATACTTTGAGAACACATGAGATAAGATAGATGGAAATCAGAGGATACATGATGTATTATACATATATCATGTGAGTGAATTTTTTTAAGATAAATGCAGATCCAGTGGATATGGTAATGGTACTAGTATACTTTTCTACTATTGATAGGATGAAGAAGGTAAAGACATTTATGAAAGAGTAGAGGAATTATTAAAGCTTACCAATGAAAAGGATAACATTTTAATGGGTGATTTTAATGCATCAGTAGGTTCACTTAAAAATTCAAGATGCGTAGATGGATTTGGTTTACCTAAATCCTCCATATGAGAAATTTAATAACTTTTGTTTACATCATGAAATGGTAATAACCAACATATTTTTAAATATATTCAAAAGAATTTATTCATGGAAATCACCTGGAAATATTAGAAGACATTTGTTTGACTATATTATGTTAAAAAGAGATATAGAAATCAATTACAGCCTATTCCTTATTATATCTTAGATAATGTGGTTATTTTGAAAAAATTAAATTTAGAAAAAAATATATTTCAAAATAATAGTGTTTATATGAATTACAGAATCCTGAAATAGCTAAGGAATTTAATAATGAAGTTGCTATGATAAATATTAATCACATGACAAGGAAAGTTATTAAAGCATATATACAGACTGCAATGATGAAAGTATTGGGAAAAATAATGCTAGTACCCAAAACTATTGATGACTCAAGTAAAATTGAATTCAATTTAAAGAAAGAAATAAAGTTGATATAGAGACTATGATCAACATAAGGTAGTTAAAAAATTTAATAATAAACTGTAAAATAAAAAAAGCAAAACAAATAAATGTGAATAGTGAAAAAATTGAAAGCAATATAAAAGTAATAAATGTTGATGTGAATTATAAAGGAAGAACATTTAATAGTATTGTTAAGAATAAAAAAGGAAAGATTCTTTTGAAAATAAAAATATTGATCATTAGCAAGAGTATATTGAAAATTCATTTAAAGGAAAAGTAACTGATGAGAAATTATACAGAAGATAAAAATACAGTTGATAAGCTCGAGAAAGGGTCTGAAATAGCAAGGGAAGAATTTGATTATGCAGTTAATAAGATAAAAAATGTAATGATATTGTAACAAATTGATTATTTGATGTGATAACAAAATGTTATGAAGAAGGAATAATTCCATCAGATTTTATCACTGCTAAAACTATTGCATTTATAAAAAAGGATGATGCAAATGATTGCATGTTTTTAGGACAATAACTATTATTTGGGGTCTGTATAATTTATTTATAAGAGAATACAAAAGTAGATGAGAGTTTGGGTAAAGATCAATATAGTTTTTGACCTCTGGAAGAAACCAAAGGGGTAATAATGACATTAAAAATGATTTTATAAAGATTAGATAGAAAGTCTTATGTGACATTTATAATCTTGGGCATGGATTTTGACAAAGTAGATTGGAAGTTGTTACTTAAAATGATAAAGAATGTATGCCTTGATTAAAAATAGAGAGGGTTAATTTTGAAATTATATAGATGTAAAAACATAGTAATAGATGTAAAAAAATTTAAAACAAATGTAAGGAGGTATGAAGTAAGGTGGTTCATTGTGTGTCCATTGTGCCTTATTTGTTTAACTTATTTATTAAAAAATAATAGTTATTATAAAAAAGTAAATTAAAATTAATAGTAAGCATATTCAGTGTATTTATTATGCAGACAATATAGCAATAATTGCAGATTCAAAAAAAGAAATGAATAAAATTTTTAATATGTTGGATATTCTTACATAGTCTTAAATGAAAGATAAATGTCAATTAGATTAACTTATGGTGGTGAATAAACAGATAATAAATAGATTGATAGCTGTCCAGATAAATAATATATTTAGAACAATTTAAGAAATTTTGTTTTCTGATGGGTATGATTTATGAAGACAATGAATGTATTGTGGTTTCAGATTTAAACCAACAGTGATATTAATAAAAATATGAACCCTTGAAGTTAATATGTATAATTTATTAGAACAAATGTACATATATGGTTATACAATCAATAAATGCAATTTTACATATAATTTAGTCAATAATGTGCTGGTTGTGCTGAATGACTGAACTCTCTTCCAGCTGTATATATTAGCTTGCTTCGTGAGTTCTAGTGAAGACTCTTCTGGCTGTACTGGATAGCTTGCCTTGAGTCAGCTGGAGTCTGAACAACTTCCAGTCCTATTCTGGACTTGTCTCACTGCATAGACATATCAGTAATGATTATAGTAGAAATACTTTCACAGTTGAAAGTGGTTTTAGTTGAGAGCACATTCAGTCATTCAGGTTAGACAGACATTCTCTCTCTCTTAGTTAGACAGAAATTCTCTGGCTTGCCTCCAAAAAGGCTGACTATTTATTGCCAGATCCCCTTCCTTCCTGGCAACAATCAGAGTCAGAGAGCCTAACCAATGGTAGGATTTTATACATATGTTTACACCTTGGTCCTACTTATGTTTCACCCTTTGGCCACATTTATACATTGTTAGTGGCAATGCATGTTCAATCCAATCAGATAAGGAAGGAATCTGGACTAGTCCACTTCTGAAGGCAAGGTCAGATATAACAATGTCTTGTAGAAAATTAAAAAAATAATGTTACCAAAATGTGCTTTTGGAAATAAAAAGACCTTACTATTAAATAAACATATTGATATAAAATGAGATTTGTTAGAACCTTCATTTGGATTATATTGACATAAGCAAATAGTTTATACTTTGTGGCTAATTATGAATCAAAATATATAAAATGCGCTAACACGCACAAGCACACAAAGCTAAAAACAAATAAAGCTTTATTTGTTTTTAGCTTTGTGTGCTTGTGCGTGTTAGCGCATTTTATATATTTTGATTATATTGACATATGGATATGAAATCTGGTTTTTGGAAAACAGAAAAGAACAATATTAAAAGAAGTGGAAAAAAAATAACAAGAATGAGTTAGATGAAAAATAAGACGATCAAATATTAAGAGAAATTTCAGTGAAAACAAATTTGAAAATGATAAAGGTGGAAAAAAATTAAATTCTTCTGGACATATTTTAAGACAGGGGAATTTTTTCAAAATATTTTAAAAGGCAATATTTTGGGAAGTAGATTGAAAGGCAGATAAATAATGTCTTATTTTAAAAATGTGATCTGCAAAATCAGTTATATGCAAATATGAAAAGAATTGCTGAAGACAAACTGGTTTGTCTGCAAAGACAATGCATTTTTTAGAACGCTGATGAATTTACGAATATAGTACAGTAGTTGAATGATAGATTTTAATAACGTGAATGATTTCTATATAAATGAATGCCAATTAAATTAATATTAATAATTTTAAACATAATATTCACATAGATTTTCTAAACAAATTTTACTTTTAAGACTATATACCCTTTACTTCAAAATGGACCAGAAACTACTTTTAAAACGCTATTACTATGGTTACCACCTACAATAAATTCAAATTAACTTATGCTTGACATCATTTATTGCCATTTTCCAAAAACTAAAAATTACCTATAATATACATTTATGTTGGGCAGATTATCAAAATTCAGGGGAAGTAGTTAGGTAACAATGCATTCTGACCAATTAATAAGAATCAGCATCAGTGTTAGTTTTGTATTGTTTGAATCTTCTTGACATATTTATTTTTTTTTTTTATTTATTTTAGTATCTCAGTATTTTGAATAACTTTAACGAACTATTTATGTTATTAAATTGAATAATCTCATCATATATAAAAATTATAAAGATATGTGATGGCATATAGAAGTAAATATATTAATTGGAAAGATTATATTTTTCAAAAGAATTTCAAAGGACTGCTTAAATAAGATAGGGAACACAAAAACAAAATTAAAAGTGCATAGAATAAATATTTTTTCCAAAATGTTTATATGATTGCTGTTGAATTTAAAAAAAAATAGATAACTTATAAAAATTTATTCAGGAGAATATTTTATGTGCAATGGAAACATAAATAAAAATAAACACAAAAATTTGAAATTTTTAAAAATATGTGTGTGGGGGGGGTATGATAAAGTAATCTAAGATTCATTTTTTATTTAGCTTATGGACTTTTCAGACAACCAATAATTCACAAACATAAATAAATTGTTAAACCATTAAGCATCACATGACGATGGCCACAAGCCAGAAACTAGTCTGGGGATATTGGATGAGTAGGCATTAGATAGGGATTTTATGCACAAGCCTTCTAGCATTCATTGATTACTCTGGTTGGCACAGAGTGGCAATACTGTATGGAGAGTTTTGTTTTGTTTATAAATAAATTGGTAGATATTTCAAATCCCTGTATGTATAGATTTGACTGTCATTAGGCATACAGTTCATGGTCGGAATCTGACTACACTTACTTAAGTCAAAGTCCATTAAAGTCTATTTTTGAAGTTTATAATCACAATAAACATGTGTGGTTATAAATCTATTGATGAGACTTGGAGACATATCTTGGATACTGAAGCTACATCTTGCTTTTTAAATATTTTGTATAGGCAACTTATTTTCTGCTATCTAAAAAAGAATGTAACAGCAACAATGTAGAGTGTGGCAATAATATTTCTCATAGTAATATTCAATTGGGTATTCAAAAATTTAATATGAACACTTTTTTTCCAAACAATAATACTGACGTCATCTGAAAAATATGCTAGTGCTAATAAAGTTGTTCTAAGAGCACTTGTACTCTAACTGTAAGAAATGTGAGTCTAATTTCCAAAGAGGTTATTAAAATTAATTTAAATAATTTTTTTTATAAATGATTAAAATATTCTAAGTTATGATCCAAGGTTGTACTGAAATATTGTGGACAAGGATACATTTAAGTTTTTTTGTGGCAAAGAGCCATGTTCAGTTTACACAACCTTTCCCATTGCTTATATAAAAAATTAATTCACTAAACATTATATGATCACCAAGGCTCTTCATTGACAAAAGCCCCTAGCTAGAAACTAGTTTGGGGATATTGGATGAGTAGGCACTAGATAGGGATTTTATGCACAAGCCTTCTGGCATCCATTGATTATACTGGTTTGCACTGAGTGGCGCTACTGTATGGAGAGTTATGTTGTGGAAATGGGATGGAGCAGAATATGGGAAAATTTAGAGTGGGGAATGAAAAATAAAGTCGCTAACAGGATTATCTGGGCATAATTGCTGAGATATTCTTGACTTCGTTTAAGAAGAAGCCCCAATACATCACATCACATCCTGTTTTATATAAAAAGTTGGCATAATGTTGTGTGGGGTTAAAAGTAATAACACTGGAATTTTTTGGAAAAAGATTTCAAACTCCTATATTTTTATTAAAAAAATTTTGTTTTATTTCTAAAAAGAATCTCTTTTTTAAAAAAATCAAAGCAATATCATTAGTCTAAATGAAATTCCTGTTTTCTAATTCTGAAAGTAAATTACGAATATATTCAAAAAAATAAGTAGGTGAAAGACTGAATATTATGGTAAAACCATTCTGAATAATTTTGTAATTGCTATAATTAGCATTTAAATTTTTCCACATTTAAGAAGTTTATATACTTTCTAAGAGAACATTTTTTAAATGGAATCAATTGCTTCTAATATGTGTTTTTAAAGATAAAACTTGTTTATAGCAGTTTATTTGGTTTTAAATCTATCTATTCTAGTCAAGCGTTGGTAGCTGAGTGGTCAGTACAGCCGCCTTAAAGGCAGTTGTCTCGGGTTTGCGGGTTCGCTTCCCGGCCGATGCTTTGACACATGAGAAAAAAAATCTATCTATTCTAAACATAAATAGTTTTCACATTTTATCATAATTTCTTGTTAAGGTTATTATTTCAAATGTCTTTTGAGAAATCATTGTTAAGTGAATTAGGTTTTAAGAATGCTAAATTGTCATTATACTTACATTGTGTTGGACATTTAATTTATAAAAGATTTCAATTTTTCATTTTGTTATATCCTAAATGTTTAGCTGAATTAATTTTATTGTTTTCTAATTGGAAATTTTAGATGTTAATCGCACGATCACCATTCTTTATGCTTACACAAGCTGTTTTTCACAGAGACTAAACTTTCCATACAGTAGCGCCACTCATTGCAAGCCAGAGTAATTAATGGATGCAGGATGATTTAATGCATAAAATCCCTAATTTGTGCCTACTCATCCAATATCTCCAGACTAGTTTCTAGCTTGTGGTTTTTATCAGTGAGGAACCTTGAATCTGAGAGCACTGCTGGAGGGTTGCATTAGTTCCTAAGATCTAGGTGCAATGCTCTCAGATCCAAGACTCCTCAGTGATGAAAACTAGAAACTAGTCTGGGGATATTGGATGAGTAGGTACTAGATATGTATTTTATGCACAAACCTTCTAGCATTCATTGATTACTCTGCCTTGCACTGAGTGGCGCCACTGTATAGAGTTTAGCCTCAGTGAATTTTACATGTTCCATTGTTGTTAATAAAGCTATAGTTCTGGCACATCTATGCCTCATAATACTGCCACAGCTTACTATATATCAACATGCTGATGACACATAATAATGCATATGAGTCATAGAAATTTTATGAATTTAATTGTTTGGGAAGGGGGTGATATATGTTATCATTAGTAAAAAAAAAAAAAGATTTCTACATAACAAAATAATACTTTTTTTTTTTTTTAAATTAATTATGATTATGGGTTTTTTTAAATCAGTATTCAACATTTTTAAGAGGTTTATTTTTTTTTTTTTTAAGATCTACAAAAAAAATAGACTTTTATAAACAGGATACAATATTTGTTTCATGTTAAATCCAGAATATATCGGTGAACTTGATTATTAAAACCCTTCATTAGTATATATTAATATTTAGTATTGTAAAGTTTAATATGTTTAACCAAACTGTTTTATTTTTCAATTGTGGTAGTTCTTATTTCTATTTTGTTCACCATTATTTCTTCATCATGTATTATTAATCATCATCATCATCAACTATTATCAATCCACTGCTGGATGATCTCTCCAAGTTCAATCCATCTTCTCCGATCTTTAGCTTCTCTTTTCCACATCACTCCCGCACACTTTCTTATTTCATCCACCCATCTCACATGTGGTCACTTTCTGGGTCTTTTACAATCTTTTGGAATCCAGTTTAAGATTTCAATTGTCCACCTATTATCATTTCTTCTAGCAATATGTCCAGCCCAACTCCACTTCAGTCTTATTTTTCCAATGAGGTCAGTAACACCTGTTTATTCTCTTACTCATTATTCTCTCCAAGTGATAAAAAATTCCTATCCATTTAGTAACCCCCTATAAGCAGAAAATATCAAATCTATGTGTAAGAATTAATGATAGTGATAGTAGAAAAAAAAATCAATCAATCAATAAGTAAAAAAGTGAATGGTTTTATTGTTCAGGAGTTCAAACCAGTTTTCGTGCTGGAAATGCCAAAACTGAAAATGTTCTATGGATTGTATGTTTTGAAGTCTGATCCAAACAAGGAAAAAAAGTCCACTCAATTAAATAAACTTTCATCCAAGTGATTTAAAAATATCTGTGGTGTTAATATTCTGAACAGAACAAGATTTTTAAAAAAAATTGCATAAAATTATATAAAGTCAATGTGTCTGTGTGGGTAAGATAAGTAATGATATAGTCGAATTTTATCATGAAAATTCTAAAGAAATATTTTTACTAAAAGTTCTATTATACGCACGTAAATGTTTTATTAAATACACCTAATATTTTTTTATTTCATTTCTTTTATCTAAATAATAAATAGTTATTAATCCTATGTTATTATAAAATATAAAAGTTATGAATTTGATAAAAATAATTACATTTAAATATCAACAACACTGTTTTAGTTTTGTTAGATTAGCACCTGTTGAATAGGAAAGCTAAACATTTGACATAAGTGAACTGAAAAAATTATGAATATTTATAAGTTTATACTTTATCATAGTATTTTAGTACGCGGAAAAGTAGAAATTTCTTCTAGCAAGCCTACGGATTAGATATTTATCTTTCTTATTTACATTTTGTAGATATTGTACGGGTATATTTTATTTATTATCAAACCGCAGACATATAAAATAGAACATCTTAATAAATACAGAACAATCTACTGAAGGTTAATTGGTTTTTATTCAGGTATAACTAAAGGAAAAGAAAATCAGCTTAAAAAAAAAACAACATTCATTAACTTCATTTATATGAAATGATGGAATGCGTTACTTATTATTCTAAACAAGTTTTCAGTTGAAAACGTCTACAATAAAATGTCAGTTTATTTTACTTTTGAAATCACATTTCATTTTAATAGATGTCATTTATACAACCAAAACAAAACGTTACATAAATAAAAGAGTTGGAGAAGGGTGGGGATGGTATTAAAATGTATATTAAAAAAAAATCAAACGTCTTATATATAAGTAAAAACATTTATATATATATATATTATAAAAATCTAATTTAATATTTGGCTTAATTTTTATTACAGAAAAGAATTACCCCCCCCCTCGTGTCTAAGCATCGGCCGGGAAGCGAACCTGCAAATCCGGGACAAGTGACCACTCGACCACCAACGCTTGATTTTTTTTTTATTACAATTTTTTTGGGAAATTTTCAAATGATTCTTATTTTTATTCGTATTTTTTCAGTCTAAAATAAATTACAACCATTTGAAGTAAAAGTATATAATTATACTCTTTATAATAAAAGGAAATAAAAGGAAAGGTGATAAATTAACTAAACCAAAAATGATTAATGTACAAATGATAAAAAAACAAATTAATTACGAAAAGTTTTGATAAAATATTGCAAGAACAAAATACGAATAGGAATGAAATTGAAATACAGTTCTACAATTTTTGAGATTGTAGATAAGATCAGACCAAACTGCCATAAAACCACTCATTTCACAAACTATCATAAAAAACAAATAGAATATGGAAGAATAAGAAACTTAGAAAAATCAGATGCTAAAATGCAGTAAAAAATGAAAACAGGTTAAAGTGACTCTCTTATATTTATTTTACTATTAATGAAGTGATAGTCATCAATCTTAAAAAAAGCTTATAAAAATAAATAAATTAATTAAAGTTCTGGGTGACATTATGTTTAGAAAACAATGCCATTTCATCAAATAAGATTGTGTAGGATATATACATAATCATAATTTCTAACCATAATTGATCCACTGCAGGATGGTATTTTCAATTTCAATCCATCTTCTTTGACTTCTAGCCTCTCTTTTCCATATTACCCCAGCACACTTTCTTATTTCATCGATCCATCTCACATGATCTCTTTCTAGGTCTTTCACAATCATTTGGAATCCAGTTTAAGATTTTAAGTTTCCATCTATTATCATTTCTTCTAGCAATATATACATATAGTTAATGTTTCTAAAGTGAAATGTTCTCATTTTTTGCAGTTCTTAAGGTTCAGCAAAAAGCTGCTACCGGAATGCTCAATCTTCTCAAATCTTATTAATATTTACATAGATATAAACATGGTGTAAAAAAAATTAAGAAATGGGTTTAGAGATTATAGTCTGAAAATGTTTTTGCTTAGCATTAGTTAATCATTACATGGAATAAGATGCAAATCCAGTCATAAAAAATACAAGAAATGAGATATGATATCTGTCAAATAACTGAGAAAATTTATTCATTGACAGATAGATTTGTTATTAAGACTCAATTTTGGAAAAAGAATAAAACATTAAGCTGGAAATTACAAAATAGCAGCAAAAATTATTAATATTTTTATATTCATGTTGTTGGTCAGGAATATGTTTAATAGAATAAAGATCATGACTTATAAAACAATTATGAATAGTTATGGTGCAAAGACATAGAAAAAATATGATAAATTATTCTCAATTGAAGTTGTTTTAAACCACTAAACATCACATGATCACCACTCTGGCATGCACTGAGTGGCGCTACTGTATGGAGAGTTTTGCTTCTATGTCTAGAGTTGTTTTCTAGATAAGATCATTGAAAAATTAAAGATAACAAATGATGATGATGATGATGATGATAATAATAATAATAATAAAAAATAATGAGTTTTTTTAAAAAAAAAACAATTGTGGTTGAAATCATAGAAAAAAAATTGAGATTATAGAAAAAACTTTAGCTAAAGCTTTCATTTTTAGTGGAGATCTGAAATTGTTTATATTTTGATTTATGAGATTGTAGGCATTTTATTTTTGTGCTTAAAATTATTATACTTGCACATAAACATATTCTGTAACAATTAAATATTTAAAAATCTCATTAAATCTATATGTATATATAACAATAAAAATAATAAATATAATGATAATTAACCATTATATACAGTCTTTCAACCTGCAGAAGTACTTTCAGTTAATTCCTTAGCCCTCCTCAACTGCCATTAAATTTAAAAAACAAAATGGAAGCAAATGTCATCAACTCAAATCCCATGAATCCCAAATTTTAATGTTAGCAGCTTGCCTATTAATTATTTTCAATTTATTTCTATTTATTAAAATTACCTCCTTAATTTTTTTTATTCTAATTTCTCTTTTCATGAAGAATCTTGACACTTCTAATATCAAACTTAAATTTATATTTATATGTTCTTTCTTAATCCAAAAAACTGAAGCCATCATTAAATTATTATTATTTTTACTTTTCACATATTTGTATAACAATTTATGCTTCTTTAATCTTTTTTCAAAACTGTACCTGGATTTACCTATATATGATAACATACATCCATAAAAAATTTGATACACAACATTACTTTTCTGCTTGACATGTATAACATTTTTAGAATTATTCACTAACTTATTAACAATATTTGTAACAGAAAATAAAACATTGAACACATCCTTATGTACATTCTGGAAAAATTTCACTTGAGCATTTGAAATATATGGAATAAATATCCATTTTTTATTATTAATCTTCAACTTCTTTAAATCATTATAATTTTTTTTCAAATTTATATAAAGTATTGTTAAAAAGAGTTTTAATGATTTCAAAGAGTTGAAGATTGATAATAAAAAGTGGATATGTATTCCATATATTTCAAATGCTCAAGTGAAATTATTTAAGGAAGGATTTGTTTAATGTTTCATTTTGTATCACAAATAGTGTTAATAAGTTAGTGAATAATTCTAAAAATTCATATCTGTCAAGCAGAAAAGTAATGTTGTGTACCAATTTTTTGTGGATGTGTGTTATTATATATAGGTGAATCAAGGTGCAGTATTAAAAAAGATTAAAGAAGCATGAATTGTTATATAAGCATATGAAAAGTAAAAATAATAATGATTTAATGACTGTTACAGTTTTTTTGGATCATGAAAGAACATGTAAATATAAATTTAAGATATTGAAAATGTTAAGGTTCTTCATGAAGAAAGAAACCATAATAAAAGACAAATTAAGGAGGCAATTTTAATAAGTAGAAATAAATGAATATAACTAATAGACAAGGTGTTAATGTTAAAATTTGGGATTCATGGGATTTGAGTTGATATTTGCTTTCATTTTGTTTTTTGAATTTATCAGCAGTTGTGGAGGATTAAGGAATTAATTGAAAGTACTTCTGCAGATTACAAGACTTATATAATAGTTAATTACCATTATATTAATTATTTTTAATTAATGGACATTTTATTTGTATATATATATATATTATTTTTAGGAACTTATAGAAACAAACAATAAAATATAAAACTTTAGTAGTCCTCAAAGTTGGTCCAGAGATTATACACAATTAACACTAATTTTTACTAATGTATTCTGTTTCAATCTAAATAAAATTTTCACTTATGATGTAACTGGGCAACAACCAATAAACACTGGTAATGCAAAATGAAACTATATGATCTAGTAAAACATTAATATTAATTTAATTTACATTTAAATTATTCAGTTTTGATATGATATAGGTCAGACAACTACTATTACTACCACTACCACCACCACCACCACTACTATCACTACCACTACTACTACTACTAATTACTACCACCACTATGACTACAACTACCACAACTACTATCACTACTACTACCACTACTACTACTACCACCACCATTACTACCACTACTACTACTACTACTACTACCACTATTACTACTACTACTACTACTACTACTACTACCACTACTACTACTACTACTACTACTACTACACTACTATTACTACTACTATTACTACTACTACTACTACTATTATTATTATTATAATGTTGTTTCAGCTTGTATTATCAGTAACAATTGGTTGTCGTCAATTTACATTATATCTGAAAACCTCATCTAGATTATTAGTTGAAAAATCACTTAAAATTTAAGGTTTTTTGTATATATATCAGCTAAAGGGATAAATATGCCAATACGTTTATTTGTTGAAGAAAATAACCCATTATTAAAAGTAAAAAGTCATAAAAGAACAGATGAATTTCATTGAATAACTGGAAAGGGATGATAAGTTTCAAAGAATATCTGTAGTCATAATTTTAAATGCTTAATGATAGAGTTAAGCTTTTAAAGATAAAAATAAAATATATTGATATTTAATAGAAAAATTTTCAAATAGTTCACTTAATAAATCTTTAAAAAATAAATAAATATAATGCAACTATTTTAAATATTCAATTTGTACAAAGCAATTTATAATTGTTTATTAAAAAGAGGATTTGACACTAAAATTATTTATAATGATACAATAAATTCATAATTAAAATGTAATCAATTATTTTTTTTAGATATGCTTATATTAATACACAGTACGAAAGGTAAATTTTAATGTTAAAAGTAAAATGAAGTATTTAATGATGATATGTTTACATTTCAAAATATTTACATCTTGTTCATTTATTATTAAATACTTTTTTTTATTGTTAAAATAAAAGATTTAAGTTGGCTCATGCCTGTTGTTAAAACTAGTGCTTATGAAAAAAATATTTTTAAAACTTTATTTTTTAAAAATTAAAATTTAATATAATTGTTTTTCCAGTGTTTAACATTATAATTTCTATTTTATAAATGTCCGTTGGAAGTATAATAATAGAGAGGATAAACTATAGCTTTGACTGTAATAAAAATTTACGTTACACATTAAGGTTTGCAATATAAATGGTAATATTAGGTTTACCATTATGATAAATTATGTAGTTTAATTAAAGTGTATATATTAGCAGTATTAATAGAAAATACAATGAATGTTCTAAATAATTGGAATTGTTTGATTAATGTAAATGTAACAAAGTGCTTGATCTTAGATAAAATTTTAATTTTATTTAGACAGGGTGGCAGTTGTTTGAATAAGTTGTTTGTGTTTTTGTTCTTGTTTATTTATTTATTTTTTTGATGGTGAGATTTTGATTCCAATACTTGGCTTTGTTTGGGTTAAACTTGAGGCTATCCAATTTCTGGCAAGCCGGCAAGTCTACCATTTTGGAAATTTCTTTTTTTCACTATTGCACAACATCAAAATGTATCCAGACATGAGTTTGAACCTGCCTCTGCAAAATTGGTTGGTACTGAGAGGTACAATGTTAAACATAAGGTAAAGGAAACTTACCTCATAGTGGAAGTCTTTTTCACCATTAATTGCAAAGAATCATGTTTTGCTATACCAAAAGATGGGTTAATTGACTCATTTGCATAAGGTTTGCATATTGTACATATATAATGATTCCAATGAGAGAGTCATAACAGGCTATAATTATGAGAAATACACTTTTTAGAAAGTGCTTAGCCATTTTAATTTGTTGACTACAATTAATTTGCTAATTTATACAGCTTTACGTTATCTGTGTGTTAGCACAATTTTATTATTATTAAAATGAAAAATAAATACTCATTCACCAAGCGCTTTTGGTATTTTTTATTTAAAAATTTAGTATTCTGTGTAATATTTATATACATGTTGAATATATTACATTTGGAACAAAGTTGGTGATTTATTTATCTGTTATTCTTAACTAATCTTCCTATGTTTTACCTTCTTCTTTTGTCTTATGTATAAAATTTATTAATTAATAATTTACTTTTAAAAATAACTTTAATTATCTTCTCTTCACTATATTTCATATTAATTATTAATTTTTAATAACCACTTTTGTGAAATATAGCTAGATTTTTTTTTTGTAAAAAATAAAGCTTTTTATGTTAGTCACTGTTTTCTATTGTTTTATAAATCATTTAATATTTTTATTTTCAAATATATATCTAGTTTTTTTTGTATGTGAATATATATTAATGATATTTTTAATCACACTTATGTTATTTTAGTCGTTTCAATTGAATTACCTATTTTTCTAATATGTTTTTTTCATTTCTTATTTATTTCATATATTACATTTATTTATTTTTATTGGTTTTTGTTACTTAATAAAGTTATCACCTTCTTCTCTCTTATTATGTTTATTATTTTTGTATTTCGTTTGTTTAATTATATATATTTATAGTTACTTAAAAATCCAGAAGATAAAATTAAAATATAGAAAAATATTTTGACTAATTTGTCATGTATATGAAAAGTTTAAAAAGTAAAAATCTTATTATAATGTACTTAAAATTATATAGTGTTTTTATTATTTAAAAATATAATTAATATTTTTTATAAACAAAGTAATATAGGGTATATGAGCACAGACTTTCACACCACCCACCTCTCTCCACTCTATCTAATAACACTGATACACCTAAACACATATATGCTGAAAAGATAAATAATCACCAATATACGTATTTCATGCTAAACCAGCAATCATCAGTTGGTCCAGACTATCATCTTTACACACATATATAGTATAAGTGCTCTGATATATATTAAGATAGACTATTCTCATAGTTTAATGGACAGGCTTCAATCCACTCCACACTCCAACTCTTCAACCATCCATCCAATTGAAAATCTGATGATGGAATGCTCAAAGGCCACCCTGAGGCTGAGATTATTGTCTCAGGGTGGCCTTTGAGCATTCCATCATCAGATTTTCAATTGGATGGACGGTTGAAGAGTTGGAGTGTGGAGTGGATTGAAGCCTGTCCATTAAACTATGAGAATAGTCTATCTTAATATATATCTGAGCACTTATACTATATATGTGTGTAAAGATGATAGTCTGGACCAACTGATGATTGCTGGTTTAGCATGAAATACGTATATTGGTGATTATTTATCTTTTCAGCATATATGTGTTTAGGTGTATCAGTGTTATTAGATATAGTGGAGAGAGATGGGTGGTGTGAAAGTCTGTGCTCATATACCCTATATTACATATATATAGCCACAGATATATAACAAGCCTGTGTTTCAGTTATTACATTATAGAGATGTCTGCCCATCCTTGCATATGTATTAAATGGATTATGTCCTGTACATGTGGGGTTCAGATTGACCTTAGGTCAACATGGGTGTGACAATAATCTCAGCCTCAGGGTGGCCTTTGAGCATTCCATCATCAGATTTTCAATTGGATGGACGGTTGAAGAGTTGGAGTGTGGAGTGGATTGAAGCCTGTCCATTAAACTATGAGAATAGTCTATCTTAATATATATCTGAGCACTTATACTATATATGTGTGTAAAGATGATAGTCTGGACCAACTGATGATTGCTGGTTTAGCATGAAATATGTATATTGGTGATTATTTATCTTTTCAGCATATATGTGTTTAGGTGTATCAGTGTTATTAGATAGAGTGGAGAGAGGTGGGTGGTGTGAAAGTCTGTGCTCATATACCCTATATTACATATATATAGCCACAGGTATATAACAAGCCTGTGTTTCAGTTATAAACAAAGTAATAAAATATGTTAAAATAAATGCATAATTTATAAACCTGTGGTCATATAACAAAATATATTAAATAATATAGTTATAAAATACTAGTATATATTTAAAATATTTATATAATTCTGAAAAATATGTAGTAGATATGTAAAAATAATGTAGAGGCTGATATTAATGATATATATATTCATATATAGAGTTTTAAAGTTATTTTTTAAAAAGACTTTAACTTAGAAATTCTGTTTTTGTTAAGGTCAAGGGTTGTAATTGACTTTTAAAATATTTTTATTAATGGACCATTTTTAAATTTTTTGATGTGTTAACAATCTGTAATAATGCAATATAGCAATGAAATATTTTAATGTTGGCCAAATATTGTCTAATCTAACAGTGTTGATCAACTAAATTTCAAAGGTTGATATTACTTCAGTAAGTTTCTAGTGCTGCATACAAGATGGCAATATTTTTTTTAAAGAAAAAGCTTACATTAAAAAGCATTTATGCTAAGATAATAAAAAAAACAAATATGAATTTTTCTTCATTGCAAAAGTTGCTGTTTTTAAAGCAGATGAAATTTTAATTTCTTTTGATTGTAACAGATTTTTTTTTTTGAAACAAAACAATATGGAATTGATTTTTAATATGTGTAAATTTCTTTTTAAATATTACATAGACTGTGATATTGTTTTTATTGTCCACTTAAAATTTCGTTTGTTTTCTCATCCCTGATGTTCGCCTCGAGATGTCATTAACTTCCTCCTATTTGGAAAGATTTCTTTAAAAAACATTCTTAAATTTAACATTTTTGCTATTGGTGGGATTTTTAATGTTTTATTCAAACCAGTGATTGTAGCGCCTCTACAACCCTCTTTCTACCTTTTTATAACTCTGTGGATGGCTTGTGTGACCAAGTCGAAACGTCAGTATATTGATATTAAAAGTTTTTAACACGGATGAACCCGCAAAATATGTATTTTATATATATATCAAACACAATTCACTCTTTTTGTATTTAAGTTGAAATAAAAGTGTAAGACATTTAGGAATTATTTAGATCAATCTCTAGTAGCAAAAAATAATGATTGAATTAATTTTATAATATTCCATGCTTTCAATTTAAGTTAAATATATAAAAACTAATTATGGTTGAAGTAAGAATTATTTTTGGCTTTTTAATGAACAGTAAATAAAAGTGTTTATTATAACATTTTTTATATATAGGTAGATATTATCGTTTAATTTTTAATTGTTGTATAAAATATTTTATATATAGATGTAATAATTTGAAATGCAAAAATAAAATATCTGAAGTTGATAACCAACCATTTTAATGCAATGTGTTAATTTAATGTATGTATTAAGTGATAAATTTTTACACTTGTTATTAGAAAGAATTGATATTTAATCCAAACACATCTAATTTTAAAAAGTGAGATATCTGAGATATCATATATTAAGAAAGATCACCTGATTGAAAAAAGTATAATAAATATGATGCTCTCATATATGAATTCTTGCATGCTTTTTAAGGATACCTATAGTCTAAAAGACCAAATTATAGTTGACAAAAAATATAACAAAAAATATTGCCATTACTATGAATTTTAATGCACAAGTCCAAAACATTATTTTTTTAAAAAAATGTTGATCACATATATTACAAATGTATGATCAATGTATAATCTATTCACTTTTTTATTTTTGATAAGAAACATCACAAGTAGAAGAAACTATGCCACCAACATATAAATATAAAGTTATAGTTATTCAAATAACTTTTTGCAAGAAAAGCACATAAAAGATTGATCATTTGTTCTATTTTTTAGAATCATTTAATTAGAAAGATTTAAGAACTTCTTATCAGTTCATTGAGAAAATAAGTGCGAGATGCTATATATGATAATCAAATATGTTATATATTATAACTACATATACATGTAAGATGTGATATGTTGGACTATTTCCATCAGTTATGAGTGAATGTTGAATGTATAGAAAATTTCAGACTTTAAACTTTTCAAATACAAACAACTTAGTAATAACATACAAATAGACAATACAGATTAGTAATTATACAACGTTTTGAGTAGTATTATTCTCCACTCTTCTTCAGGTGTTGCTGGCCTATATGCACAGTGACAATATTCACTTAGAAGTTGAACTTGCACCTTTAGATTTTTGAATATCAAATTTAACTTCAACTTCTAAGCGAATATTGTCACTGTGCATATAGGCCAGCAACACCTGAAGAAGAGTGGAGAATAATACTACTCGAAACGTTGTGTAATTACTAACCTGTATTGTCTATTTGTGTGTTTTTACTATTTGGAAAGTTTAAATAAAGTTTAAAATTTTCTATACATTCAACATTCACTCATAAATAATGGAAATAGTCCAACAGATCACATCTTATAATATACCATCATTACAAACCTTCAGAAAAATACATATACATGTGTTTATTAATTGTTTAAAAGATAATATATTGACAATTTTTAATTTTCTATGCCATTTTTTAATAAATGCAATAATGTGTTATAAATATATATAACATACTGATAGCAAAATTTATAAAGAAATGAACTTTGTAACTGATATTTATTTAGAATATTTATTATGTAGATGCTATCAACTACAAAAAAGGATTATATTTAATCATTATATATTTTATCTTTCATTTAATAAATTAAAACTGTTTAATTTAACTAGATTCACATTTATGTTTATTTGACATTAGATATGTTTGAGAGTTTGATATAGCTAATAGAAGAATAAAATCCATATTATACAGAATTTTACTAGATAAATATTTTACTTTTATAATGAACTAATAATGAAATAAATATACAAATAGAATAAAAACTATTCAGATGCATATATATTATGGAAAATACATTAATTTTTGGGACAAAGTATTTAAGTATAAAGATAGATAAATATGTAATCATCCATATTTACAGATATAAAACTGATGAAATTTATATATGTGTGTATTTTAAATCACTAGGAAAAAATGATTTTTTATTACCATATATTTAATATTCATTTTATGTAATTAAATCAAACTATAATTAAAAGACTACAGTATACGTTATGACATTTTATTTTATATTAATATAATCTTTTTTTCTTCTTTTTGTTATACAACAAAAATAAATTGTATGTTAGTTAAAATATTCAAATTAGTTTTAAAATTATATTTAGTTTTTATTAAAATCATAAGAATTAAATTAAATCATTCGTTAATATGAAAATTAAGTTAAAGTTTTTAAAATATTTTCTGAACTTAATTAGACTTATTTACTACTAGTGTATTAATTAACATCATTAAGATTAAATATTATTCCATTTTATTGTAAATACAATAAACAATTTAATAAGATTAATTATTTTTGAAACTAATCCAAATTCATATTTCACAGCATTTTGAAGTCAGTTGTAACAAAAACTAGATACTATTATTATTTGAAAATGTCACAAATGAATGTCATTTAGTCTTGAAAGTTTAAATTGCTTTTTAAAAGTAAAACACTAATCCCAAAACTGCTTCTAACTTAAACTGAGATTTGATGAATATGCATTTTTTTAGTTTGACTTTTTATTTATTTATTTCAGAAAATGTTGATTATTGTGAAATATATTACTGTTATATTTATATTCTAATTTAGAAGAGTTCTAGATATGCATTCGAAAGCACTTTTAGTATATATTTTGATCTAAATGTATAATTAAAGAAATAGCGCCCTTTGATTTTTTTGAATTGTTCATCATCATCATCATCAACCATTATCAATCCACTGCAGGATGAAAATCTCTACAAGTTTAATCCATCTTCTCCGATCTTCAGCTTCTCTTCTTCACAATACCCCTGCACACTTTCTTATTTCATCCATCCATCTCACATGTGGTCTCTTTCTGGGTCTTTTACAATCTCTTGGAATCCAGTTTAAAATTTCAATTGTCCATCTATTATTATCTCTTTGAATTGTTACCACTACTTAAGTAATTTGCGAGCTATGAATAAACAATGAAAATAATTTGAAACTAAAATCATTTTTTATAGTGCATTAATTCTAGAGTTTATATAATTGATAAATAAAGATTAATTGTTGCACAAATTAAATTATAAATGCTAACATTCTTTATCCACCTGAATATAGATACTAACATTATTTACCTACTATGGATACCAGGTTAGAGCTTACTTTTAATGAAGAACCCCGTTTATCACACATGCAGTTAACACGGGATATTCCAGAACAATTAAGTGAATTTTTAAAAAATTGAAATTAAAAATTCGACCACACTATCAGAGTCAACATCATGTTCTGGATTTTTTTTTATATCAATTACTTTAAATTAAATTTAAAATATTTTTGTTATTATAAATATTGAGTAATTACATTTTTAAATGCTGAATAAAACCACTTAGCTATCTGTAAGACTATAATAATAAAAATATTTTGTAAGGCCTCTCATTAGTATCCACATTGCAGTAAATGATAAAATGTTTTGATTGTGGAACTGTGAAATATGAAATTTTTCATTATTTTCATAGACATGTTGTAGTGCAGGAATGAAAAACAGACTCAAGAACTAATGGATTTGAAAATAATCCTAAATGAAAAAAATATTTAAAAACTCAATTTTATTAAATAAATAAAAGTTTTCTGTTCACTTTGACATCATGTACTTGAATCTTACAAAACTGAGAAATTAATATAATTATTATAAGCATTAAAACTAGACAATATATAACTTTCTTAAATGTAAAACATGCATTAACATTAATAGTATTTATATATTATAATACTTCCATCATTTAATATTAAGTATTGAATGTCTTTAGAAAAAATTAACTTTATTTAAATATCCCAATTACATTCAACTGTTAGTAATAGCACACACACTAATATATGCACAATATTCCCAGAAGTATTATTCTCCTGTCTCCTTCAGGAGTTGCTGGATGACTAATGACAGTATTAGCATGGTAATCAGACCTGCATCTTTAGATTTTTGAATATTAAATTTTAAATAACACTCTAACCAACTGAGTTAGAGTGTTACCTTAAAATTCAATATTATAGACCCTCTCAAAAAACTTTGCATATACTAACCTGTATGAAATTACTAACAGCCGAATGTAATTGGAAAATTTAAATAAAGTTAATTTTTTCTAAAGATATTCAATACTTAATATTAGATGATGGAAGTAGTCCAATATGTATGTGTGTATATATACACACACATACACAACTAAAATACCATTATCACAAATCGCAAACCTTTGGACAAACACTGCATTAACATTAGTAGCTTTTAATGTAATCTTGACATGTCTGTGAAAAATTAATAAATGTTAGATCTTAATGGTAAATACATCATCAGATTCTAATATGAGTCTTCACCAATAAGGAACATAAACATGCACATATTATCTAGCTGTAGCCTTCACTTTTATTACAATATTTATTTCATGATTTGACATATTCAAACACCCCAAGAATTTAACCTCAACATTTCTGTTCATATTGTCATATGAATTTGACCTTAGATCAGCAATTATGTATTTTAATGGTGTCAAACATATGCTAATCTGACAACTATTCATTTCTTATATTTACATAGATAACATTAAATTACAGAAATGTAGAATGGATGCTATTTTTAATGCAGATTTTAAATGTAAGCTAAAAGAGTTATTATACTTTAATTTGGGATAATAATACTTAAAGCTACATGGGTTTATAAGTAATCACTAAAATCAGTCAATACTTACAAAATCCTAATATCAATAACAATCAACAAACTCAATCTATTGTCAAGGCAATCTCTTTTAACAATAAAGTAGATTCCACCTTTATTATTAAAAGGAGGTTGCCTTGACAACAGATTGAGATTGCTAATTGCCATTGATATTGGGATTGTCTAAGTGCTAACTGCTTTTAATAATTTAATTTGGAGTGTACCATTTATTTTTCAAAAGTGTCTCAGCATAGTTATAAATATAAGTGAATTACATAGTTTCTGGCTAAGTATCAGACTACATATCAGTGATGCAAATTGAATGGTTAAAAGATCTTAAGGTTTTTAAAACTTTCCAAGTGTTTTGTTTTAATAAAACAATGTATTTAAAGCTTCTTTTGAATGGATAGTTCAATATTATTAAAGGCCAATAGATAGAAATTAGTTTGAAAATCGTATAGAAACTATTGATTAGTCATGCATACATAAGTGAATACTACTTTTAATATATATATATATATATATATATATATATATATATATTAAAAGTAGTATTCACTATATATATATATATATATATATATATAACTTTTGAGGAAACTACTTGTTATTGCATTGAAACATCAGCTAATTAGCTATTATACTTTTATTACATGGAAGTTCCTGCAAGTAATACTATGAATTTATCATTTATCCATGAGAATATTAGAATATATATATATATATATTCCATTATTATTGTTAAAAGGAAGTTGCCTTGACAACAGTTTGAAATTGTTGATTGTTATTGATATTAGGATTGTCTAAGTGTTGACTAGTTTTTAATGATAAATTTATATATATGTGTGTAATATTCAAATCAATATATATATATCAAAATACAGACATCAAACTTAATTTATCACACACACACACACACACACATGAATTAATAGATATTTTATAACAATAAAAAATAGTTGTGCAAAAAAAGATAAAATCCTCATTGAATACACATTGAATAAAACTGATTACCCACATACATATTGTGTCCCTCAGAAAAAGTGACTAATCATTGGCTCTCTCTCCAAACTTATTGAAACAGCATCGTTAAATCAATATACATGTTACACATATTTTAGCTAGTTACTACAAAAATTTTAAAGCACTCATGTATCTGGATTATGGGTTATGATGTGAAATGAGGCAGTGTGTTTCATACATATGCTAATATTAAGTTAGGTTTGTTTTAAATTGGGGAAAGAGTGCTAACTGAAACATTAGCAATAAGTCAAACTAAGCATGGAGTTAAGCCACGAATCCCCCCAAGTGCTTTTAAATAGTTTGCAAGATTTTGTCATAGTGAAGAGAGTGTTGAAAAGTATGGACAAAGTTATGAAAGGCACTCACGTTTCTTGCTGTAACTCATAATCTAGGCATGACCTTAAACTTTTTATTGTAGATTACTACAATATGTTGCTACATAAAATATGCTTTAATTCTGAGAGAGCACTGAAGGTAACTTGGAGAGTGAAGTGTCACCTTTTCACACATTTAAGAAGTTTTAATGAAGATATTAATATTTAATATGTAAATATGTTTATATAAGAATAGGTCACCAAAACAAGATTGAGTCGTTAGATTATATAAATAATTCAACTAGCAAAACATTTTAAGGTGTATTTAAGTGATGGTATTTAATTCTTCAAGGAAAATGCACTAATTTAAATTTTAATCAATAAAGTAAAATTAATTACATAATTATTAATAAGAAATATTTACAATTTGTTAATTGCTGAATTATGTTTTTTAAATTCTATATGGTGTTTTGAAGGTTGTTTTAATAACTTGTTTTTAAATAAGATATTTTCATAAATATACAAACAAAATCTGTTTTAATTTTCATTAATAGTTTGGTTTGTTGGTCAATGAATTTAAGATAGTGATTTTTTTAGGGAATAAAGAGGCAGTAAAAAATATTACAATTTACAAAATATAACAATGCGAATAAAATCTCTGTATGCATACTGAGGAATATAAGTTTTTTTTTCTTATTAATTAAAATATATATGTCATTGTTTTTTTTTAAAAAAACAGCAATTATGATTATTTGAAAACAGAGAACACCTTATTTTTGCCCATTTACTGTTATTTTATGTGCTATTAATATCATATTTATTTGATATTAGCCAGAATATGTTTTTCGGAAGAAAAATATATGTGAGAGGTTGAGATTGTTTAATATTAAGAATAAAAATTATAATAATAATAAGATTTAGTTTTATCTGGAAATGACCATGAGACAGAATTTTTTTACCTATTACAAAAAAAATCTACCTTTAAATTAAAAACAATTGACTAATGTACATACAAACTATGTTCTTTCAATACAGCAGTATAAAAATTACTCGGAATATAATTACAGAATCAAAAACTTTAAAATTAAGTTGAGGCTTATATGTTCAATTTTTTTCGATATCCATACTATACCAATATTGTCTGAAGAAAATGGTTGTATTATTTTTATTTTAAGCATTGTTTATAATATGGTAAATATTATATTCACTTATTTACTTATATTTTATCAAAGTTTATTTTTTATATTTTGGCACATTTATATAAGTAACTTTTTTCTGTCTTAATATAAGACTTTAATTAGAAAAAATATAATTATGAAGTGTTTGTTCTTAAGAAATTTTAAAAAATTGGTAACTTAATTATAACTAACATATATGTCAAAATCATCATCATCAACCATTATCAATTCACTGCAGGATGAAGGTCTCTCCAAGTTCATCCACCATCTATGATCTTTAGCTTCTCTTCTCCACATCATCACTGCACACTTTTTTATTTTTTCCATCTATCTCACATGTGGTCTCTTTCTGGATCTTTTATAGTCTCTTGGAATCCAGTTTAAGATTTCAATTGTTCATCTCGTGGGACAACTTAGTTTAAAAACATTACTATAGTAATCCTCAAGTCAAATTCCAAAAGAACCATTTAAATAAACATGCAAATGATTTTCACATCTTTGGGATATGTTAATTTATCGAACATATAAATGAAAAATGATAGACTTTATCTAACATCCACATTGCTATGTGGTAATAAATCGAACTTTGATACTTTGTGGAAAGTGAAACTTATATTAGTAGTATTTTTATTTCAAATTAATCAAACCAGATAGTAGTTTCAAATAAAAATTCAGATAAAACTTTAATAATTTTAGCAATTTAATAACTAAAATATAGCTGTGAAATATATAATATTGGTCATATAATCATATTTATTTAACTAGTATGTAAATATTACTATGATAATTCAAAAGTCAGATATCTAATGAATTATTTAAACAAATTTATAAATAATGCTAACATCTGTGTATCTAATGCCAATCTGTTGATTAAATAAAACTATTTTAATCTTTTACTTTGACAATCTGTGATTTATTGCCATAACGTTTTGAATATTAGTCGTTTCACGAATAAGTTTAAATATATATATATATATATATATATATATTGTTAGAACTCATATATATGAGTGAGAATATAAGAGTATTAATACTCTTCATCCATTCTTAGCTTGAAGATAAAACAAAGCTGATTTACTGTCAGAATTTAATATTTCACTACTCTGACAACTGATTTTTTTTTTCAAACATTTCTTTCTGAATAAAAGTAGTTGGATGGAGAAGTTTCTTTCGTGCAATGAACTCTTTAAATGTCACTCTATCTTTTTATCACAAGTTATTTGATAAACAGATATTCAAAATATTTGACATTTTTTAAAAAGTATATCAACTTATGTTAACTAATTTGATTTAAATATTAAGAATATCTAAAATGTTTTAACCAATCACTACAATATCATTATTAACCTCTATTCATATTGCTCCACTAACAAATTAATCAAATTATATTCTAAAGGAAATTATGATCTGACAGTGTGTGCCTGTCTACTATATATATATGTGGGTGGAGGAACCCAAAAATAACCGTAATTTTGTAATAAAAATATTGTATATTTATGTTTAGGTGTTGCAAAATGAATCACTTTAAAAAGTATAGTCTATTTAATGCAATGCACCTATCTAAACCTGTTTGTCACTTTTTGACGTAGTCTGGAAACATTTGCAAAGTGATGCATTTTAATGCCTCCATTTTCTTACCCCCACTTTTAAGTCCACAAAAAATAAAAAATGAGACATTTTTTTCATTCAAGAGTTTTAAAAAAAATCATATAAAATGAGATTGAGTGAATATGGCTGATAGATAAGCTGTGGCATACTGAATTTAGTTAAAAAGTGTTTCACACTCAAGGCTTTGAGAGATGACACTTTCTCAGGGTGATGCTTACACTCTTCTGTTTGTTACAAAACAGGACATTTTTTATTTTACCTCATAATGTAAATGTTTCGGAATTTGCAAATAAAAATGCCTGATCATTACAAACTAAGAATGAGAAAAATGTTGTTTGCATAAAAAACAACAGCATTGCCAAGCATTGGTGGTCAAGAGGTCAGTGACAGCTGCTTTATAAGCAGTTGTCCTGGGTTAGTGGGTTTGCTTCCCAGCTGATGCTATGACACATGAAAAAAAAACAACAGCATTGTTTTAACTTTGGACTTCACACTTGTTATACTTTTTAAGGATATGATGAATTTAACATTTCAATTAAACCACTCATAAACTTGTGTTTTTATGTGATCAGCTTGCTTGTAATATGTTTCAAGCATTACAGCTAATTTATCTGGTGTTTTCTGTAAATAAAAGAATTTCACATTCTTCAAACTTTTTTAGTCATTATAAAATTTGACAAATATGCAACATTCACTTCACAAAAAAATGTGCTAGGTGGCTCATGATTTACCACCCTGATATCATTTGGAAGATTGATGCAGAAGGGTTTCTATCATAAGTATATAATGCCAGAATAATATATTACAACAGGCACACAAACCAGAGCATAATTTGGACTATTTGGGGGCATACCCTCATATATAAAATTTTAAAAAAGTTTTAAATTTTAGTTACAGTTTCTTATCAATAGATGAAGATAGTCTGAAACAAAAAATTTACATTTGTGATTTAAAATTTTTTATTTTTGGTAAGAACTATCTTTTCTTTATCAGACATTTTTGAGTGATTTCATTTCTTTATGTAATTTAACAAAATGTATGTAAGTAAACATTTTCGAATTATAATTGTAGCTAGTATTTATTATTAATTTATTAAATTTAATTTTCAAAGTACTAATTATTTTAATTTTATATTTTTTAAGTTTATGATATAGATATTTTTTACACTATCAATTAAAAAATAGAAAATACTTAAAACTTTATTTTTGATAAAAATGCTTTAAAATATATTTTCTTTTTTTTATATAGACATATATAAATTTATTTATTTTTAATAAATACACAAAAAAATTAAGTCTAAATATCTATTTTCAAATGAACTCAAAATTTTTTTCAGGAAATTATTGTTTGATGGATATATGAGATCTTCCATGCATTATACCTGATAATCAAGTAAAATTGCTATAAGTTAGATAATTGGTTGTGTTACATTCAAATATCAGCCTTTCAAGCTAATTGTGCATGTGCTTTTTGCGAGTGTTAATAATAAATGAATACTTTCCTTTCCAATACAAGATATAGTATTTATGCAGGAATAAAATGAATCCACTTATTCCTACAACTCAAATGCTTATATATGAGCAAATCTGAAGTACTGGCAAGGAAAGTGTGAGGATAGACCACTCACTTTAAATTACTATTTACTGTGTCTGAATGAATGACGTCGGTAAAATTGTCTAGAATTTACTAAACATCACTCTAACTGAAACTTAATCATATGTAAATAAGCATTTATTTTTATATAACACTATACCTACAATTGTATTACATTCAAATATCAGCCTTTCAAGCTAATTGTGCATGTGCTTTATATAATTTAAAGTGAGTGGTCTATCCTCATGCTTTCCTTGCCAGTACTTCAGATTTGCTCATATATAAGCATTTGAGTTGTAGGAATAAGTGGATTCATTTTATTCCTGCATAAATACTATATCTTGTATTGGAAAGGAAAGTATTCATTTATTATTAACACTCACAAAAAGTGCATGCACAATTAGCTTGAAAGGCTGGTATTTGAATGTAATACAAATGTAGGCATAGCGCTATATAAAAATAAATGCTTATAACTGGTTGTGATAAATTTAATACATTTAAATACTACAAAAAAGCTGTAAAGAAGAAAAAAATTCATCTATAAGAAAATTTAAATTAACAATTATTATAAAGTCAAATTTTATTTTTAAAAAAATTGAGAAAAAAAATCTGTAAAATTTACATTAAACAACGGCAATTATTTTTATAAAATGAGTTTATATAATCTAAGGATAATAAATAATAACAATAATTAATGCTCAGGAGATTTTAGAAAATTTGAATGCCAGAAATGGCAGACCTATGCCATGATCCACACGCCTTGAACCCCAGCTTCTTGCAATTCCATCACTGTCTTAAACAGTTAATAATAAAAATGCAGGTATGGGATTTTCAAAGTTGAGAGTAGAATTATATTGAGATCCAAAAATAAAATTAAGATAATCAAGTATTTATTACCAATATTATTTTATACTGTGACCAATAGTATCCCATATTGTCTTACTCAATATTATGTTGAAATATCATACACTAAGAGACTTGTTGAAACTAATAATTCTTATTCATTTTCTTATTTACTTTGTTCTTTTTACTTAATTAATTTGATATAAGTAAGTCTTGGTTGTCATGAATTTTATCCTGTCATTTTAGAAAAGTATAACAAAAAGTTTTAATTTTCATTAATGACTCATACAAAAGGTTTCTTTTTTTGTATGCAATTCTGTATATATACAAAGTAGGCAAATATCTCAGAACTGTGAAAAGGGTAATGAAAATAAGTTTAAAAAATTGAAGATTTTTAGTTTTAACATTGAGACAACATAATAATTTTCTTTGAAATGAGATTTAAGACAGAATTTTATTTGGCAAATGAGGTTGCCTTACAAGTGAGACAGGAGAAATAATTTTATTAATAATTGTGAACCATCAGAGGATAATGTTAGCAATAAAGATGTTATTTATATATCAATATAGGTATATGAATATTGAAATATGAGAAGTCAACTTTAGACGGACTCTTCCAATATCTGAATATAGAACAATACAAGTATATATAAAGTTGTCTTACTTTGAGATTGATATATCTGATTTTAATAAAAAAAAAAAACAATTAAGAACATTTAATTCAACCATAAAATTGATATAATATAAAAAGTTAAAACAGGCAAAACTCACTATACATATGCCACACACAGCAAGCTAGTGTAATCAATGCATTCCAGAAGGCTTGTGCATAAAATCCCCATCTAGTGCCTACTCATCCAATATCCCCAGACTAGTTTCTGGCTTGTGGCCTTAGTCAGTGAGGAGCCTTGGATCTGAGAGCACTGCATTTAGATCTTAGGATCTAAAGGTGGTTGCTGGAGGTTTGCATTAGATCCTAAGATCTAGATGCAGTGCTCTCAGATCCAAGGCTTCTCACTGATGAAGACCACAAGCCAGAAACTAGTCTCAGATATTGGATGAGTAGGCACTAGATGGGGATTTTATGCACAAGTCTTCTGGAATCCATTGATTACTCTAGCTTGCTGTGTGTGGCATACGTATAGTGAGTTTTGTCTGTTTTAACAACAGTTATACACAAGCATAAGAGATGGTGGTCATGTGATGTTTATTGGCTTATAATATAAAAAGCATAGTAAATGAAAGAAATTTACAAGGTATTGGATTCATAGTAAGATATATCTTTTTATTTTTAATTTTCCAGGGTATAACAGCTATCAATATTGAAAGTTGTTTTTACATAGTAAGTGTTTAAGAAAATACTACATTCAAAATAGCATTAAAAGAGAAAGTTCTTAATACATATTACAAAATGTCATTGCATAAAGATCAATAAATCATGGATTTTTTTCTTGGAGATGTTAGTGCATATTAAAAAAACAACAAAATATTACTTTTCTTCTTCAGAGGTGGCTGGTGGCAGTCATTAGGGGTCAGGTTTATGGTGCAGGCTGTTGAGAATTGTTGCTTCTACCTGAAAACCCTGCTGGAAGAATACCTGGTTAAAGTTTCTGCACCATTTTCCTCTCTGATGGGTTGCTGTGCCTCCTAGATGGGTTGGTTTTGAGCAGTGAAGATCTGTGCTCGTAATTTGTTAGGCTTTTCTTGTTGGCTTTCCAATTTTGTGTAGGGAGTCCGAATTTGGTCTCTGCACATTTGGACTGTTAAATTAAGTGACAGAGGTATCCAGAAATGGTCTTTGCATGGTTTGGATGTGAGTCAAGGGTTATCTTGTGGACCTCATTGCCTGTTGTGGTGGTTGGCACAATGCTGGACTTGTCTACCTATTCAGCTGAAGCTTGAGTCTTCACTTTGTGGCCTTGGGAGTGGGATCATTGGGCTATGGATAATCTCAGTGGCTGGTACATGTAGACCCATGTATTGATACACCTTGGGCAAGATTATAGTAACCCTTTTGTGGATGTAATTGTTGCCTGGAGTGTGTCCTTTTGTAAACAAGATTATAATTGTTTTGGTATTTTTTGTACATTGAATGCTTTGTAATGACATCAGGTAAGTAGACCCGAAAAACTTCTATGTAATCTTTAATAATAAAGATTGCTTTGAAATATAACAGTATAGGATTGTCCAGTTTTTATTCCCAATGCATGGATTGATTACCAAATGTAATTTATTTAGATATATTCTATAATTTGTGTAAATGTACACTTAAAACAGTGTCATCTAAATTATGTTATAATTAAAAGGCAGAAAGTAAATAAAATCAATATTACAAAAGCATTTATAAGCACAGATCATAAAATAATTATATTAAAAATAAGTCATAACTCAAACATACTGTTATTAAATTTCTTGCTTGTATTTTAGAATTAATTGTTATTCATACTAAATTTAGACTGCTGTTAAATATTATGAGTGAGAATTACTACTGAAAGTCATTTGGTAGCATTTTTTGTGTGGTTTATAGTTACAAGGGTAATATTTATAGATGGTCTTTACATTGTTTGCACCTTGTGATTTCACTACAAATCCAGTGTATGATGGTTGGTTAACTTTCTGTGGTAATATGTTTTTTCCTAATTCCTAGGCTTATAAATCATGATTCAATTATTGTAACATAGAACAGATGATAAATCTTTTCTCTTTCACACACAAAAAAGCTTTTGACTAAGTTATTCTTTTATACTTAGTTTTTCATAGAATCATATTTCAGATAGGAATGTAAAATCCAACTAATGGTTTTTTGTTCAGCAATCTATTCTGGAGACAATAAATTTGAAAATAATTTTCACTTTATATCTAATAGATAAGTACAATAAAAATGTCTGCTTTTCAATGCTAGACTCTATCATCAGACAAATTGATGAATGCTTTATGACTTTTACTTGTTATTTTCTTTTAATATAGCTATACAAAGGGTTGAATCTAGATGAAAAATGTATAATTAAACTAAAATTTTCTAACCATTTCTAGGACCAATGAATTATTAAAGTAATCTTTTTTAACCTTCTGCTCATAACTGTTCACCCATTCAATAGTTTTATTTTCAAATTACTAAGACTTTTCTTAAGAGGCAAGCATCATGAGGAAATTTTTAAATTCAGATTTTAGACCAATTAATTTTATAAAAGTTAATTTTATAACAACATCATCATCGTTGTTGTTGTTGTTGTTGTTATTATTATTATATTATTATTATTATTATTATTATTATTATTATTATTATTATTATTATTATTATTATTATTATTATTATTATTATCATTATTTACAATTTTGTTATTATATGAATTCTCATAAAATTATTTCAGTTAAATGCCAAAAAGATCTTGGAATTATGTTTTTTTGTAATGGATCTTTTATTCTTGAAATGATTGTTGGTAAGGCTTTTAAGGTTATGGGTGCCATTCTTAGACATGGTTATCAGTTCAGTAATGATACTAGACAGAAATTGTTTTTTTCATTGGTTCTTCCTATTATTGAATATGGTTCAATAATTTGGAACCCTAGTTCTTTGCAAGGATGTAACTTGTTGCAGTCTATTTCAAATAAGTTTTTCAAATATGTTTCTTGGGAGGGTAAAATGATTAATCTTTCATTTAGACGAAAGTATAGGGATTTGAAATATTTTTATAAAATTGTTAATAAACAGGTTATTTTATCAGATATAGTTTCAACTATCTCAATTAGGTCTTTGAGTTATTATAATAGGTCTACTTGTATATATTGGATTCAAACATGTCATTCTAATATTCTTAAATTTTGTCCTTTATTTAGGTTACCCTCTTTATATAATCAAATTGGGAGTAACCTTAATTTGTGTGACATTGATTATAAGAAATTTTGTAATCTTGTTAAACTGGAATGTTATGTTTGATTTTGTCTTTTAAATTTTACTTTATTATGTATACATTTATATTTTCATTTTATGTTATATGTTTTATTTTCACTTTTATTGTATGTGTAAACTGTAATTGGCTTTATGCTGTTGTTTAGCACTTAAATAAATGAATTGAATTGAATTATTGCTATTATTATTATTGTTGTTGTTGTTGTTATTATTATTATTATTATTATTATTATTATTATTATTATTATTATTATTATTATTATTATTATTATTATTATTATTATTATTATTATTATTATATCAGTTGCATAAGATAGAGTGAATGGCTGAAGGGATCTTGAAAGTCTGTGTTTAAATCCCTTATATTACATCTAGACTCCAGGTATATCAAATACACTTGTATTTAAAATATTGTATATTTTATAAATTTTCCACTATTAGATGACACAAAATTAAAATAATAAATTATACAGTATAGCTTTAACAAATTAGCTCCAGGCATGGTATTTATAAAATTTATCTTAATAATTAAATTATATTTTTGACAATTATATTATTAATAAATCACATTACCTATATCCTCCCACAAATAATGACACCTCTCATTTTGTACCTTTTTTTTTTCATATGTCATAGCATCGGCCGGGACGCGAACTCACAACCATCTGCAACCAACTACTTGCTTGCACGGCGGCTGCGATACCTCTCGGCTAACAACGCAAGACCTCTCATTTTGTACTTAACTTGTAAAACGACTAATTCAGCATTCTTTATTGGCATAAACTCCAAAATTTATCAATAAAAAAGTTTTTAATAGTTAAATATATTAAAATATATTCTATATCTAGCAATGAATAGCTCCAATGGTTTGACACTTTCTTGCCTCCCTTCTCTGGCTTATTATATTCAAACTCCTTTGAATTGTAAATATTGGATATACAAAATTAACAAAGCGTATGCCACACTTGAATGAGAAGCTATAAAGATACACAGAAATTATTACATGCTAAATCATTCTGCAGCTCACAGTACCACTATGAATATGAGGCAAAAGACCTCGAAAGCGCTTTAGCGTGTAATAATTTCTGTGTATCTTTATAGCTTCTCATTCAAGTGTGGCATACACTTTGTTAATTTTGTATATTAAATTATCGAATGAGAAGTCTTAAAATCTTTAATACTTTACAAATATTGGATATATAAAACGATTAATCATAGACCACTGTCATTATCACAAATTTATAATGAACACATAATTCAACTTTATATATTAGTTTTACTTACAATATTTTAATTAGCTCACATTTATAAGTATGCATACTTCAGACACAAATTGGCAATTATCAATAAAGTCACCAGGCTTGTTGAACTATCAAATCATTCAATCAATCTCTTTCTGACTAGACCCTTCCCCTCAACATCAGACCAAAATCAAGACAGCCTTTTGGACTTACTGGTAATTCTTAGCAGATACCCACATTGGATATCAATAGAATGTGGATATATGATTGGAATAATTCCAATACAAATAATCTTACTCTAATAGCTTGCACTATTTTCTGAATACCTGGTTTCTCCCAAAAAATCTCTGGTCAAAGATTAACAAATTAGAATAGGCCAGGGTAGATGTTATTATATATTACATAAGTGGGGATTTATAGACTCTCCAAACTGTGAGTGTGAAAGCCCACAAACTATGGTACATATTTACAGGGAGTACACAATTTACTGTATACTGTTGATCTCTTTGTTCTACATAGCTTAGAGAAATGAGCTCTTGATTGGTTAAAAACTGGTTGGTGAATTTTAATATACCGATACCATATGCTAAATAAATTAAATAAATATAGAAATAGTTTATTTCATAATAATCTATTATATTTTTTGATTAATGAGACTATTTTTATTTTCCATTAACTATTCTATTTTAATTAAACATTACTTCAGCTGTTTATAATAGTTTGTTTTAAATCAATTAAGTTAGTGGCCTAATCACAAGGAGTCACTCGTGATATTACTAATTTTCCTATATTAACTATAGCAATAAGATTGTATGTGTTTATGCATCCATCTTTACTCTTTAATTACATACCTAGTATTTCTGATCTCAGTTCCCTTTTAAATTTTTTATAATCTCTCAAGAATTAAGAAATCAATAATAGGAAAAAGTATGTTGGCAGCATTTTAATTGCAATTTTTTGCAATGCAATACCATGACCCATAAACCAATTTGGAATTGAATTTTGAAACTGAAGTTTCAGCTGGAAAAGATTGAATGTTTATGACACCTGATAATCCCTTAACTACCTATCTTAAAAGTGGTGTACAAAACATGGTTAAAAATTGCTCTTCTCAAAAGGTATGGTTAATTTTTTATGCCTGGCAGATTAATCATTAATTTGATAGAAATAATAATAAAAATATCAATAGTGATAGTAGAGAAAGACGGTAAATATTATAAATCTATTCTTTAATAAAATATATACACATGGACTGTATGATTAGTCAGTAAAAGGAGAATGCATGGTGTTGGATGTACTGAAAAATCTAATTTGTCTTCCTTAAAATTCATTGTATCAATGAAAGACTAATTGTGTTAAAACTTCCCTTGTGTAATGGTATTAATGTTCATATTATTAATGCATTTGCTCCAACATTAAATTCAAAGAATTCAGAAGAAAACTTTGATTTTTTTATTGTATAGTTCATTAAAAGATGATTTTTTTCTTCGTGATAACTTTAATATATGTGTTGATACAGAAAATAAACTAGTTTGGGCCAAAAGTTGTTGGAAATAACAGTATTAGTGCTATAAATGTAAATGGTTTTTTGTTAATGATGTTTTGCATCTCACATGAATTGCCAATCTCAAATACATTAGATAGAAAAATCACCATAAAAATATGAATAAATCAATGTTCAAATTAATAGAAATTAATAGTTTACATTGGATTAGAAATGAGAATACAAAAGAAGTTTATATTATGTGAGCATATACAAATACAGATTAGTGGATCAAATGTAGATTAGTATATACACATATTAACATGACAGATTTAATTAAAAAATAGGTCTTTTTCTGATCTCATTTGCAAATAAATGGATGTCCATAATTTTCAAGATTCTACTATAAGTACTGAATTTCAACAGTAATTAAACACTAAAATTGTTTTCTTGGAACTTCAAAAATGTCATATTACTGAAGCATGGAATTTTTTCAAGGAGTGTGTTATGGATATAAGAAAATCTATTTTAAGGTTCACCAAAAAGAAGAATCATGACTGATTTTCTGGTAGTGATTTTATTATTACTGATTTGATTAAAAATATGTCATTTTTTGCCTAATATGGAGCTTCATAATGAAGACATAGATGTAAAGGCAAAGTTTAATGGTTGATCAAGGAGACTTAAAAATAACCAGAGACTTAAAACTGCAAAAAAGATTCAGACATTTGATGATCATAGTCACTATTTTTTTTTTGATACACTGAAATCAAATGAGGAACACTGTATGAATTTTATTAAATATAACAATGCTACTTTTTGATATGATGACAGTGACATATGGAAGGGATATTTGATCATTTTCTGAGTAAGGATGGCATTTAGTGATATATTCATTTTACCTATTTATTTAAATTTGGAAAAAGGTATCCATCTTGGTGAAGTAAAACCAATTCTTTGTAAACTTATGCTGGAAAGACTATTGATTGTCATAAAATGCTTGGATAAATGTTAAAATATGATTGTGATATTTTGATTTTAAAAATATTGGAATTTTTTTAAAATATAAAAAATCATGGTGTCTTGTGCTTATGTATGCATCCATTATTCCAGTTTTTAAATATAAAAAGAATGGATTATTGTAATTATCCAGTAAAATAAAGGTATTTTCAGGATGTGTTTATCAGAGACTCAGTGTGGTTTTAGAAAATCAAGAAGCTTTTAGACATGATTTTTACTTCTAAGTAAATGCTTGTTTAGACATGATTTTTACTTCTAATTAACGGCTTGAAAATATCCAGAATAAAAGCATGGCTTACACATTGCTTTTCTTGATTGGTTTATTGATTTGATCAAGGAGTTGGACTCAAATTAGTCATACAGATTTAGTACATTGTTTAAAATAAGTTTATTATCCATCAAAGTTTATTCATATCACACATTTTACATAATGGGTATGTGTCCAACATAGTGATTGCATTTTGTGATAATAGTCTTTGAAATTGCTTATAGGTTACTAAATGAAATGGTGATCAAAATGCAATATAGGTTTGATTGTAAAATTTTTAATTTGAATCGATTAAAAGTGAAAGCAAAAACTTCAACATGCAGATTCTGGATTGACAGTTTTTCTGGTTCAAAAGATGATTTACAGAATATACTATATGCTTTGAATGTAATACATAAAGATTATAGGTTAATAATTCATGTTTAAAACTTGAGTTTTTTAATCAGTCTGTGATGGAAGAAAAGTTCTTAGCAACTTTTAGTCTTTGATAGTTATCAACTTGGAAGAAACAAATCAATTTAAATATCTTGGATTTTATAAGTAGAAGGCAGTACCAACTTTACTGTGCTGCTCAATAAGTTATATGATAAGATATTTAAACTCATGGAAATACCTACATGAAGGAAATATATAGAGAGCTGTTACTTTATCTAATTTGATATATAGTAGAAAGATTTGGCCATTTATCAATGTAATATAAATCTATTAGAAAATTTCATTTAAGAATGTGCTGTAACATTCTAAAAATGTACTGGAAAGATTATAAAATTAACCACTATAGTCTTCAACTTGTTGACTGTAAGATCCACTATTATAAAACCATACCTTTAGTTAATTGAAGATGTAAGTCAAATGAGCAATACAAGATTTTCAAAAAGAGTTTTATTAATGAATTTTATTGAATCATACCACTATCTAAAACAATTAAGGGTCGAAAACATTCATGATCTAAAACCTTAATGTCATTTGTAGCTTATAGCAATGTTTTTTACTGCACTAAGTATATGTAAAGAGACCTCTGAAACATCTTATAAACTGAACTTTTACCTTTTGATGAATCGTGTCTTATGAGAAGTTGATTTATATTATTCAGATTGATAGCTTACATATCTGATCATATATATTATACTTCTTTGGAAATTACTATACCAGCAAGTAAAAAAAATCTTCAATATTATCACACATATGTACAAGAGATTACTGTATGTTAAAATTTAAATAAATTAATGTATTTATTATATAAATAATGATTCATTTAATTTCAAATATGTATATTTTTTAATAATTTATATTTAGAGGATAGAAAATAAAATATAAAATATGAATGACTTAACAATTTACATATGCAATAAATGATAATAGTGTTCATATTGTATTATTATTATTATAATTAGTTCTTGTTAATTATATATATATTCATAGTATTATTTTGGGGAACTTCCGCGTAATAAAAATATAATAACTAAATAGCTGATGTTTAAGTACAATAACAAGTACTTTTCTTAGAGCTTCCTCTTTCGCAAATCATCATTTTTTCAAAATACCTCCATTATGCAAACAAATCTTTATTGTAAAGATTAATAATGTTAATTCTAATATTCTCACAGATAAATGATGAATTAATTAGTATTATTTCTAGAAGCTTCGTATAGTAAAAATATAATAGTTAAATAGCTGACTTTTAGTCCTATATCAAACTATTTAGCTATTATATTTTTAGTATATGTAAGCGCCCATAAATAATACTATGATTTCATCATTTATCCATAACAATATTGGAATTAATATTATTAATCTTTATGGGACTGACTTGTTTACAGAATGGGGGGATTTTTTTTAAAAAATGTGTGTGTGTGTGAAAAAAACACACATTCTTATGATTTGATAAAGAAGCTCTGAGAAAAGTATACATTATTATACTGAAATGTCAGCAATTTAATTATTATGTTTTTACTACATGGAAGCTCTTGGAAATAGTAGTATGATGAGAATATTAGAATTAATATATATAAAATAGAAATTCATCTAACATTACAATATTAACCAAAACAAAATTTCATTAAAATTCTGTCACAATCATCTATTAACACACACATACACACAAAACAAAATACCCTTCACATCATTCAATTCAAAAACCAACTTCCTTTAACCTTAAAGGATGTCTTCGTGAAATTGATGTTCTCAGATAGTTAATCTTAAAAAATTTCTTTTTTTTCAGTTAATTTCATATTCTTAATCTTTAGACTACAATTAATATAATAATAATTGAAGTTAATTAACATTAAAATTGTTTTCAATAATACCGAAAAATGGACTAATTAACACAAATCAATTGATTACAATGGCAACATACCTTCTAGGTAAATTATTTTAAAATTGTGTTTTTAAAACTAAATTAGACTTTACACTAATTATATATTTTAGTAGCTTATCACATAAATCAATTTATAAATTGGGTCATCATTGCAGCTATTAAAATAATGCACAAACTTTAGATCATAGAGTATACATCGTGAGTTGGAGTAGTTTGAAGCCTGTTCATTAAAGTATGATGATTGGTTATCTTAATATAAAGCTGAGCACTGATTATATATATGTGTAGAAATGATAAGCTAAACCAACTGATGATTGCCAGTTTAGCATGAAATATGTCTATTGGTGATTATTTATCTTTTCAACATGTGTGTGATCAGGTGGATCAGCAATATGAGATGGCTTGGAGAGTTGAGGGTCATGTGAAAGTCTGAGTTTTAATCCCTTATATAATACTATTTTTTAAAAAAATTAAAAATTACTATTTAATTAAGATGAATAATGATTTACATGATAGGCAAAATATTATCATTACTTTGTGATGAAGTATATCAAATTAATTGTAATATACATATGGTATTTTTTTTGTAAAGTTATACAATCCTTGAACTCCAAACTGATAGAATGAGTTTTTTTCCACATTTGGGAACCATATTACAGATACTTAGTTATTGAACCTGACTATCTACCTCTATGCTCATCTGCCCAATTTATCATATATTTCTAACAGTATTTAAAATTAAACCTAAAATTCTTTCAAGAAATACAGTGTGCATTTATAAATATATCAAATTTCTACTATATGTTGCCTTTGATAGAATAGCTCAATTGGTAGAACTTTTGCCTTAAATTCGATATTCATGAATCTAAGATATGAGTTCAAATTCTAAGCGAATATTGTCACTGTGCATATAGCCAGCAACACCTGAAGAGGAGTGGAGAATAATACTACTCGAAACATTGTGTAATTACTAACTCGTGTTGTCTATTTGTGTGTTATTACTAACAAGTTGTTTGTATTTGAAAGTTTAATTAAAGTTTAAAAGTTTCTATACATTCAACATTCATTCATAGACGATGGAAATAGTCCAACATATCACATCTTAAGTGTATTTATATATTCAATATGTAAGTTATGTTAATTTCATTATGCATAGATTTTGGTATATATTATTATTAGTATTATATATTGATTACCAGAAGTTATTAAAGCTAACTGAGACCAAAACTAATTATAAGAGTCAAATGGTAGTATAATCAAACATAAATCAAAATATCAATTTATGGAAAAGAAATTGTGATATTGAAACATAAAGTATTATATGTATAATTGTTTTAAAAAGTTATTTGCAAATAATAGCCAAGGCAATTAAAAAACACTACTTCTTAATTACAGCTTAGAGGTTTTGTTTAAAATGCAATTGTAGACAAAATTAGTTTAACAAATTTATTGTGTTTTAGTTATATTTATATGTTAGACAATTTTCATCATTTAATATGAATATTGAATGTCTTTAAAAAAATTCCATTATATTTAAATTCCCAAATACATGCAACTGGAATATTTAAATAAAGTTAAATTTCTTTAATACTCATATTAGATGATGGAAATAATTCAACATATAAAGACAACTAAAACACCATCATCACAAACTTTCAGGAAATTTATGGTATGTTTGTGCATAATTAAATAAAAGAAAACGTAAATACGTAAAAATATAACAAAGTTGAAATTTTATTGAACAATATATTATTAAATTATTAGATTCTTTAAATATATATGAAGGTAATTTATAAACATTATAGACATTAATTAACATAACCGTTATACTGATATTTTACATATAAAAAAAGACTGTTGTAATCCCTTTCTGTTTTTTTTTTATACTGCTCAATAATTTTTGAATAAATTGAAAAATGGGGGAGAGAATTTTTTCCAGTAATTATCAAATAAAACTTTTATTGTTACATATTTATCAGTTTCAATACAACTTTTATGTTTATCAATTAAATTTTAATATTGGACTACCAAATTTCAAATAATTAATATTTTACAAAACACATTATAATTATAAAAAAATATTTAAAGAAATAGAAAATTAATTTTCTATTTTACATAGAAAGTTTGTGTTTTAAATTCAATACTAGAGGCCTCTGTGAAGCGTTTTCAATTGTTGTAAGCTTACAATCAGTTAACTTTTCTTATTCCTTTAAAAAATGTAATTATTTAATATTCATGAAAGAAAAAATGTTTTAATTATAATTTAAATTTATAAAAATTTAATAATCTGTAATTAATAAAAAAAAATCCGATATATAATGTTAGCCTCAAAACACCATCACTCAATAATTTTTTTATGTATTTTTATGATTTAGGAGCCATTGTGCTTTTTAATTGCTATAAATTTACAAATAGACAAGTTTTTCAACTTTAAAATGTTTATTCTTTGATATTTGTAAAAAAAAAAAAAAAAAAAAAAAGTTTGAATTTAATTCAAAATTATAAAAAATTAACAATTTGGTATTGATAAAAAAAAATTGAATAGCTAAACAAATTTTGATAATAACATTAGCATGAAATTGCCATATTTAATAAGTAAAAAAAAGTCTCTATATTCTTATTTTCTAGGAATACCTATATTTTTAATTGTAAAATTTATGAAGGAAAAAATGTTCTAAAGTAAATTCAAAATTATAAACAACAATAAAAAATGATAGCATCAACATGTATTTTTGTGTCCTAGGGGGCCCTGTGCATTATTTATTAATGATTGTAGGCTTACAAATAAATTTCTTTTACTCACCTTTAAAAAATGTAATTCTTTAATATTTAATTTAAAATAATAACAGCTCAAAATTTTTATATAAAAGTATTTTTGTGAATTTAAATTGAGTAAACACTTGCAGTGTCTAAATAACACTATTTCAGTTTTTATTAATTAAATAAAGTTTTGAATTATTCTAGTCCATTTCAAATTATCTTTATGGTCTATATGTTGTACAATATATTTCTATATCATGCAATTTAGAACATGGTGGCAACTCATAGAAGTTAAAACATGTCACTTATTGAATTTCTTTGGTTTTAAACATTTTCATATTTATTTGGGTGTATGCATAGAGTTGAAATTATTTCAGAGTAATTTTTCAAGATTGAAGTTGATAAAATCTTACAGAAACTGAATATAGACTATCTTAAACATTGTAAAATAATTTTGATATTTTTAAAACAAACAGTCATGTTTCTTATATAAATCTATTATCAAAACAACTATTTGCTACATATTTTTAAATAAATAATCAAAGCCAAATGAATTAAGAAGTGAAAATAACATAACAACTAATATGCTAAGAATATTTAAAGAGGAATAAATACTTAGTAATTTTAGATCATTGATATTTAATGCCACAAGAGGGCTTAGGTTTTCCCACAGATAGTAAGATAGTAGTTAACTTATTGACAATAAATAAATCGGAGGATGATTTATTCTTAATCTAGCATGAATAGACAAATATTGGTACACTGACTGAGAAAACAAAGAATGAAAATTAAGATTGCAATCCATCTTTATCTTTAATAATTAGCATTCTGTTGCATTCTTAACTCTCAACCTATCCCTCCACATAAACGTTTCTTTAAACCATTAAACATCACATGATCATGATTTCTTATGCTTGCTCATAACTGTTATTAAAACAGGCAAAACTCTCCATCAGTATTGCCACTCAGTGCAAGCCAAAGTAATCAATCAGAACCTTGGATCTGAGAGCACTGCATTTAGATGTTAGGATACTAAGATGCTTACAGTGCTCTTAGATCCAAGGCTTCTCACTGATGAAAACCACAAGATAGAAACTAGTTTGAGGATATTGGATGAGTAGGCACTAGATAGACATTTTATGCACACACCTTCTGTCATCCATTGATTACTCTGGCTTGTACTGAGTGGCACTACTGTATTGAGAGTTTTGCCTGTTTTAAACTTTTTTATAGATTTATTCTACATAGTGCTTTATATTCAATTATCTAAAATTAGTATGAGTAAAAAAATATTGTTTAGGAAGAGAAAATGAAAGTAGTTTTTATTGGGTATGTCTTTCAAAATATTCAAAGATTATTGAAACATGGCTAACTATGCATAATTTAATACACCAACATTTTTTTCTATTACTGTTTTAAATAATTTAACATTTTAAATTACATCTAATAATTTTAATAAGTCAATAAACAATTAAACACTTAATATTTAGAAAATATAAACTTATCCATGAACAACGTAATTTACCTATGCAATAACAATAATTATTTATGATCTTATTAAAATAATTAAAATTTCATCAGATTTATTATTAGAAATTGGAAACTAGCCTGATTAATAATCACAAAAATTTTCACTAATAGTTTATTATTTATGAACATGTGTGAGGGGGCGGGGTGGGGTAGTAGAGACAGATAATGAATTAGCATGAATATGAGAGAGAGAATATTTTTACAAGTTTGTTAAGATGATTTTTTATGAATATGACTTGCAAATTATAAAAACACGTATTTAATTCATGAATAACTTTATAATGACATCTTTAAATACTTGTATAAGTTTTTAAATGCTATATTAAGCAATTTTTTAGGTATGATTTTTTTTTATTTCTTCACATCACTTTTCTATAAAACTTGTGTCTAACAGTTCTTTAATTCTTAATTCTTCGTCATTCAGTGAAATTTTATCTTTGATCACTATATCTTGTGTTTAGTTCGATTAGATAAAATATTTGTCTTTTGTTTTGATTATATACTGTTTGTAAGATCTAATGCTCTATGTATGATTAATTTTTGAAACTTATAGTTGGTATTCAGGTTGATATATATCATATTTTTATATTCTTCAATTTTCATTCTCTTTTTGTATATTATTATATATTTCTAAATTATTTCTGTTTCTAATCACGACTCAATCCTTTTTTCTTTTCAAAAATATACATTATATATAGCCATATAATTCTATAATTAAAACCACTTCTTTTCTTTTCAAAAACTTTATTTGATGTATATATATATATATATTCACTTATTTCCAACGTTTTGACTATCTTTACTCTATAGTCATTTTCAAGGATCTAGAAAAAACATATTACATTATAAACAAACTTCACATAATAAAACCAAAAAAACAAAAAAACAAAATAATCAAAAACAATATAAAACATATAAACCCCATAAAATTTAAAAATAAATAAAATACATTAAAATCAATTAAAGTAAAAGCACAAAACATACACCACACTTACTTGACTCCCTTCTCAAAAAACTTTCCCTTTTTACATTTTCTTTTATTCAAAAAACCAATTGTTACAATAAAAAACTTATTTCCTTTTTCTTTCTTATATACTTCAAAAATGAATTTATTTCCAAAAATAATTTTTTATTCATGTCTTATCCAATTCTATTTAAAACAGGTTTATATATTTTTATATATAAACTCTCTTTTACCATTATTTCTTTATACAATGTAACCCCCTCCAACATTTTAATCTTAAGATTTAGATTTTAATCTTAAGATTAAAATGTAAACTCTCTTTTACCATTCTTTCTTTATACAATCTAACCCCCTCCAAAATTTTAATCTTAAGATTTAGATTTTAATCTTAAGATTAAAATGTTGGAGAGGGTTAGATTGTATAAAGAAAGAATGGTAAAAGAGAGTTTATATATAAAAAGATATAAACCTGTTTTAAATAGAATTGGATAAGACATGAATAAAGAATTATTTTTGGAAATAAATTCATTTTTGAAGTATATAAGAAAGAAAAAGGAAATAAGTTTTTTATTGTAACAATTGGTTTTTTGGATAAAAAATGTAAAAAGGGAAAGTTTTTTGAGAAGGGAGTCAAGTAAGTGTGGTGTATGTTTTGTGTTTTTAATTTAATTGATTTTAATGTATTTTATTTATTTTTAAATTTTATGGGGTTTATATGTTTTATATTATTTTTGATTATTTTGTTTTTTTGTTTTTTTGGTTTTATTATGTGAAGTTTGTTTATAATGTAATATGTTTTTTCTAGATCCTTGAAAATGACTATAGAGTAAAGACAGTCGAAACGTTGGAAATAAGTGGATATATATATATATATACATCAAATAAAGTTTTTGAAAAGAAAAGAAGTGGTTTTAATTATAGAATTATATGGTTCTAAATTATTATATATGATTAGAAAATATAGATTTACATGAATGTTTATAATTCCTGATTTCTGAAACTCTGTTGGATAAATTTTGAAGTGTACTTTTTGTGAAAGCTATGATAATATACTCAAATTTATAAAACTCACTCACTGATCTACTTTACATTTTAAATGCAGTATTGCGTGGTTTAGTTTTAACTCTCAATATATACTTTTTTTCTTTACTAATTAATTTATTTATATTATTTTGAGCTGTGCAGGACATATTAGAGTTTTAGAAAAATATTTCCCATTTTTTTCTTATCTTTACTATATGTGAATAGAATAACTTTCGGTTATTTAAAATTATGCATTTTATCTATAGTGTCTTAATTAAAAACTGTTGTAATAACAATAAAAATAATAAATATAATGTAATTAACTATTATATACAGTTTTTAAATTCTCAGAGGATTGAGAACCTGCATATAATACTTAATTACCGTTATGTTTATTATTTTTATTGTTATTATATATATATAAACCCATTAAATTAAAAATAGTTTTATGTATATATAAACAAAAAGATTAAATCACTCTTCCCTTAGCCTATAAACTAAAAGTACTCTAAATGTAAAACAAAGGATCAAGAATGTAATGAATTTACCTATTGTTGAATGTTCTAATGTTTATTAGCATACTATTGTCAAACACTGTTGGTTATTCAAAGTGAAATTAATTTATCAACCAGATGGTATATATATATATATATATATCAATTTATCAACCAGATGGTATATATATATATATATATATCAATTAACGCAACAGAGTTGTATGACCAAGTTAATGATATACTTGATAATTATTTACAATAACGTTGTTTTGATTACCACCAAATTATTCATCTCATGCAAAAACTCTATAACCCTTATTACACCTACTCGCAAACTTATGCAGACAGTTTTTTATACATGTACCTGCCATAGGCTTATACACGGACAGATGTATAGGAACCATATCTAGCAATTTATTATAACTTCTGACTTTTATACTTAAACTATTTTAATTTTAATAATAAAATTATATTAAAATTATTATTAATCTTACAATTAATATTACATTAAGTGTAATTTATAAATTTAAATAACTTTTAGTGCAGATCATTTTATATATATCACAATATATATGTGTGTGTAATTTACTTAATATTTTTGAATAAACATTGTTTTTAAAGTAATCAAAGTTTTGCTGGAGTAATAAAAATACCTTAATAGTCGGATCAGCAATCGGATTGACTGCATTCATCTCCATTAAGATGAACTGTGAAGTAAATAATTAGATGCTCCCGTATTTTGAATCTTACACAATATTCTTTTTTTCATTTTAATGAACCACATCAATAAAGACCAAGGTAAAGTATTGTGTGTAAATTACAATACTATGGATTTTATATGAATATTAAATTAGAAAGCTGAAGAATGCAATTAATATACTTCACTCTTAGTATTTAACTATGAAAATGATTATTAACTTAATAGAATTTTTTTAAAGCTACAGTAAATATTTAAAATAGCTTATACTTAAATCTAAATGTCAATGATCAAAAGGGGGTTATTGTTGTATTTACTGTATTGTATGAATAAAATGACAAAAATATTTAAACAAAACAAAATCATATATATATATATATATATAGCTGCACTGGTGCTTATGGATCGGAGACTTGGACACTTAATAGAAGAGCAATACAGAGACTTCAGATCACTCAAGGAAGTATGTAGAGATGCATGTTTGGAGTAACAAGAAGAGATAAAATACGCAATATATGGGTAAGATAACAAACAGGTGTTACTAACCTCATAGAAAAAATTAAAAGATTGAAGTGGGGTTGGGCTGGACATATTGCTAGAAGAGATGGTAATAGATGGACAATTAAAATCTTAAATGGGATTCCAAGAGATTGTAAAAGATCCAGAAAGAGACCACATGTGAGATGGATGGATGAAATAAGAAAGTGTGCAGGGGTGATGTAGAGAAGAGAAGCTAAATATCAGAGAAGATGGAGTGAACTTGGAGAGACTTTCATCCTGCAGGAGACTGATAATGGTTGATGATGACACTGATGCAGTAATATATTGCAATAGAATAAAAAAGATATGTTATATAATGGCAACTATCAACCATCTATCCATCTAGACTTTATACCTAACCATGTAATAATAAAGAACTTTAGGCTTCCAAATACTTACTCATATGTAAAAATTAAACAATAATGAGTTACTCTACTGGTGAGGATCACATATCATTATACCAAAAGTATAATTAAGTGAGCTCATGTTTGTGTCTGTATGAATTCTCAGTAGTAGATGAAGTGTTTTTACTAATAATACACATATTTCCAAAAAAGAAAAGAACATATATATTAGGAGCTATCTCAAAACAAATTGATTAATTGGTAAATATTTATAATACATCAGATGCAGAATTCAATCAATGCAGATATTAACATTTGACACTAATGAGAGCAAGAGTTCAATATCTTGTTTACTTCCAGTATCATTAAATTACACATGTAAAAAAAATTTTGAATTAAGAACAAGATCTAAATCCATATTTTTATTAACAATGTATTTAAATAGTGTAAAATTAATAAAACAATAATGGCTCATGTATAATACTACTACTACTACTAATACTACTACTACTACTATTACTACTACCACTACTACTACTACTATTACTACCACTACTACTACTGCTACTACTACTACTACTACTACTACTACTACTACTACTACTACTAATAATAATAATAATAATAATAATAATAATAATAATAATAATAATAATAATAATAATAATAATAATAATAATAATAATAATAATAATAATAATAATAATAATAATAATAATAATAATAATAATAATAATAATAATAATAATAATAATAATAATAATAATAATAATACACATTATTATGAATATAGTTGTTCTAATATGCACAATTTTATAGGTATGTATTTTCAGATGCACATTTATTCGAACTGAAAGTTAAAATAACTTTCTTACTATTAAAAAAAATCTAAATTAATTTTATTTTAATATGGAATGGCAAAATATTGTACATATTTTAAAAGATTATTTAAAAACCTCATTGTTTTTAAGTTGTATATTATGCTGCTATCAATTTTCAAATGTCTTAATTTTATATTATTTTTTAAATTGGATATGTGTTCTTCTTAATATCTTCCTAAGTATTTATCTATTTTGAAAAAAATAGTTTGAATTTAACTCATGCAGTTTAAATTTTATGATCCCCAGTAAAAACTTGTAGTCCAAGAGCTATAATTTTTTCCCCATGTTTTCCAAATGACCACTATTTGCTACTTTTTAAGATGAATATTTTAAACCTTATAGTAACTAATGGCAACAAGAATAAAAAGCAAATTTAATTCATTATAATAACTTTTTATAAAAAAGTAATCAATTAAATCCAGTTAAACAAATTTAATTTACTTTGTTTTTGTTAATTTTATGGCTATATTTTTTTAATTTTTTTTTACAAATATTTTAATATCATTTGTAAATAATGATTATAATAAAAAAATCAAATTTGAAATATTTATATAAAACAAATATTTTTTTTAGGAATAGTATGAGATACCAGTTATAAAACTTATATGACTAAATTGCATTGTATTCACTGAAGGTTAAACTATATCAAAACTATTTAATATATACAATTTACAAACCTAATTTTTTAAAAAAAAAGAATTAAAATGCTTAGATAAATTAGACAGAGTTTAAATAAAAAATACTAATAATAGAATATTTTTATTTTGCCTTTAGATTTTGTATAAAATCAATGTGCGTTTAAATAAATCTATAAAATCAATCTGTATTATATATTTAACATTTAAAATTTAATAAAAACTTTCTTCCATACAAATTCTCTAGATAATTACAGATCATGGTTTTAATTAATAAACTGCTTGATGATAAAACTTAATAGTTTTTTATTTTATAAGTAAAGACAGTGCTCATATAACTTATATTGACATTATATATATATATAAACATATATAATAATATTTTGGGCATATAAAAATAGTTATACATTGAGTTTTTCTAATTCTTAAGTAATCTTTTGTATGTTTGAAATATAATTCTCAGTAGGTTTTTTTATGTAGCTTGTACTTTAGAGATAAGTTTTTGGCAAGTTTTCTATCTGAATTGTAGTTTTGCTTGAGATGATATCTGAAAGATGGTATTCTTTAGTCAATTATCCCTGATTGCAAATCTTGCTATTATTGTGATGAATATTAAAATTAAACAAATAATAACATAGGATTTTCAAGCTTACAATATATTTCCTAGTATAACATTCAATAACAAAAGACTATATAAAATGATTTGTTATCAAAAAGATAAATTGACATCTTTTAATTAAATGCAATTGTCATTTTGAAATAAGCAAAATGTAATTTAAAAATTGCTCAAAATCAAGTTTTAATTTAAGCAAATATGGTTATAAAGTAGCTTTATAAAAATCTATAGCATATTTTAAAGTCAAAAAATAAATGAACATACACTATTTCATTTCTTTCCTTTTACAATTAAAAATAATAAAAATATTAAAATTTTCGCAATTTAATGAGGTATGTTAAAAGAGTTTATAATCACTTATTTTAATATTTAAACAGCATTAAACTGTTGCACATGCGCTTTGGATTTTAACTATAAAATGAATGAATACTAACACTTCAAACACATGATAGAGTATTTGGAAAAGATAGAATGGCCATCTATGTTTTCGAACCCAAATGCCCATACAAAAGTGTTTGGGTTTGAAAAGATAGATGGCCATTCTATCTTTTTCAAAGACTTTATCAAGTGTTTGAAATGTTAGTATTCGTTCATCTTATAGTTAAAATCCAAAGCGCATGTGCAACAGTTTAAGGCTGTTTAAATATTACAGTTTATAAACATCCTGCTATATAAAATAATTGACTTAATCACTTATTTTGTGAATTATCATATCAAATTACAAGATATAACACTTAAATTATTTATATTAATATATATCATGGGTAATATGATTGAACATCTTAATATATATAAGTATTTAAAAATTAAAATTTTCACCAGAGAATATGAATAAATATTTCCAATTCACCCATATATATTAGCATTAAGCAGATGTTTGGACTGAATATCACAAGTCATTGATTAGGTTGGAGAAGTCTTATAAGGATGCTGCAAAAATGTTAAAAATTAGAATCTCTTTCTATATATAAATATATAATGAGCGTGCTAATAGCTCTAAACAAGCTTTTCCAATAAATAATACTAAGAACTATATCCCCCAATACATGCCCAGCAAGCAGTTTACAAGATCACGTGTAGCAATAACAATTGCCCAGCAGTATATTATGGGGAAACAAGAGTATCTGTCCACACAAGACTGGCCCAGCATATATATGCATATAATAAGGCATCAGTTGACCATCCCACTCCTCTATTTTTGTACAGCATGCTGTTGCTATGGGTCACCAGTGCAGGCCAGATATGCCTTGGGTTATGTGTAGAGAACAGCATGAATTGTGCAGGAAAGTGAAAGAGGCATGCTATATTATATGGGATGAAGATGCGATGAATAAAAAAGAGTCATTTTACGCCATAGCTAAGAAATCGCAAGTTTAAATTTTCCCATCCATATTTGCATATTTAATCTGTCCTATTTTGCATATTTGCACTTCGTGAAAATTAAGGAATATTGTACTTCTTGAAAATGAAGGTTATACATTTGAAAATGCTAGAAGAAATCAATAAAAGTTTGTCATTTATTTATATATAGTCGAATTATATATGCGTGTGTATTCTTAATATTAACACAAATATTAAAGTTTTTAACTAATATATATATATATATATAGAGAGAGAGAGAGAGAGAGAGAGAGAGAGAGAGAGAGAGAGAGAGAGAGAGAGAGAGAGAGAGAGAGAGAGAGAGAGAGAGAGAGAGAGAGAGAGAGAAGAAATAAAATTTAAGAAAAACATATTTTAAGAAGTCATTGTAGGAGAAATGTTTTTTGAATAGCCTTCATTATTCATTAATAACAAAATAAAGATCTCTCTGAGTTTATTTCAGCATTTCCGATTCAAAGCTTTTTCGCTAATCTAGGTTTCTTATTATATCTTGGAATTTTGTTTTAGACTTCAGTTTGTTTTTTTATTGTCACTTCTCTATAAGCATTTCTAACCAGCTCATTTCCTAATTTTAATTTTTTCAATGATGTTGATAACTCTTCATTATTCTCTCACTTATGCATTTCATTTTTACTTTTTCGATAATCCTAATACACATCTTTCTATATTTTTTGTGTAATCTAGATCTTATGCATTCATCTTTTATTAACTGTTTGAATTTCAGATCAATCAATAACTATCAACATTTTAAAATACTTTATTTTCAAGTACAGATGAGTATTTTTATTTCTTATTAAGTAACTTTTAAATCCAAGTTAACTTCAATTGTTTTTTTTCCCATTCTTTAGTGATTATTTGGCCAAGGTATTATAACTATTAGTTTTTTATATTTTACTACAATCAATCTTCATTTCTTTTTTGAAAATTAATTGAGAGAGTGTTAGTTTTATTCTTTGCTTTTATAAAATTTTAGTTAAATTTTAAACAGTTATTTGTGATAACAATTATATTCAATTACACAACTTAACTTTATTACTCTGTTTGTTTTCTGTTAGGAACCACAAATATTTTTTGTTATATAACTGGAAAAGTTGTGTAACAATGAAACAATGATAGGCTTATATTTTATAATCACTAACACATCTTAATGTTGTCATTATTTTTATATCTCATGCATAACATTTTTTTTCTCTCAATTTTTCACTTATTTCTCTATTTATAATAATTTCATCATTTTTGGAAAGAAATTAATAATCTTATTCACCTCTTTACTTTAACATATATTTTTATTGATTTTATTCTTATTGATGAGCAACTTTGTTTTGTGCAATTTAACTCAAGCTTAGAGTGACAGATTGAAGATCTCACTCTGATATTTCTGGTGTTCAAACATTACATGACTTTATGATAAACTATTTTGGTTGTTTTTTTTATATAATGGACATATTTATTTTTTAAAAAACATATAATTTTTAAATAGACTTTATAATAAATAGCATCCCTATTTTTAAAAATCCACTTTTCTTTTTTTTTCTCATGTGTCATAGCAACAGCCGGGAAATGAACCCGCTATCCCAGGACAACTTGACCACCAATGCTTGACTACTTTTCACTTTTCTTTTTGTATTGCTTAAATGCACTTTAAATTAAGGTAAAGACACTTTATATCTTATACCTTTTTATCAAGTTAGTCAATATGGGAGTGGAGATTAAGGTGTTTCACACTTCTAATTAACTTTCTGAGTAAAAGTTGTTTGTGAAATGTATGAATCACAGTAGAAAACTCCACACAGTAATGCCATTCAGTGCAAGTCTTAGTAATCAATGGATACAAGAATGTGTGTGAATAAAATCCTTATCTAATGTCTTCTCATCCAATATCCCCAGACTAGTTTCTAGGGATCAGTAGACACTAGATAAGGATTTTGTTTACAAATCTTGCATCTATTGATTATGAAGGATATCCCTGAATAGCATGACTGTATGGAATTTGCTACTGTTATAAACAGCTTGTGTAAGCATAGAAAATGGTGATCATGTGATGGATTGCTTGGATAGTGAGAGAAGGTGATTTGAGTTTCTGCATTAGTTTATAGTTCTGATATGTCAGAGTTGAGAGAAGAGATGATAAAAACTTGTTTGTTTTACAATTGCCATTTATATTATCATTAATTTTTTCATACCATTTTACAAATTCTGCATACAGTATTACTTTTTTCAAAGAGTCATTTCTAATTATAAATTTTAATTTAATTTACTCCATGCTTGTCTGTTAAAATTTTGTGATTTAATTTTAATTCATTTCCCAATTTCTAAATTAGTTGAAACTTTGTACACATAAATATTCTCAATGGCAATGAATTTTTCTAAAGTTTATAAGCAATTTTAGTTAAAAAAATAGAAAAAAATTTTTTTTTAAATTTTATATGGGATTCATTATTTTTTATGGTGCTACCATGTAGGAGTATTAATTGCATGTACATTTTTTTATTCATTTCTGAAATTGTTGTTTTATTATATCTTGAGATGCTGCTATGTTATGATTTAATCTAGAAGACTGCCGAATAGAAAAAAATATATGTAATTTTACTAATCAGTGTATTATTGGAATATTTTCTTCACTACAAGTAAAATTGCAATATATATAAATATAAATACATGAAAGCAGTCAATACTAAAACAATATCAATAACAATCAGCAATCTGTTGTCAAAGGAGCCTCCTTAAACTTAGATAATATATATATATATAATTATGTTTTAATACTCTCCCATGAATATGAGATGAAAGCATTGAAAGTATAGTTGGTACAATAAATCTTTCTAAATTTTATATTTAAACTCTGTTTTAGAATTTTTTACATTAGTATTTATATATATGTTCAACAGATGGCGTTTTACCAAAACCACCAAACAAGTGTAAAATTTGTTTACATAAACGAAAAAAGAGTCAGAATTAACTACCTCTTTTATTTGCTCACCCCCAGATCAGCTGATTTCAAGCTGGTTTGCTCTCATCAGTGAGGGATAGAGTATAGAAACTAGATCTAAACACTGACTCTCAAGTGTTTATGCAAAACGTTTCTATCAGTTTGCAAGCGTGAATTTTTCAGACCGGTAAAGTCTTCAAACTCAGCCTAGCAAGCCAGATATTTATATGGGTCTGATCTCAGTTCAGTATCACCACATAATCAAAGTCTCTGCAATATATATCATTGCAAGAAAACTTTAAAGGTACATTTATGAAAAACAAAAACAAGTTATTCACGTAACTTGCTATCACTTGTTCAACATAAATAACAAGTGATAGCAAGTTACGTGAATAACTTGTTTTTGTTTTTCATATATATATATATGCACACACATACATAAAGATAAAAAGAAATTAATACCATAGACAATACATAATTAATAAGTAATTTCTATATGTGTATATGGATAATAATTACGGCAACAAAATTATGCATAAATACAATATTTATTAACTGCTAAGCCAAAAGATGACTAACATAGGATATTAGCAAGAAAGTGTAGGCATTCCCAACTGTATATAAAGATGAGTTATCATGGTCATAGGTTTTAATATATTTGCATGTATAAATATATATGCAAACATGTAAATTTATTAAAATCTATGACCATTGTAACTTATCTTTATATACAGTTGGAATGTCAACATTTTCTTGCTAATCTTTTATGTCAGTTGTGCTTTGGCAAAGATACTCAGTATCGAAAATCTGGCTCAGCAGTTAATAAATATTGTATTTATATTTAATGTTGTTGCCTTAATTATTATCTACATACTCCTGTGGAAATTTCTTATTTATTACATGCATAAAATTGTACTACATTTATTTAGAAAAGTAGGAATTGAGAATTGATTTCAGAAATGAAAAGTTTTTAGAAATGCAGTCATAAAAGAAAATGTAATATACTGTCATAAGTTAAATGTAACTTGTTAGCAAATATTCTTTTAACAAAATTAGTTTAATAATGAATAAATGAAATAAATTTAAATTCATTACTTATATTTATTTGTTCATAAAGAAAAGCGTCAGAAATTAGAATATTGTACCAAAATTAAAAGGGTGCCATTTTTGTATATCATAAAAGTAATGGTATATTGGGTAAAGCATAAAAACTTGTTTGATTTAATACTAAATATCTGTATTGCATTTAAAAGAAACATCAAAAAAAAAAAAAAAAAAAATACATTTTAATCCATTATTTTACATTTATTTAAAACTTTGCATTATTAACAAAAAATGCATAATAAAAATTGAAGTTTCTGTATAAACTTTTTCAAAAACGAATTTAACATAAAAATGACTGCTTTATAAAAATTCTTTGTCTGTTGATATTTTGAAAACAAACAGCATAGAATTGCAACCTCTTTAGTATTTGGTTTTGTATAGAGTTGAGAACAATAAACTGGCCTGACTTTTTAATAATTCAATTCTTTATAAAAAGGAATTACATTTTAGTGACATCTTTTACTTTTTCAGATTAGAGTGACAAAACCTTGCATGGACATTAAAATTATTGCAAGTTTTTTTCCTCCGTTTTTTTTTTTTTTGGAAATGTAATTTTAGATTATAATTATAAAAACTGATTTTATCTGTCACATTAGACTTGCGAATAAATACGTATAAATTAAACTTCTTAAAGAATGCATTAAAAACATTATATTCTTTCACAATATGTTTGACATCTTTTTGCAGTTGCGTTTTGATACCATGTTTTTTAAAACACTAAACATTACATGATCACCATCTCATGCTAGCACATAACTGTTAATAAACAGGCAAAAACTCTCCATAAGTAGTGCTACCTTGTGCTAACCAGAGTAATCAATGGATGCCTTCTGGCATCCATTTATTCATTTATTCTTTATTCAATTAATTTTGTTAAAAGAATATTTGCTAACAAGTTATATTTAACCATGTAATACCATATGGAGAGTTTTTGCCTGTTTTGCCATGTTTTTTGTGATGTATTTTGGTTTGAACAAACACTTTAGCAGTCGATTGCAAATTTTTTGATTTTATATGTTCTACACCTTAAAAATTAATATTTACTATATAAGCTAACACGTTTGATCTAATTTTTAAATTATCCAATTTAATTGATATATATTATAAAAATAGCAGTCTTTGTATATTTTTGTGACATTATATTAGCTAATAAAATCCTACTACAAAAATAGCTTTTGATTTCGTTAAGTTTAGAATTATAATAATATATCTACATACAACTTCAGTTGACTGTTTGAATAATAATAATTAAAAGCGATATTAATATGTCTCATAAAAATTCTGAAATATGATTTTCACTAAATATTAGTTTAATTAAATTTCATATATTATTTTACATATCATTTAATGAAATTATTTGCTTATTTGTCACTTATAATTATTAAGATATGAAAAACGTCAATAATGTAAATAATTATAAAAGACAAATATCATATTTAAAATAAATAGAAACAGCATTTTAAATTAAAAATAAACAAAAAAATATTTTTTATTTATTTAAAACTTAGTGGATTTTTTCTTCTAATTAAATTTTAGTATTGACTTTTTTTCTGCCCTGCTGTTTCGTCACAATTCAGTGGGATAATTAACAAAACAAATCTTTTTCTTTATCTTGTATTTTTTATTTATCACTGCCCTCTTCATTTATTTCCATTAATGTTTATGTCATTAATAATATGATTTTTAAGTATATTATTTTTAGCTGATGTTAATTATAAAAGCTAAATCATACATTTTTATTAATAAAGTATCATCAATATTTAATTCTATTCCATGTATATGCTTTTTACATTTGTCAATAGGTGTCACAAACACTGGGAAACATAAAGTTACTTATGTGGACGTATTATGTGTAACATCTCAGTAAAAACTGCATAAGAAGCAAAAAAAAAAATTTACTACTTAATTTAAAAACAAGAAAGGCCTTTTCAAATACATATATCTGCTTAATTTAAAAGTAAATATAAATAATATTTGTATCTTTACAATGAAATCTATTTTTACAAGAGTTGTAAAACATGGACATCCAGAATTTGAAGACAAAGTAGTTTCATAAAAATAAATACAATTATTATTTCAATTTATAGTTAATCTATCATTATAATTAATCTAAGACTAGTTTATGACTATTTCAAATATTCATATAATTGATTATCTGAAAATTAATAATAACATATTTACAACTGGCTTAAATAGTATTTCCACTTTGAAATTTCAACTCTATTAGCAAAAACTTATTATCAATACAAGCATAAGAAATAAATTATCTACTTTATCTTTTATGGTTTACTGATGTATAAGTGTATGTGATTTATTCATAGTTAGTTTACTTCAAATGTAATTATTAATATTATTATAGCTGATATAATTATTTCTTGTTCTAGTTATTTTAAGTAATACAACTTTAATAATCAATGAGTGAATTTTGAAATTATCATATATTCTCTTCTCAGTTACAAAATTTTTTAGTGTTTTCTTCTAATCACAGAGTGGATATACAATGTTCGTTATTTTTTTATAATCTGGATGATCAAATAGTATCTATAAAAAGCAATAACTATAGTCTCTTTTGAAAAATATAAAATGCTCTAATATCCAATAGCAGAATAAGCAATCTTTCAAGTGGAAAGTAGTCCTCATTGTGAAAAATGAAGATTAAAACAAGACTTTAAAAAAGATTTAGTTTAATGACTAGAAGTGTAATTGATCATTTTTGATGCACTGAAAGTAATATTTAAACTTTAAAAAATACCATAAGACTGTTACTTCAAATAAGTGGGTATTTTTATCATTTTTAATATAATGATACAAGGATTGAGATGATAATCTTCAATGGTATATTCATTTATTTTAATCATTTTTGAATAATGACATTAGAACTGAATTTATGCATTTTAATGACATATCCATTCTATCTACTTATTTAGATTAGAAAGATATCAAGCTTAGTGAAGTTAAAACAGCTTTTTATAATTTTAAAAATAGAAAGGCTACAAGTTTTTATAAGATATATAGAGAAGCATTAAAATTATGATAGTGATATGTTAGTTTCAGTAATATTGAACATTTTAAGAATATATGGATTCATGAAGTCATGCCATCTTATTGTAAGAATGCTTGTTTCAATTTTTAAAAATAAGGGGATAAACAAACCTTCTGTGTTATTCACTACAGCATGAAACTTTCAAGACTTTTGTTGAAGATATTACTTTCAGTGTTAGATTATATATTTAATAGATTTATAAACATAGATGATAACAATCAACTCTTAAGCTATCAGCAATCTCAAACTGTAGTCAAGGCAACCTCCTTAAACAATAAAGGTGGTCAAGCTGCAATTTTTGGTGTCTATATAAACATATCAGACCATATATAAAGATGATACCACTTTTAGTATTTAAGAAGGTTGCCTTCCTATAGATTGAGGGTTACTTTCAGTCATAGATATAACTTATGTTGGTGAGCAATTTTAAAAATATTATCAGGTATCAAGAGTGATTTATACATTGATTTGATATAGGTCTGTGGTATTGTTGAAAAGTTATTGCCCATTAGAATTTATTTGCATTATACTACATCTATATGCTGGAATGAGAAAAAGTGTTATTACTAGAAGTACAAAAATATGATGTAGTTGAAACAAACATTAATATTAAAGAAGGTATATGTAGTACCTCCAACTTTGCTTTTGCTTTTCATAATTGTGATTTTTGGAAGTGTTTATAAAAAACTTTACGAATGCAGGGATCCAATTTCTTGATGAAAATTGTAAGTCAATTAAAATGAAAAATAAAAACAGACTTTTTGGATTCTGGATTTATAGTATGTTGGTGATTGTTCTATTTTTGATAATTCAAAATTATGATCTGTAGAATGTATGCAATGTTTTGACTGCAATATATAAAGATTTGGCTTTAGTAATTAACATTTTAAAAATTCAAGTCTTTTACCAACCAATGATGAAAAAACAACTTCAGCGCCTTTTGGCATGGATAATTATCAACACGGGAATATGGCAGATTTAGATTTGAGTTATAATATTCATTTTAATGTATGTTCTGCCTTTTTAAAATTCTAGAATATTTAATTACATTATATAATTATTGCAGCTAAATTTATTATATACAGAGCTGTTATTTTATTCAATTTATTGAATTGAAGTATTGCTTGGATCTTATATGAATGTGATATATATAAGAGACATATTTTGTGGGTTCATCCATGTTAAAAATTTAAATATTTATATATCTACGTTTTGACTTGATCACACAAGTCATCTACTGGGTGATAAGAGGTAGAAAGACAGTTGTAGAGGTACTACAATCACTGATTTGAAAAAAACTTTCTCCTATCTGGAAAGATTTTTTTTAAAAAACATTCTTAATTTAACATTTTTGCTATTGGTGGAACTTTAACGTTTTTTTTTTCAAATCAGTGATTGTAGCGCCTCTACAACTGTCTTTCTACCTCTTATCACCCAGCAGATGACTTGTGTGATCAAGTCGAAATGTAGGTATATAAATATTTAAATTTTTAACATGGATGAACCCGAAAAATATGTCTTTTATATATGCAACCCATGAAAATCTTCGTATCAACATATAATATTGCTCATGTAAAAATGCTCTGTAAAATTCTAAAACTATAATGAAAACAGAAGATCACTTAATATATATTCGTTAGTTTGCTTGAAGGAAGACAATAAAATTTATTATTATAAAATCAAATCTTCCTTAGTTTGGGCATGTATCACTAATGAACAATAAGCTTCCTAATAATATATAAATTTGGTTAACTTAATCATGGCTTTTCAAAAAAGGAGACCCTGTTTATGTTAAAAAGATTTTTCAAAGATGCTCTAAAAATGTACAAGATAAGGCTGAAAATATAATACAATGGAGATTACAAGAGACATTAAATAAAAATCTATCAGATAGAAAAGTTTACTGCAGAAAAAGTTAAAATCCAATGACAAAAATATCAAATGAGTATATTTTGATTCAACATGTTTTAAATTCATATTTAATATATATTATTTGATTTTCTTCCCCCGCCCTTGAACTTGGAGTAATATCACAATGTTGATGATAACATTAATTTGAAATATTAGTAATCTAAAACAAATCTTGATGGCAGAGAAGAATTTTGAAATGAAGTCTCATTCAAAATTTGATATCAACAGAAGGAATTAGGTTTCTCATATCAATGTTCCGTGAATCTATACAATAATAACAAACTATAAATGAACTAAAATGCTTAAATACAAGTATAGCAAAATTCAATTATATTTTGACCAACATAAAATATGTATTATAAAACTATAGGTAATCATTTAGTGAGATGTACAATACCAGTTAAAACAAAAGATTAGTATTAACAATTGATATTATCAACTTTCAAAAATATTCCAATAAATTTAAATTAAAATTTTCTAATCATTTAAAAAGTTTAAGCAATTTGGAAAATGAATCAGATTTGAATAAAATAAATAGGAACATAATTAATGCTCTAGTAAGGATTGTAACAAAGATAGATGGTATATAAATGGAGTAATTCACCTGTAAATTTTTAGCTGTTGAAACAATACATGAAGAAAAGAAGAGATATAAGATTATTTAAAAATGATCTCTTAAGAAGAATTGAATATAGTAAAATAATATGACAAAAAGTTTATAAGGATATAAAAAAATAAAACTGTGAATTGACAAAGAAAGCTGTAGAAGAGAATAAAAATATCAAAAGATTATTACAAACAACATATTGGTACTGAAAAAAAGATTGATTCAGCAATAAAAGAAAAGACAGAACTATTACTAGAAAAAAGAGATGACATTATGAAATGTATAAAAGATTCCTACAAAGAATGGTATAGTAATAAAGAACAAAAAAGCAAAGTAAACCCTACAATTATATTTTCTGAATTGTTGAACTTTCTAACTAAAGAGATGAGGCATGCAATTAAATCTATGAAGAAAGTAAAAGTTCTAGTATATGATTAAATTATTACAGACATTGTAATGAAAGCAGATGAAAAAATAAAAATTCATTGCTGACAAACACATATATATATATATATATATATATATGTGTTTGTCAGCAATATATATATATATATATATATGTATATATCAAATTTCTAAATGATAAATATGCACCAGATGATTGTAAAAATGCAGTAATCATTATTAGTTAAGAAAGATGATAAAGAAGATGGTAGATACTACAGATTTATTGGTATTTCATAATTTTTGTATATTTACCATGACAATCACAACTCATTTCAAAAAACTTAGTTTTCGAACCAACCAAAAGAACAAGCTAAGTTTAAAATGATTCTATCACAATGAATTATATCCAAGTATTGAAACAAGTTATAGAATAGACCAATGATATATAAGTTGTCTTTATGACATTTATAAATTATAAAAAAACATTTGATTGTATAAAAATTTCACAATAATTAAAACATTAGATCAATAAGATATACATTGAGAATTATCATATTCTGAAGAATATTTATCAAAATGCAACAATTAGATTATGTGATGACATTAATAGGATTAACATTAATAAGTATGAATGATAGAGCCATTTCATATCTCCAAAACTATAGAAATTTTACATGAAGTATTTAGAGAATTAAAATGGAAAGCAAAGGAAATGAAAGATACATGGTCAAATTTAAATTGTCTAGATCTTGCAAATGATATGCTTGTTATCCAAATAAAGCTTTTGAGTGTCAGGAAATGTTACAAAATTCATCAAATCAAAATAAGAATATAGAATTAAAAAAAAATTCTAAAAAGACTAAAGTAATGTCCAATGGATTTTCTCAATAGAAGGTAAAAAATTTGATAAGTCATGAATTGAAAATAAAGCAGTGAATACAAAACCCTTGGTCAATTTTTTACCACAGATAAAAACATAATGGATAAAATAAATCATAGAAATATTTGGCTGGAATAGTTTTGGTAGAAATTACTTGATATTAATAGGAAATATTCCTATGTTTGAAAAGAAAGGTTAAACTGGATCCGAAGACATTGTAAAAGGTTTAGAAAGATACCACATTTCCTGATGTGATGTGAAGCAAAGAAGTTAAATAATAGATAATTTTATCATAGTTCATCAAATACTTCACAGATTATTGGGTAGGAGTCATGGAGTTTTATTAATAAAATAAAAAAACTAGAAATATTTTATGTGACAAACATTCCAGAATAGTCTGAAAATAGAATGAGAGATCATAAAACTAATTTAACATATTCTTCATCTTACAATGGATGCTTATATTAAATAAGTATATTTTTGTAAAGATGCAGCTAAATTGTGTATAAAAAGTGAGTAGTAATAGTTTTTTTAAAATATGATTTCAAATGAATATCAAAGCAAATTCATTTAACCTTAATAAAAACTGTCTCAAAAGCATACAAAAGTGATCAATTATTGCTTGTTTTAGAAAAGTAGTTGTTTGAATATAAGAATACATTAGAGCTACAATTAAGTAAGTTATTGAATTTTTTTAAAATCACAAGATATAAAATAATGAGTCCTAAGACATGCTTGTAATATATAGGTACACAAATAATTTAGCAATTTATATAATTGTAATCTTGTGGAAGGAATGCTTATAGCTTATTTTTATATAAACCAACCACATAAATTTAACCTAAGAGCACATTTGTGAAGATTAATTTTCTTTCACAAAATTACAATTATATATATCACTAAATTATTTATTTACATCTATTCAAATTAATGTAATTCAAAATTGCAGGCAATTAAAAACGAGAAACTTTCTCTTTCCTGTGATAGATAAACTAAATTTGTACAAATAATTTATCAATTGAAATATCAGGCTCATGCATGGTCAACAAGGGTTGGTTATATAAAAATAAGCTCTAAGTATACACTTATGCTTCTAAAACATTTATTGATGGGTGAGTGCATGTCAATTAAATTTAATAGAACATGTGTGAAGATTAATTTCCTTCCATAAGATTATGATATATAGAGAAATATTTTTTATTTCATGGTTTGTTTATGTGGGAATGCAAAATTCTATCATTTATTTTTCGTTATGTTTTTATTTCTAAAACTAGAATTATAATAATTACTGATTACTAGTGGCTTTGGGGTTGATCTGTAACGATGAATAAAAGCAATCAATATGGCGAGGATTACAATTTAGTTTGTATAAAAATCTGCCTTTGATTACTTTATAATTTTCTGATTCAAAATTTCAACCAATTCTTTTATATTTTAAAATAATAACAATTTCAACTAGCATGTAATATTTCATGTTAGCAATTTAAATTCATATCATTGAAATTTTAACAAAACATTTTTTTTATGAATTAATAAACATATTGTACAAAAATGCTTATATTAATAGCGCGAATTTAATATACCTTTTGGTTGCCCCCCTCCCCCAGACACTAACAATAAAAGGTAATTAAAATATTTAAAAGAATGCATCTTTAGAGAAAAGTATCTCTAGCTTTAAGAAGAAACAATGACAAAGAATTTAAAAGATTTAAATAGTATACTTTCATATTAAAGATTATTATGAAGAATATTTTAAAACAGAATTCTCTCCATTCAATAACATTTGATGTGAGTATTAAGTAATTAATAAAATCAATAATTGAAATGCGTTATTGTTGAGTTCGTAAGGGGTTCTAGTTCCGGAAGTGACAGAACTGGAATGGACCCAAGGACTTTATACTCCATTCTGACATGGCATTGAACTGCGCAGGAAAACATCAAGTTATTAATCATCTCAAAACTGCAATGGAAACTAATTCCCATTCACACTTTCTAACTAAGACAGCTTTTTCATGTGAAATGAACTAAATCACTCTATATTTATTCAATGATCACTTTTTTGTTTATTTTATGCTAATGGCTTTAAAATGTCAAAGTTTTGATTTCAAATCAGCTGATCTTTCATTTAATCAACGACTATGTAAACTATTTTAGGCATTTTTGACAATATGGCAAAAAAATAAGACGTAGTAAAACAAAACACTGCAAGACACTTTTACATGTGTATTTAATCTGCACTAATCAATTGTTTGAAGATATAATAATAAATTAACAATTGAAGCTTTAAATTGGGTCTTAAGAAATATCACATGATCACCATTCGTTATACATACACAGGCAAAACTCTCCTTACACTAGCACCACTCAGTGCAAACCAAAGTACTTAATCGATGCAAGAGGTTTGTGGATGAGTAGGCACTAGATAGGGATTGCTCTGGTTTATATTGAATGGTGCTTCTGTATGGAGAGTTTTGGTTCTCTCTTAAGAAATGGGTAAGGGACCTAGAGAGTTACCATATTTGGGATAAGAAAATAAGGTAGGTTGTGATGTGGAGAAGTTAAGAACCAGAGAAGTTGGATTAAACTTCAAGAGATCTTTATCTACAATGGATTATTAATAATTATAAATGATGATATCATATTATTTCGAATTTAAGCTGCATTTTTATTTAAATTTTAAAGATGTAAAATTAAGCTGTGATTTAAATTCAAAGCGAATATTTTAATTTCTTATTTCTGCTGATCTCCCACTCCTCAACGATCGTTTTTTTTTTTTTGCTTTACGCTGTACGCATGCGCATAATATTATAATCATTTCTAGTAGTTTATTTGAAAGTTCTGTTTGCACTTTTCTTTTAATTCCTATTTAAGTAAATAAAAATGCTTATTATTTTAAAATACCTATCATAAAATCATTTTTATATTTTTATCTGATTGTAAAATCCTACTGTCTGGGTAGTATTACGATCGTTGATAGCAGTTTATTCGGGATTTCTCAATACCTATTATAAAATCATTTATATATATATTTTCTCATTTTCCAATTTTAAAATTCTATTGTGCCTTAAATCCGATGATGGCTTAAATTCGAATTAGTACAATAATAATGAAATAGCAGATAATTTTTTTCCTACTTTACAACTTACACAATTTTTTAATTTAAAAAAAAAAATCTCTAGAAATTTGCCTTATTTGAATGTTAAAGAAGTTTAAAAATGATATTCAAACTTTTTTTTTTCAGACGATTAAAGAGAAGTCATAGTAATGATAATATATATTAAAATCCATAATAAATATATTTTAAAAGTAATAAAGATAAAATTCATGACATTCAAAATTTTAACTCATCCTTTACATGTTTGTGTGTGGCATGGGATATGGTTTGTATCTTCTATTATATATATAAGAATAAATTATAATATAGATATATATCAAAGTAATATGTAATAAAATAAATTGTTTTAAATTTATTATCATAATATTTGATAATTATCTCCATAGTCTTGTAGAATTTATTTTATATAAACATTAAGAGGAAATTATTATTAAAAAGAACTGTTTATATTTAAAATTATTTGTTAGATAAACAAATCCATTGATTACTCTGGATGGCATAGGATGGCACTACTGTATGGAGAGTTTTGCCTTGTTTAATAGCAATTATGTGCAAGTATAAGAGGTGGTGATCATGTGATATTTGTTAGATATGAGGATGATTGCTTGTTTGTAGTTGAGAATGATAAATTGGGGGAGTTGCTAAATGAGTTTCATTGTTTTGACCTTTCTATAAAATATGTACTAGAAGAAGGGGGAGGGGAGGATTAGATTTTGTTAAATTACATTTTTTAGATCTATTGGTGATTAGAAATGTAGAGACTAATTGTTTAGTATGTAATCATTATGTTAAAAGTAAAAAAATAAGATATATAATTAAACCTGATAGCTATCAATCTGTATCTCATAAAGTAGCTGCTTTAAGAAATTATTGTTATAGGAATAAGAATTAAATAATTATAGTGGGATAGTTTTGTTTCAGAAATATCAATTTTATGAAGATTATTTGAGTGTTGACTACTCTGATAAATTTGTTAAAAGTATTTTATTTTAATAATGATATTTGTAATGATGTAAAGGATAAAGAAGAAATATGATTTTATTTCTTTGCCATTTAGATCGTCTTCTTATAAAATTTGTATGTAAAAATAGTAATTTGTTTGGAAATAGTACAAATAAAATTTTTGATAGGAAGACTATTCCTGGTGTAGTGTATATTATCCCTTATTTTTGTAAGAAGGTCCATCTTTATTTATGGTCCAATATATTTATATAGGCACTAAAGATTGTAACTTGACCACAGATCTTGAAATTATTGATATAAAGGAGCTTAAATAAACATATATATATAAAACATATTCCGTGTTAAAAACTTTTAATATTAATATACTGACGTTTCGACTTGGTCACACAAGTCAACCACAGAGTGAGAAAAAGTAGAAAGACGGTTGTAGAGGCGCTACAATCACTGATTTGAAAAACGTTAAAGTTCCACCAATAGCAAAAATGTTAAATTTAGGAATGTTTTTTAAAAAAATCTTTCCAAATAGGAGGAAGTTTGCATGTATCATCTCGCTTATTGATACAATCTGGCCTTTTAAGTATCTCAATGGCTCCTCTAATTTTGCACTGGTAAAGATTATCACATCTGGATATGATCCTGGTACTAGAAAAATCAATTTTATGACCTGAATCTATAGTATGGAGTGAGAGTGCTGATGATGATGAGTGTTGTTTAACTGCATTAGCATGCTCATCTCTCCTAACACTCATGTGACGATTACTCATACCTATGTAAGAAGCTTTACACTTTTTACATGAGATTTGATAGACACATGAGACTCAAGAGGGATTGAATCCTTAGGCTTGGTTGTTATATTGCAGATCTTTTGATGAGCAGAAAATGCTGTATCTATATTATAGCATTTTAATATATGTCCGATACTGTCTGTAGTTCCTTTTACATATGGAACACAAATCCTAATAGCTGATTTATCATCTTTTTGTTTCTTATTTTGTCTATTTTGGGCTTGAAATTTATACAAATTTATAAAAAAAAGCCTTATTTCAAACCCAAAATAGACAAAATAAGAAACAAAAAGATAATAAATCAGTTATTAGGATTTGTGTTCTATATGTAAAAGGAACTACAGACAGTATCGGATGTATGTTAAAATGCTATAATATAGATACGGCATTTTCTGCTCATCAAACGATCAGCAATATAACAACCAAGCCTAAGGATTCAATCCCTCTTGAATCTCATGGTGTCTATTAAATCTCATGTAAAAATTGTAAAGCTTCTTACATAGGTATGAGTAATCGTCGCATCAATATTAGGAGAGATGAGCATGCTAATGCAGTTAAACAAACTCATCATCATCAGCATTCTCACTCCATAATATAGATGCAGGTCATAAAATTGATTTTTCTAGTACCAGGATCATATCCAGATGTGATAATCTTTACCAGTGCAAAATTAGAGAAGCCATTGAGATACTTAAAAGGCCAGATTGTATCAATAAGTGAAATGATACATGCAAACTTCCTCCTATTTGGAAAGACTTTTTTAAAAAACATTCCTAAATTTAACATTTTTGCTATTGGTGGAACTTTAACATTTTTCAAATCAGTGATTGTGGCACCTCTGCAACCATCTTTCTACTTTTTCTCACTCTGTGAATGACTTGTGTGACCAAGTCGAAACGTCAGTATATTAATATTAAAAGTTTTTAACATGGATGAACCCGCAAAATATGTTTTTTATATATTTAACCCGTGCAAATCTTCATTTTAACATATATATATATATATATACAAGCCATATTCTATGACATAGATCATAAACCAATATCTAACTTCACAAACAGCTAAAATATTGTAGAAAAAATAATGGAGATGCTAGAATAACACATTTTTTCAGCTGAACACATAAATGTAGTAACAAGCCTCTTTATGTAAACATCTTATTGCAATGTATGTTATTTTTAAAGCATTATTGTAAAGTATCTACATAATGCACATCCTAAGGAAACAAAATTACTTACAAATTATGATTTAAATTTGTTATTTTATTTATAAAACTGCTAATGAAAATTAATATAAGAAGATAAAGTTAGTTTTATTCCCTTTTAATAATTGTTCATCTAGCTGCTATTAAATTTATAAATTAACAGTTGGGTCTTATAAAAATTACATTAATAATATATATCATCATTAATAAATACAGTATTTCAAATTTTATGTAAAGCATAAAAAGCAATACATTTTCTAAATGCTGTTAATATCAATACATCTTGCTAAATCACAAAGCAAATATAAAATGTCTATTTACACTTGCAAATCTAACAAATTAAATTCAGGGCAAACTTCAAATGAAACTTCACAAGATAGATATAATTTCTATTCATTTTCAAGATTTTTATGAATTAGTAATTAATATAAAATTTATGTACATATATAATAAATATTGGAATAAATATACAAACAACTAATATATTTAATAGTTGATCATTATATGCAAAAGATTTTAAATGACTCAACACTTTTCCAACATCATGATTAAGTGATTGTTGAAAATGAAGATAAACATTTCTGTAACTTTTTAGATTGGAAAATCAAAAATTGAGCTACTACATCTACTAAGATGAATCCCATAGAATTAACAGTTGAAATATTAATACATTTGTATTTTTATATTGGGCTATTTCCATTATCTGAGTATTGAATGTTTTTAGAAAAATTTAACTTTTATTTAAATATTCCAAGTACATTCAGCTGTTAGTAATAGCCCATCAAACAGGTTAGTAAATGCACAATGTTTTGAGGGGTATTATTCTCCCTTCTTCAGGTTTTTCTGGCCTGACGGTGACAGTACAAGCATGGGATTTGAACTTGGGCCCTTCGATGCTTGAGTATTGAATTTTAAAGTAATGCTCTAATCAACTGAGCCATCCTTCCAAAGGCAACAGTCTGTAGAAATTTCATATACTTATCTATGAGATTCCTGCATAGTCACAATAGGTTTTGGCTTATGGAATTTTTTGCCATTGTCAAGTGAGCAGATTCTTTAAATTTTCTTTATATCTTTTCTTTTCTATCCAAACTCTTATGAAAAATGGTTAGCCATCAACGGTTATTAAGAAAATGTTAAATAGACAACAAAAAGAATGATCAAGAGAAAAGACAATTATTGCTACTATAGTGCACCCATACATTTCAAAAATAGCAGACAAATTAAGGAAAATCTGCAATCAGTATAACATCAGAACAGCTTTCCAGAACCATACCACAATATGAGGAATTCCAACATCTACAAAGCCTAATCTTGAAATGCTGAAAAGAAAAAAACTGCATCTATGAAATACCATGTGAATGTGGAAGAACATATATTGGTGAGATCAGTTGTCCCATTGAAGAACATGAAGAGAAAAAACAGATGTGTCTAAGGTAGCAGGCCATGTATGTGACAATGAATATATGTTCAATTGGGAAAATATAAAAATATTAGATAGAGAAGAAAGGTACAAAGAAAAAAATTTAAAGAAGCTGCTCACAAGACAATGACAAAAAATGCCATAAGCCAACCTAAGGCAACTATACATAATGTACAGAGACCATTAATCTACTTTGCTCTTAGAAAAAAGTGGAGAAATCAGGAGGAACCTCATAGATAAGTAGATGAAATTTCTACTGACTGTTGCCTTTGGCAGGATGGCTCAGTTGGCTAGAGAATTACCTTAAAATTCAATACTCTATAATCTAAGGTTCGAATCCCATGCTAGTACTGTCACTGGTCATCCCAGCAACACCTGAAAAAGAGGGGAGAATAATACATCTTGAAACATTGGGCATATATTAACCTGTTTGATGTGTTATTACTAACAGTTGAATGTATTTGGAATATTTAAATAAAGTTAAATTTTTCTAAAGACATTTAATACTCATATTAGATGATGGAAATAGTCCAATATAAAAATACAGCTAGAACATTATCATCACAAACCTTTAGGAAAACATTAATATATTTGTTTATGAGATCTATTTAATATCAAAACAAATAGGATATATTCAGATTCAAAAGTGTAATTATAAAATATGCCATAATAACTATCTATAGATAGACATTGCAGAAAATTTCATTTGATATATTTTGTTTTATTTCATTTTTCCTTAAATTTATGGTGATTGTCAAATAATAATATTAAAGAACGATATATTCAAATTATAAAAATATTCAAATAATTATTTTGATTTGTTTCTTACTCCCATTTTCATCACTAAATATCACAGTGGTCTCATTATAAAAAATTATCATCATTGATAGAACACACATATTGTAAAATATATTTATATGTTTTGATTTATAATTATATTAGTTTGCAATCCCTTTTAAAATAAAATTCTACTTTCAAACAATACTTATTTTTTAAAAGTGAAAATACTTTGCATCTCCCCAAAGCAACAAAGAATATCTCAGGTTCATTGAATCAGAAAAAAATAAATTGATTTGATAAAAATATTAATAAACATGTCACCTTTTGTACAGAACAAAAATTTCAAGTCCTTTTTTCAATCAGCTTATTCTGGGTAAGTCTATTAGGATAAAATCTTGTAGCCAATTTTCATTCAATATCCAATTTCCAATCTAGTCAAAACTATTAACAATGGCAATATAATTTTTTTAGAGTTTGCAAACAATTTTGCCAAAAATTAGCAAAACATTTAGTGTTGATGCTAATAGTGTTTTGCAGCTTTCCTTGCTATTTGAAACTCAATGATTCATTAAAAACTGTTTTTGATAATTCAATTTTGCATAAAACTACAAAATTGGAAATAATTTTTTTGTAAAAAAAAACAACAAACTTTTATTCACATAAATGCATTAAAATCTAGAAAATAAATTTTCTTCATTTAACAAATAAAAACGTGCAGCAAATGAGCATTTAAATAAATTTGTAAATAATGCCCCCTTTCTTCTATCATTATCAATCTATTCATCAGATAAAAAATAATGAACACTTTGGCATTGATATAAAAAAATGGGTATTATTTGTAAGTTTACTTAAATGATTTTTTGCCCCATATTTTATATGTGAAAACAAAAGAAATGTTTTTTTTAGTTTTTAATGTATTCATGTGAATAAAAATGTTTCATTATTTTTTTATTTGTAAATAATTACACACTCATATATATATATATATAAAGATAGTTGAAATTATTTTCAAATATTATATTATTCAGACAATAACTTTTTTTCATAATTTGGATATGCCAATTAACTTTACTGAACCCTGTTCCTTGATTTTGAATCTACTAACTAAACAGCATTTGACAAAAAGCCATATTTTTTCTCAAAATACTGTGTTACAAACATCAAATTATGTTGTATTTTGTAGAGTTTTATACAAATTTGTGCACTCCAGAAAAACTCGAATTTATTAGTGAGATTGTTTTAGATCATGAACTGATAAAAATTTAATTAAAGAATTAATGTAATGGCGATCGATAAAATTCCAAGAAATATTTGCTGATTGCAAATATTTCTAGATAAGGGACCTTACCTTATTGGAGAAGGTAATTAATTGTGGCAATTATCAGAAAGCTATAAAAAAGGTATGTAACAATTATGTCAGGGCCAGGCCCTGAGTGCTTCTCCAGTTGACTTTCATGTTCAATTCCAGTGTAGAAGAGATATAGTGTCAGTGCTTCAATTAATGTCCAGTACTCATTGGAAATGTAGTTCACAGACATAGCTGAATAGGCCAACAGAGATTGGGAGACCGTAGCCTGAGGAAACCGTCTAGATAGCAGCTAAATGAAGAGTTGAGTTTCCAGCAATTTTCAAGTGGAGTTACTAGTGGACTATTGCAGAGATGGAAGCTGTAAGGAGCTTACAGTTAGTCACAGTGCTACACTATGATGTGTTTATGTGAAGCTAAACTGGACTGGGGCCAAGATTGCATAAACCTAGCCCATTGTGAACCACTTTGTAGCAGCCATCCTGGAAGTACATCATTGGAATAGAACATTTGTGAACTGTTGAGATTGTGTTGTTGCAGACTATTCACTATTCTGATTATTTAAAATATTGTAAGTTTTTTTATGTATATATTCATTTTCTGGCTCCCAGTCATACTTGTAAACACAGCAAACCATTGGCACAATCACATTTTGAACCTGTGAGTAGTAAATAGGTTTTGGATTACAACAAGCTTAGCCATAGTCAGGAGAAACTGGGTGAAAATGGAAATCCCAGTTAGTAAATCTCTAATAATGGAAGTGAATGTCTAAAATATTCACTGCAAGTCTACATGATGTAACAACAGTGAATGTTAAGAAATAAAATGCTTGCACAGTCATTATTGGAAGCTGAGTCCCAACAGTATTGCACAGTTACCATTGAACCTGTAAATGGCAAAATAGTTTGGCAGCAGTTTTTAATCAAACACTTCTGAGCAAAATAATGGGAAAGATCATGTTTCCTCCAAGTAGGAATAGAAAAAACAAAACACTGAGAAATCACACAAGGGTTTTTCTGGAGTGAGGGAAGATGTTGTATTTTGTAAATTATACAAGTTTGTGCACTCCAGAAAAACTAGAATTTATTAGTGAAATTTTTTTTAGATCGTGAACTGATAACTGATAAAAATTCAATTAAAGAATTAACGTAATGGTGATGGATAAAATTCCAAGAAATATTTGCTGATTGCAAATATTTCTAGATAAGAGACCTTACCTTATTGTAGAGGGTAATTAATTGTGGCAGTTATCAGAAAGCTATAAAAATGGTATATAACAATTACATCAGGGCTATTTTGAGTGCATCTCCAGTTGACTTTCATGTTCAATTCCAGGGTAGAAGAGATCTAGTGTCAGTGCTTTGGTTAATGTCCAGTGCTCAGTGGTAAGGTATTTCACAGGCATAGCTGAATAGGCCCATAGATATTGGGAGACCATAGTCTGAGGAAACTGTCTGAATAGCAGCTAAATGAAGAGTTTCCAGCAGTTTTCAAGTTACTGGTGGACTGTTGCAGAGACAGAAGCTGTAAGGAGTTTACAGTCAATCACAGTGATACACTATGATGTGTTTGTGTGAAGTTAAATGGACTGGGGCCAAGGTGTGCATAAACCTAGCCCATTGTAAACTGCTTTGTAGCAGCCAGCCTGAAAGTACATCATTGGAATGGAAAATTTGTGAACTGTTGAGATTGTGTTGTTGCAGACTATTCACTATTCTGATTATTTAAAATATTGTGAGTTTTTTTATGTATATATTTATTTGCTGCCCCCCCCCTCAGTCATATTTGTGGACACAGCAAATCACAATAATAATTAATCAACCAGAGTGAAATTGAAAGAAACGGAAATAAAATAGAGAATTTTAAATATAGATACTCTAAATTTAATTACACACTGTAATTATTCTGAACATCTACATTGTTTAGCATAGTTGATAGAGTATCCAATTTGAGATTGTGAGATTGCAAGATAAATTCTACTCAAACTTCTTTTAAAATCCTGAGTAATAAAGCTATTAGCATTTTTTTAAATTTTCAAATATTTTTTATGATTATAATACAACAAATAAATAAAGATTTGTGTTTTTACATCATCATCATCATCATCAACCATTATCAATCCACTGCAGGATGAAGGTCTTTCCAAGTTCAAACAATCTTCTCTGATCTTTAGCTTTCTTTCTCCACATCATCCCTGCACATTTTCTTATTTCATCCATCCATCTCACATGTGGTCTCTTTCTGGGTCTTTTACGATCTCTTGGAATTCAGTTTAAGATTTCAATTGTCCATCTATTATCATCTCTTCTAGCAATATGTCCAGCCCAACTCCATATAGAAATAAAAAATAAGATATTTTAAAGAAATTTAATGTTTACTCACTAGATAGCAAACATTTCTCATTTTGAACTCTGGTAAGATCTGCTTGATACATACTGATTTCTATTGCCATTCTCTCCTAGTTTTTTTTTAATTGACTTCATTACTAAAATTGGTATAAACAGTGAAGAGATTCAAATAATTTAACAAGCATTTCATAGTTTTTTATTTCTTTTCATAAGATAAATATATTATGACTTTTTTAAATTAATTTTTGTTTGGTTTCGTATCACTATTCATTTTTATAACTCTTGATGTAAAATTATAGGAAATAAAATAATTTATGTAAGTGAAGAAAGGAATAAAATAAATAATATTGAGTGTACACAAAAAAACAAATTGAAATTATAATTTACTGGTAAAATTTCCAAATGGAAGTGAAAAAGGCATCTCAGAATATAGTCATTCCTATCTAAGTTATATTTTTGTGCAAAACTCACTGAACAAGAAAACAATATGAAGAGTGAAATCTATTGTGAAAAAATTCACACAAGTGTAACCAATAAATGTGATAAAATTTGATATAATAATCATTCTAAATAAGATTGAAACAAACAGCTAATTATATTTACAATTATTTAATTATCAACCCAGCTTTCATTTCTTATTGAGACTTTTTCAAGATATTAAGTGTATGTCCATAACAACATTGTGGACAAATAATTTCTATACTGAATATTTAACCATTATATATATGATAAGATTTGATTTGATCAGACTAGATGACAGCATTGGTCAATATTTACTAAATTATAAATAAGTTCTATCGCTGCCATCGATAAAAAAGTCATTTTATTCAAGCTTAACCCACATATATAAAATTCTCATATCAAACTTTTATATATAAAAATTGTATTTATACTAATAATACATAAAAATCATAAAAACAATTTGCTTTATTCTTCAATAATAAATATAAATTTCTTGCTTCAGTAATGGACAAAGAAACATAAGATTTGTTTTTCTCTGTTTCACTAAAGAATGATTCATTTTTGGTCAACAAATGACTATTTTTTTATTCATACTAAAATTAAATTACTAATAATCATTTTACAAATGACATCATGAATTTTTTATACTTGATAAAATTGCTATGATGATGACCATGCCCTTGGAAGCAATTTCAAATAAATTTTAAATTTTTGAAAAAAAAAACACATGTGCCTTTAGATTTAACTTTTCTGGAAAAAATCATAAAGATTATAAATTTAATGTTATAATTATTTATGTGTTTAAAAAGTGTAATATTAATATCAATTATGTTCTTTATTACTTTTTAAAATGCTTATTATAATCCACTATTGACGATTTTGATTGACCGGCAATTTTCTTCAGAACTTCTACTTAGATTTGAAGAAGTTCTGAAGAAGAATGCTGGGGCAATCGAAACCATCAATCATGGGTTGTAAAAAGCATTGTAAAAAGTAATAAAGAACATAAATGATATTATTATTATATGGATTTAGCAATGCAATAAAAAGATAAAGTTATGTTTAAAAAGTGTAAAATCATTCGTGTTATTTGAAAAAAAAAATTAAAAATATATATGGTTAGAGTTTAAATAAATTTGAAGTTATATATCAAAAATATAGCATAAGCAATTTTAAAAATTTCTGTTTTACTAAGTAATTGTTAAACTTTGGTTTGACAATTATGCTAACATCTAAATATGTATTTAAATTTTTTTATTTTAAATAATGATTTTTGTTATTTATAGTGGTGCAAAAAACATAATTTACAACTCATAAGATTTTAAAGACTTGCAGAAAAAAAAAGTTGCTATTTATATAAAACAACTTAAACATACACTTAATGTTTACATCTTTTTACTAATTTACGAATTTTAATGTTTTTTTTATTTATTTACAATTTGTTTTTAAATAGTGTATAATTGAATTGCTTTCGCACTTGAAATTTATGAGACCAATATTGAGGTGAATTTATTTTCTAAAAAAAAATAAATAAATAAATGAATTTCTATTTAAAAACTACATTTTAATTTCAATTTTTTCAATGTTTCTCAGGTTGATAGAAAGATTAGTCATTTTTAAAATAACAATAAAAACATTGTTTTCTTAATTTCAAATTTGTTTAAATGTACAGTAATTGTTAACCTGATTAAATTAATGTAAGCAAATTATCTATATTCTTCTATAATTATACAAATGAGTATAGCCATTCAAACCACCAACATAAAAAAACAGTCAAAAATAAAAAAACATGCAAGAATTCAGTTTTATAAGAACGATACAAAGCAATCCATTTCTCATTATTTACAATCACACATAAAATGTACATTATTATTTTTATTTGATATTGTTTGATGTTGTTTTTTAACTTTTATAGAAAACCATTATTTTTGAAAAATTTCAACATCTTATCTAATTGTAGTTCTACATTATATTCTATCCTCAACATATATATATTTGTGTGTGTGTGCTTTGCGCACAGGTAATGAAGCTGTTAAATATAAGTATTATTATCCAAAAATTATCGCCAAGAGCTTTCAAGACAGTTTATAGTCCCATATTCATAGCTACTGAAGTTTAGTTAAGAACTATAATATTAATGCAAATTTATGCAAATTCATGTGAAGATGCTACATAGACCATTTTCGAGACAGAGAAAAGCAAGCCTCTCTTCTATTGATTGCTGCTGGGTCATCTACTATGTAGTAAGCTTCCCTGACTTTGCATTTAATATCATTTCTTTCAGAGCAGATAACACTGACTATGGTAGGTAATTCTTAACTAAACTCCAGTAGCCATGAATATGGGACTATAAACTGTCCTGAAAGCACTTGGCGGTAACTTGTGATAATATTAGTTATGTTTAACAGCTTATTATTTGTGCACAAAGCATATATATATATATTGATTTCAAACACTAATAAAGTAAAGCCTTAATTATTTCTATCTTCAATGTAATTTTCAAATGAAATAATTAACCTTTGCACTTCTTTATAATATCTACAAAATATACTTTATATTGTAAATGGGGTTTCCTTTCCCATGAGATCATGCATAAGAACATAAAATATTGTTTTAGAAAGTCATGTGTTTCATATTTGTAATCCAATGAAGCTGTAATTTTACATTAGTAAAATTTATAGTATTATGTTCAATAAATTCAAGAATATATCAATTAGACTTTTAATTTTGCTATCATATTTTTAGAATGGCTTCATTTTGTAATAATAGGGGATCCTAGTATTTGTCTGAAGGTTTGTAATGATGGTATATTTTTAGATGTGATATGTTGGACTATTTCCATCGTCTATAAGTTAATGTTGAATGTATTGAAAATTTTAAACTTTATTTAAACTTTCCAAATGCAAACAACTTGTTAGTAATAATACACAAATAGAAAACACAGGTTAGTAATTACACAATGTTTAGAGTGGAGAATTATACTACTTGAAGTGTTGTGTAATTACTAAACCTCTGTTGTCTATTTATGTGTTATTACTAACAAGTTTATATTTGGAAAGTTTAAATAAATTTAAAATTCAACATTCACTCATAGATGATGGAAATAGTCCAACATATCACATCTAATAGGGGAACCTATTTTCATTTTCATATGGTAAATGAAATAAAATAACAGATCTATATTCTGCTAACTCAATTGCAATAATTATTTTACTATAATAAAAGGTCTTAATTTGTTAAAAACAATAGCAGCGTATTAGAATATGTGTTGCACTTAACATGCTAAGTTCATCGTACTATTTAAAAAAAACTTCCAAGATATTTAAATAATCTCACATTATTAAATTGATAACTATCTAAGATAAATAATTGCTAAAATATTTTTTCTATCACTGGCTAATAAAACACTGTATTTTTGAACATCATTACTAAATTGAAGACTTTATATATACTTTTTACAGATTGATTTTTTTGAACTGTCAAGAATAGTATATAATGGAATATTGTAAGTCCAAGTTAAAAGCCAAAAAAAATGAAGTTCTTATTTTACTTTTAATTTAATATTCCACCATTAAACTTGTATTACATTTTGATTTCATTCACTAAGTTATTTATAAACAGTTATAAAAACCACTGCCATAAAAAAAACAAAAAACTAAATTGAAGCTATCTTTGTTTATCAGTGGCTTTTATTTCAAATGTCTTATATTTATCATTTGTAATAATAACATGTTGTCTCATTCTATCATGGAAAATCTGTATAATTTAAATAAGTTTTTATATGCAGTTAATTACCTTTAAACAATGCCATAGACTTCTATGATAATTTAATCAAATGTTTTGTCCAAATCAATAAAAGCAATATATTGCTATAATTATTCAAAAATAACACTCAGAAGCAGTGGATTCAAAATCTGACCAAGTCATTTACCAAACCTAAATATTTTAACAAAATATAATGTTATTTTTTGTGATTTTCAATGGCTTTTTTAAATCTTCAAATGAATAGTGATAACTATGGATTGAGCATGAGATTATTTCAAACCTAAGAGGGCAGGAATCCAGGATATTTTAAGGTTTTTGAATAGTAAGTGTTAAACTACGTAATGAGGATGAAATTCTAGTTATAATGTAGATCTTCCAAAAATTATAACCATTTCTCCTTGAATCAGAGATAATTGTGAATATTGGTTGCAAGAGCTTTAAATACATAAATCGCAGTTACCTAATTGACAGTTGCCTGATTAGGTGAAACTTATTTCTTCAAGAATTTGTCTATAAGAGTAATTACTGTGCTGAATTCAAAAAATATCATGGCTGATATTTTGAACTGAACCCAACTCATTTGGATCAATATCATGCACAAGATAATGATGTCAGACCATAACCAGAGGAGTAAAAGCTCCAAAAACAATACCCTATATACAAAAATACACTGAAGTTACTAATCAGCTTTTATCTGATAACAATAATTATCATAAATTCTGTTTATGGAACAGTCTACTAATGCATCATATAATAACAAAAGAATTTATAAAAAATTTGAGGATATTTGTATGCTTTCTGTGGCCCAGTGGACCAATTTTTTCCAGTATGTTTTACTTGATTTAAACATGGACTAACATACTGAGAAAGTCTACAAGGGAGTAATACATTATGATATCAATACAGAGCCAAATGAGTTGATGATTATAAATTATTATGATTACTGCTGTTACTCAGGGAGCTGAGATAATTAATCATACTCCGATGTTTTATAAAGGTTTTAATAGAATATATTATGCAAAAAGTAAATACTAACTGCTTCATTTACATATTGGAAAAAAGCAATTTGTAATGGATGAAAACCAAAAACAAATTATTTATTTATGTTTGCAGAATGGTAATAATAGATTGCCAGAATGAGACTTCAACATATTTAACACCCATATGAAAGGCTGGCTCAATCCCTTAAAATATGGAAAGGATGGTCGGATTACTATTAATAAAAATGGGTATATAGGATCAATCTTGTAAAAAATTATATTAATTGGATTCTATATAACTTAATTCAGTATTCTCTAATTCATGAGCATTTTGATAAACATACTATATTAATAAAAATTCCACTAATGGCAATACATATGGAACCTTATATAGCTAAGACATGCTAACGTGATAAAGAAAGGAAGTGAAAAACATGAAGCTACTTGTCATCAATTCATAATTGATAATCAGTTATTCATAAAAATAATCAGAGTCAACTATTAAGAGGAAAAATCATAAAAAAGTCCCACCTATATAAAAAAAATTAAAAATATTTACGTTTCTTAAAAGTAATATAAGTAAAAGAGAGAAAAAAGAATGGAAAATTTTATAAGATTTTTTTTTATCCTGAAGTGCATTTGAGGAATTCAGATATTACAGGACTAAAGTTGTTGGTTAAAGCTGTCTTGCTGTTATAAAAATACATAAATCATATGATAAAATGTGCATATTCTTCAAATATTAATAGTCAATATTTTCTGGCCATATCTTCTCCTAGATGGATCAATTACTAGCACACTTAAATGTAGTTTTCTTATACCAGTTGATCAATGCCTGGTATCCATAATAAGGATAATTTCTAGTGGCATTTTTATAGGGCAATATTGTGATATTTTACTCATGAACTTATGGTATTACTGGATCATTGCAAGGGTCAAAGACCAGCATGGCATGATTAAAGAGCATTGATTATATGTGACAGAACTTATGGAGTATGCATATATAGGCAAAAGTATGTATTATATATTGACATGGAAAATATATAAAAAAAATTAATTTCTGAAAACTAAAACTACATTTTTTTGTATGAATAACTCTTTTATTATTAATAATAAATGTTTAATAATAGAATAAAAATGACTTAATTATCGATTAAATTACAGCTATATGTTGAAAGCAGTGAAGAAACACTCAGATTAAACTGAGTTCTTATAACAAGATTATTTATTGACCATATCAGCAAATAAATATATATAAAAGACAATAAAGTGACACTATCAACCCATTGAAAAAAAAAGAATGATACATCAATAGGCGATAGGCTATTATCAGCTTAATAGTAGAGAAATGAAGTAAATGTTTCAGGAGATAGAAAAAAATATGAAAAGGGATACTAAGGGTAATTATATATATATATTAGTTGGGGGGGGGGGGTAGAGAGGATCTAACATCTGTGAAAGAAGTAGCAATAAATAAATGAGAGAGATGAAAGAGATTATTCTTTTATAATAGAAATAATATTAGTTTGTTTAAAATGATTTTTATTTGAGTATTCAAGAAATTTACTATTTAATTAATATAAAACATTAAATTACATTTTCATTTTATTCAAACAATATGAATATAAAGAATATCAAAATTATTAACTTTCAATATATCATAAAATAATTATGTTCACAGAGTTAAATTGTAGACGTTTTTATAAACTTTTCAAACAACTTCCTGAAAATATTTTATATACTTTCAAAAAATTAGTTTTACATAATTAATTAAGAACTAAGCTGATGTATTAGTATAAACAAACTGGTAATCTAGAATAAAAGAAAGTTTAAGAAATTTACTAATAAGTTAAAAAATGAACAAAACAATAAGATAAAAGTCAAAAACTTATAACAATATTGTGGACAATAATCAAACTTTAAAAAAAAAAAAAACAATCCACTATCAATCAGGAAATATTGAAGATTATTAAGACCAAAAAAGTTTTATAAAAAAACTACTAAAGCAAAATACTTACGATTGTGAAAAATTATTTCCATACTTAAAAATTATAGAATTTTCCATAATGCATGGTTCACACTGAAAGTGTTGTACATTCATGCCCCATGCAAGCAGTCTACTAACAAGATAACATAAGTAGTGGATCAGATTGTCTTTGAAGCCTTGGATTCTAATAATGAATATCTTTTGATTTAAATAGTGAGACATGCAATAACCTGACCTTTGGCAAAAGAAAAAAGAAGAGAAAAACATCGGATAGTGGAACTTTTATTACAAATCAAGTAGAAAAGGAAATTATAAACCTATGGGAAAAGAAATAAAATGAGGGACTTTCAAATGCTGAGAAGAAAATGTAATAATAATTACACAAATATAAGCGAATATATTTTCTTTGAAACCTAAATCAAATTATTTAAATGTTTATTTGAAATATATCGATATGTATATGGTGTTATAATAATTAATATTCAAACAACTTATCAGCCAATGCTGGAAAAAAATTCTTAGCTTGGTTGGTTATCAACTTGAGAATGTAAACTAATTTAAATATCTTGATAGTTTTATAAATAGAAAGATGGACTTGCTGACAACAACTTCAAAAATAGACCATTTCATTACAAAAAAATAACTACTGCAACCAAGTTAACTGTATATAGAACTGGGTACTCAATGTGTCCAATATAAACACATTAGAAAAATTTCATTTAGGTTGCTACATAAAATTTTAAAAATATAATGGCAAAATCATAAAATCAAGCACTATGTTATTCAATTTGCTGAATATAATATAATAAAATCCATTATTATAAAATGATACCTATATTGGGTTGGACATGTAAAATGAAAGGCTAATTATGGTGAACATGAGTATGGTTTCTGAGAATAATGGACACCATCTACATAATATGGATTATCTGTAAAGCATATTATAAAGAAATGTGATATTTATTCTGTCTATTGAGATAATACACTAAAGAATAGAATATATTGTAAAACTACAATTAGACATGATATTGGAAGTATTTTAGAAAAAAAATTCTGTTCAGAAGTTAAAATACAACATTATAATATATCAAATCAACAGGAAAATGAGTCGCTATGATGACCATATAGGGTATTTGTGGTTCACAAACTAATTTGCATAGTCATTCCAAATTTTTTTTTCATATTCTTTCTTTTTTCTTATTTACAAGATGTTGCTATATATGTGCATTGCACTAATATACTCTACTTCAATTATATGCTACTAAAAAAATCTAATAAAAAATAAAACTTATAAATTTATTAAAATTTCCAACATAGCAGCAGCTATCTTACAACATCAGAGCACATTTATTAATACTGGTTTTTTTTGGAAGGGGGGGGGGTAAGTTAAAGTATGTATATAAAATTTATTCTTCATTTTGATGTAATACAGTATGCATTTAATGTTTTGTAAGTATAAAGCTAAAAGTTTTATGAAATTTAATAAAAATTATAAAATATTTTTTAAGTCAATAAACAGAAAATTATTAATTTAGAAGTGACAAAACAAAAGTAAAATATTCGTGTATTACTTTAGAAAGTTATTGGCATGTAAAGGGTGACTAAATAAATTCTGAAGCCAATACAGACTCAAAAACATCAAAACAATTAGAAAAATCTTTATCTGCTGATAATGAGACTAACATTTCTTTAGAAAACAAAAAATTATTGAAGAAAAGCGATATCATTCAGATCATGTTCAATTATAATAAAATTATGATACTGTACTATTTTAAAAAATAAAGATATGATATGGTACATTTTTTATTATGTTTTATTTTTTAAGTGAATGTAAATGAGTGAATACATGCGCAGTAAACATATATGTAAATGTGCTTCCTCAAGTTTTTTAAAATAACTATATATATATATTAATTTCCATTATACTAAAATCTTAATTTGTATATTATACAGTTTTTAATATCTGTTATACACACATACACACACATACACACATATATATATATTAATAATTCAAACAAATTTATTTAATACAGTATTAAAATTTTAAACAATATATTCTTTATGGGAAGTACTTTCGATTGTATCACTGACAATCTTTATCAACCATTAATACAAATATATACAAAATAAAAACTTATATTACCTGTCATTCAATCCATTCAAATTTCCCACAATTCTGTTGTTTTTATATTAGCTGATTGTCTATTTATTAAACATTCTCTATTCTTAGATATTATCATTGCTTCCTTAATTTTTCATTTCTCATTAGGTCTTTCAATTTGAATAATTTTCACATTTCTATTATCAAATTTAAAACCATAATTACATGCACTATTATGATTAAAAATAATTGATGGAATATTCATATTTACTGAAGATATGTTTTCTTTCTATACATGTTTAAAAAATATCTTATGATCATTATATCATTTTTGTAATGTATAAAAAATGAATTAAATAATATTCCATACATATACAATGAAATTTATTAATGATGTTTTAATGACTACTAAAAAGAAAAAAAGTTATTGATGTGATGACATATTACAGTTTATATCCGTTGTCTGCAGTGTTTTTTTTATTAAAAAGCTTGTAGATATATTGAAAGAATTTGATTTTATTAATAGGATTAAAAATATAAAAATTGATAATAATGATGTTATGTGTACACTTGACATATCTGAAATGTATGGTTCAATTAATTGTATGGAATCAATGAAAGAGCTTTGATTTTAAAATCTATGGATAATAATATTAAGAATTTTATTATTAAAATATTAAGATTCATAAATGATGATATATATGTTAAGTTTAATGATTGTGTTTATAAAATAAATTATGGTTGGCCAATGGGTCTTCTGGTGGTATCGCAGATTTGTGATTTTTTTATTTCTAGTTATAAATTTAAAATATTACCTCAAGTAAAAAATAAAGGAATTAAAGTATATTGTAGACATGTGGATGATGCATTTATATGTGCACATAATGAAATAATAGTTAATTTATTTAGTGAGTTAAATATGATTAATAATATAAAATAAATATTAAATGAAGAGAAAGAAAATTCTATAACGTTTTTAGATATATTTATTAAAAGAAATAATAATGTGTTTGATTGTAATATGGTTTTAAAGCCTGTGGAAATTAGGAGTTAGTTATATTCCATATAATTCTAGAGTTTATATGGGTCATAAATTAGCTGGTTGGGAGTCATTTTTGTTTAGAAATGATTTTTTGTGTAAGTTTATTGATGATAAAATTGAAAATATTAGTATATTTGTTACTGATATGTTTAATGTTGTTTATGGAAGGAATATTATTTATAATACAATTACAAAATATAATCAAAATAAAAATAATAATAAGAAAATATTAAATAAATTAAAAAATGATAAATGGATTTCTATTCCTTTTATATCTAATCAACAAGCTAAATTAATCAATAAACTTTATAGTGGTTTGTGTAGGATTTCTTTTTTCTCTTCAAATAATATAAATAATATGATAAATAATTCTAAAACCCAGAATTCTAAGTTTGAATTAATTTCTGTTATATATATATATAAATTATTAATATATATATATATATATATATGTTGGTATGTGATTGTGGAATGAAATATATAGGGGAATCAAAATGTACATTACAAACACGATATAATGATCATAAGATATTGTATAAATGTGTACAGAAAGAAAATGTATCTACAATAAGTATGAATACTCCATCAATTATTTTTGATCATATGTAATGAAAAATGAGAAATTAAAAAGGCAATGATAATATCTAGGAATAGAGAAGGTTTAATGAATAGACAATCAGCTAATATAAATACAACAGAATTGTGGGAAATTTGAATGGATTGAATGATGGGTAATATAAGTTTTTATTTGTGTACTGATTAATGGTTGATAAAGATTGTCACTAATAGAATCAAAAGTACTTCCAGTAAAGAATATATTGTTTAAAATTTTAATACTGCATTAAATAAATTAGTTTGAATTATTATTATATGATTTAAAAGTACAGACATTTAATGGTTATTGTTATTTATATATACATTGTAACAGTACAAATTTGATTGTAGTTCAGTACAATGCTGAATGATTAAGAAAGTTTAATAAATACTCAGATAAATTGATTAATACATTTATAGATTGATGTGTGTATATGCACATAATAGATATAATACATGCATAACATATATATATATATATATATATCATTATAAAAAAATTATAGAAAAATTAGCTTACATCATTAATACTACTACTAAATATTTAATAAAAAATATATTTTTTTTAAAATTACTATTACTAAAATGATAACTCTTGTAATATATTGGATGAGAAATTAGTTTAAGTTTTATTGCACATAAATAAATTTCAATTGCATAGTTTAAGAAAATATACCATCTTTTGTAATTCTTTCAGATTTGCTGTTGGATAGATGCTTAAAGAAATAATCTTCCTTTTCTTGTAGTAAATTAAATGGAAAATCAGAATACATTATTAAAATTTATAAAGCAATAAAATTAATTAAGTTAGAGAAAGGATTTCAATGCTTAGTCATGAATTTCTTCTCCTTTATTTCACTTTATTTTTAGCCCAAAATAAAAACTATTTTGTAATCATTTATAAAATAATTAAATGAATAAAGAAAGTAGTTATGAAAGAACATGTAAAATAAAAAAAAATATTGAATCTAGTAATTGGGTTTAGATAAAGTCGTTTTTTTTACAAAACATTCTGATATAAATCAATGCTGATTTAAATACATGTGTTAAAATCATGTTGTGAAAATATGAGATATAAATAAGTTTTAAAAAAAACAATAATAGTCAGTCATGACTTAAGAAGCAATTCAGATTGATTCCATGAAGAGAAAAGAAAGTGTCAATAGAGATGTATCTATTAAAAAAATCCACGAGATAAAATAGCTTATCTCAGAATAGCATCAGATAGCTGTGTTTGTTAACTGTTCCAAAGTATTTTTCAAAACTCAATCCACATCACAATTATGATGATCTTAGATAGAAAATTACTATTAACCATCACACGAGCTGGATGATCTGCAAATTGACAGTGGTATCTAGTAATAAATGTTGAAATTGCATAGCATGTAACATTACCTGCTGTAAAGAAAAATCATGATAGAAGGCAAAAATAGTCTGCCATATAACTTAATATGCACACACACACACACCTATATATATATATATCATCAACCATTATCAATCCACTGCAGGATGAAGGTCTCTCCAAGTTTAATCCATCTTCTCCAATCTTTAGCTTCTCCACAACACCCCTGCACATTTTCTTATTTCATCCATCCATCTCACATGTGGTCTCTTTCTGGGTCTTTTACAATCTCTTGGAATCCAGTTTAAAATTTCAATTGTCCATCTATTATCATCTCTTCTAGCAATATGTCCAGCCCAACTCCATTTCAATCTTTTAATGTTTTCAATAAGGTCAGTAACACCTGTTTGTTGTCTTACCCATACATTGTGTTTTCAATCTCTTCTTGTTACTCCCAACATACATCTCTCCATACTCCTTTGAGTGGTCTGAAGTCTCTGTATTGCTCTTCCATTAAGTGTCCAAGTCTCAGATCCATAAGTAAGAACTGGTAAAACACATTTGTTAAAAAAAAATCCTTTTCAAACACATAGGCATATTTCCTTTTAATATCAGGTTATTTCTACCAAAAGCACTCCAACCAAGTTTAATTCTATGATTAATTTCCTCCATTATGTTTCCATCTGTATTAATAATCTGACCAAGGTATTTGTAACTGTTAACTTCTTCTAATTCTTCATAATCAATCTTTATTTTCATATTTTGAGCAAATCGATTAAACATTATATATATATATATTATGTACTGGAATTTATTTACATTGTCTATTATCACAAGTATTCATAAATGATAATTGCAATCACAACTCGATTGATAAAGACTATTAAAATGAAAGTGTGTTGTATATATAGTAAACTTACATTCTCTACCAAAAACACAATTTAAAGCATTTTATTATCTAATAAAACCTTTCTTTATATTTGATTGCAAGATTATTAATATAATGTTACATTTATTTGATTCAATATTTTTTTATTTTTTTATTTACTTTCTTTATATTGTGATAATTGTGAATGTATAAGCAATATTTACTGCAAATAAATTATTTTTCCTTAATCAATATACTTTGTCTTTGGTCTTTGAACTCATTATAAACATATGTCATTAATATCCACTAACTCTGGAAAGTTATGCAATCCACTTGGAGAAATGCAGGGATAATGGAAGTACAATTAAATAATAATGATCTGCTATATTAAGATATCCAGTAATAACGTTTCTATTTAAAACTATATGCAGATACATGTTCTATTGTTATGTACAGTAGAGGGCTTGAAACAAAACATAGCAAATATTGTGGCTCCACTCTATTTTATAACCTCACGTTTTTTATTATTATTTTATTTACATTTTGTTTATATACAAATATATCATTTCTTGAATAATATAAATTTTATAATATATTAGTAAGAGAGAAAACAAGTATTTTTTTTTTTTTGGGGGGGGGGGGATTTGATTTATTTATTTACCTCCATTTTCATGTATAAGTATGCATTGTCACTGATGATAAATGATTATATTTGAAAAAGTCCATGACCAGTCAAAATAGGGACACTGCATTATTTATAAATTATAGGCTAGGTAATTAATTATTATAATATTTATGTATTTAAGAACACAGAATCAAGGTAATACAGTTGTAATTTATATGTATTGTATATAATAATTTATGGCCTTGAATATTGGCTTAATTTTAATAATCATAATACTAGTTTGCTATTTTATTTATTTAAGATAATAAAGCTATAATTATATATATATATTGTAAGTAATAAATTAAGATCTTGGATATTGACTTAATTTTGATAGTCGTATTACTAGTTTGCTATTTTATTGATTTAAGATAAAGTTATAATTTATACATATTGTGTATAATAATTTATGATCTTGGATATTAATTTAATTTTAATAGGTATATTACCAGTTTGCTGTTTCATTTGATTTATTTCGAATCATTAAACTAAATTACATATATCATTGAAGTCAAGGTAAAAGAATAAATACTTGAAAACTGATTTACTATTACCTGTATTGCTTTAAAAAATAATTAAAGGAAAAAAATACATTTAAATTCATTACTTATTTACATTTATTAAAAATTTCGTATTATTAAGTAGTAAAATTTCATGAAAAAAGATTTTTATGCTTTTTCTAATAATGCAAAAAAGTTCGCATTATAAAAATGTTCTGCTTATAATTTAAGAATAAAACTTTGTACAGAGTTAAGATTAAATAAAAAACTAACTTGACATTCTAAGAATTCAACTTTATCATAATGTGTAAAACAGAATTACTTTGTACAGGCATTTTCAAGATGAACTTTTAGCATAGTCTTGCCTTTTCTAAATAAGTTATTGTTCTATTTGAAAATGATAAAAGTGACAGGTAACTAAATATATTGTGAAAACGAAATTAATTATTTATTCTTTTTTTTTAAAAAAAAAATATTATTAAACAACACTCTTTTATTAAATTAGTTTAAGACATTTAATTTGCCTTTATGTTAGTAAGAGTTTGTGAGTGTGCGAATTCTTAATGACATGTGAGTGCGTGGAGATTTATAATATTTAAAGTAATAGCGCATTATTGGAGTTCGACTTCTGATCTAACAATTTCACGATTTTCAGCACTTTATAATAATAGATTTAATCTTTTAAAGTATTTAATTTTGATTAATCATTAATGAATAATGAATTGAAATTGATTATAAATCTAAATTTTTGAAAAAAATCATATTAATAAAATCATGATTCATTGAGTATCTGCATCTTTTGTTAATATTAATTTATATATTATCATTATCAGCCATTATCAATCCACTGCAGAATGAAGGTCTTTCCAAGTTCTATCCAATTTCTATGATCTCTAGCCTCTCTTCTCTATGATCTCTAGCCTCTCTTCTGTACATCATCCCCCCCACTTATTTCAGCCACCCATCTCACATGGGGTCTCTTTCTGGGTCTTTTCTAATTTCTTGAAATCCAGTTTAAGATTTTAACTGTCCATCTATTATCATTTCTTTTAGCAATACGTCAAGTCCACCTCTACTTAAGTTTCTTAATTCTTTCAATGATGTCAGTAACACTTGTTTATTCTCTTACCCTTGTATTTTGTTTGTGATTTCTTCTTGTTGCTCTTAACATTATCTCTCCATGTTACTTTAAGTGGTCTGCCATCTCTGTATTGCTCTTCTATCAAGTGTTAAACTCTCAGATCCATAAATAAGAACTGGTAAAACACATTTATTAAAAATCTTCCTTTTCAAACACATAGGCATAATTTCCTTTTAATATTAAATTATTTCTACCAAAAGCATTCCAACTAAGTTTAATTCTAGGAGTAATTTTATCCATTCCTTAATATTTTGCACATAAATATATCTTATTCTCCTACAAAAATATTTAATTTATGGGTCAATTAGTGTAATATATTTTTGAGGGAAAAATCAGTCTATTTATACATCTCCATTCTTAAAGTTAAAACTCCATAAACTCACAAGAAAATCATCAATTTATGTTTTCCATATAAGCAACACATGGTAATCAATTGCATTACAAAAATGTGTTGAGGGAAATTATAATTTACTCTCATTAATTCTTTTAAGGAAATGTTGAGGAAGCAGAACATATTTATGGCCACGTGTATATACACAAGTAGATAACACATAAACGTTTACAAAAAAAAACCACTTATAAATATATGTCTACATATACATAAATTCACTCACACAAAGTTTTAATGCATTGATTTATATATAACAGAAATAAGTATTGAAGCAAAAGTGGATAATAATATTTGTAAGAACTATTTTTTTCTTAACTAAATCTAAATCTTCGCTATCATTCATTTAACATTTAAAAATATATAATCATCCCATTAAATCTGTGTTCACTCATAAACTATTCTCTTTTTTACAATATTTTTTGATGACCATAAGAATATTTTCGTGGTTTTTTGATAAGAATTGATTTTGGATTATAATAATATTTTACAAATGCAATAACGAATTCGAGAGTAAATGATTTCTTGAACGATTTTCACATAAATTAAGTATTGCAGTCACCCACCATTTGGTTAATTGTATGAGATTGTTGGGCTCATTTCATATATTACTTATTGCATAAATTTATTAAAATATCACATAATCATTATTTCCTATGGTACACAAATGGTTAAAACAGTAGCAAATTCTATATATAGAGTGCCACCCAGTGCAAGTCTTAGTAATCAATGGATGCAAAAAAAAAATGTGCATAAAATCCCTTCCAATGCTTACTCATCTAATATCCCAAGTATCTTTCATCAGTGAGGAGCCTTGGGTCTAAAATTTCGCACTGCACATCTAATATTCCCAGATTAGTTTCTAACGCTCAGATCCAACACTCCTCACTGATAATCTGGGGATATTGAATAAGTAGGCACTAGATAGGTATTTTATGCACAAATCTGTTTGCATCCATCGATTACTAAAGCTTGCACTAGATGGCACTATTATATGGACAGTTTGCTCTTGTATTACTTATTGTGATACATTAATGTTAATATTTTAAAGAAGATGGAGTATCTATGAATTTGTGATTTATTAAAGACATTTGAAAAATAATAATTTGCAAAATTAATTTAACTCACCTGTGACAACTGCTTCTGAAGTTGTCGTGTTAAAAATATATTAGTTAGAATTTTATTTTTTCATTCACATTTTAATATGAACTTTAGTAAATAATAGGTTTTCAATTTTCTCAGTAATTACTTTTGCAAAAAAAAAAGTGCTACATAAATTCTTTTATTAATAATTATATTATTGTTATGATTACCTTTCAATTAGATTAAATTACTTTTTGATTAAATTTTAACAAGCTTATGAGTAAAATCAGAGACTTCTTATTAGAACAATAATGTTTTTTTTTTTTTTGCTTTTTTGGTTTTTTTGATAGCGCAGATTTGAAAACATTTGATTATTATGGATAAACTAAATACATATTGTCTTAAGATTGGGATTTAGAAAATAAAAAAAAATATTTGCTCTCCTAGTGTGAATCTAATTTGCATAACTTATATTGGTGATCATGTGATCACAAGAAAAATATTGAGTAAAGATAATACATGTGATCAGTAGCTTAGTAAAGCGATCCTTTGGAAGATTGAGTCTAATAATTCTAATATATAAAAAAGGGGTTAAATAGTTTATTGCTCAGACATTCATAAGTTGTTTAAGCACCAGAAATAGTAGATCTGAATTGCAATCAATGTTCTTCTTCAGACTTGACCTCCACTACTGCATCAAACCAAAGCAACAGTTGCGGCCAACTGGAAAAACTAAAATTTTATTTTTTTCAATCGTGAATCGATTCTAAGAACTTTCAATTTTGATTGTCTCTTTTCCATCGCATTAAATTTTGAAGAATATGATAAAAGAAAATCATACCTTCAGAATCAATAGATATCTGATACTTTATTTAATACTAATGAAGACTATATTATGTTACTACCATATTTGTTTTGTGATTACCAAGTTGCATCTACCTGTCAACATCTAATTATTTTGAAAAGTCATTGAAAATTATCACGTTATTTAAAATAGAAAATGTAGCTAACATTGATTTCTCAAAATGACTATGCTAAAATAACAAATCAATTTAACTCATTGCTTGATTTTTCTATAACAAATATTGTCTCTTCTCAAAATATCTGTCTTCAGGTAACATCATTAAATAACTGAAAATATTAACAGGTAATAATTAAAACTGTATTAATTCCATATTAAACATGTCAATAATATGCTACAAAAATATGGTAAGAGACTTCTCCAAAAAAAAAAAAAAAAATGCAAAGATAATGTTTGATTTTTTGTTCATTTTTATATGAAATTTAAGTTATTAATAGTTTAGTTTTTCTCTGTTAAACAAAGAATAATAATATTAAAAGCTATTTTATTAATATACAACTTTATATTCTTTTTTATTATGTTGATAAATATTTATGCACAGGTTTTCATGATATTTATTTAAACCAATGAATGCCATGAATATTTATTTTTTGTGTGTGAGAATGTTTTTTTTAAAAAGACAAAAATTAATGTATTTTCTTTGAACATCCGGCAAATAAAATCCAATAAGCTAATACACATGCACTTTATAGATTTAACTATATAAATGAATACTCTCACTTTTCAAACACAAAATATGTGAAAAAATAGAATGAATCCATCTATCTTTTCACCCCAAATGTTTATGTATGGGCAAATCTTAAGTATTTGGTAATGAGAATGTGAAGATGTTAATCAATCACTTTAAATTACTTTTTACTATGCCTGAATAAATGACACTTGCAAAATTTCTAGAATTTATGATATGTCATTCTTATTAAATTAAACATATGTAAATAAGACATTTATTTTATATAGCATGATGTTTTTATAAACTGTAATATTAATAAGCCAAGAAGCTAATGCACATGCGCATGTGCATTAACTTATTAATATTACAGTTTATAAAAACAGCAATATATAAAATAAATGTCTTATTAAGATGAAATCCTAAATTACCAAAATTATTCACCTTCTAACCAATTCTTGAAAAAGTGGCATTACAATGCTACCTGTCCTTTTCTAAAAATTTACCATTTATAAGTTATCACATAGCGATATGGTAATCTAAAATATCAAATTTGATAACACATCTTTTAAAGTTAATTAAAATTGGTACTTTTACATTATCATGTTGCCACTAAATTTTAATGTATATAATGGAAATTATTAATACATAATGTTGGTTTAAAAATACATCAGTGTATTAATAAAATACAATTTCTTTTAAAAAGTTTGAATATAATTGCAACCATAATAACTATATCGTACTTATTGCATTACCAAATCCATATAACATTAAATTATCTATGCTCTTTATTACTGTTTTACAGTGCTTTAATTACAACTCTCTATGATAGTTTCGATTGGCCTAGCAATCTTCTTCAGAACTTTCACTTCTATCTGATGAAGATTGCCGGGGCAATCAAAACTGTCATAGAGGGTTGTAATTAAAGCACTGTAAAACAGTAATAATGAGCATAAATGATTTAATATCATATGTGACCATACTGTTTAACATAGTCCATGTCTAAAGATTCTGGATGCATTCATAATTGAATGAAATAAAATAATGATTCAGTTTGTCAAATGAATGAAACTATTGCAATGACCTTTCCATTTAAGCATTTGGGTCTCACAGGATCTCCCCACTTTGGGTGTCATAGAACCTCCCCAAATTTGAGACTCACAGGAATTCTCTAAATTTAAGTTTCACATGACCTCCCCCCAAAATAATCATATAATTATTATTTAAAATAATTGTTACTTATTACATTTCTCTAGAAATTCATATTTTGTTAATAGAATAACATTTAATAATAATTTTTTTAGCTTTTTTTATGGTGAACTTAAATGCAATTTTAATTAAAAACAAATGTTTTTGATGAAAATGTTTTATTACATTATCTATCAGATATATTTAAGTTTTCTGGTTGAAAGCAGGTGGGCAATACATTGTTATGAGCAAATGATGATAATGCTTTTAAAACAATTTATATATCAATAAAATAATATATTTTTATTTGTAGTTTTAAATTTATAATATCACATGATCACCATTCTTTATGCTTACCCAAGCTGTTTACACAAAGGCAAAACTCTCCGTTTATTAATGCCACTCAGAGCAGAGTAATTATTGGATAAAAAAAGGTTTGTGTGTAAAATTCCTATCTAGTGACTATTCATCCATTATCCCCAAATTAGTTTCTATCTTGTAGCTTTCCTCAGTGAGATAATAAGTGAAAAGGTAACTACTGGAGGGTTGCATTGGATCCTAAGATCTAGTTACAGTGCTTTCAGATCAAAGGTTTCTCTCTGATGAGCCACAAGCTAGAAACTAGTCTGGGAATATTGGATTAGTAGGCACTAGATAGGGATTTTATGCACAAACCTTCCTGCATCTATTTATTATGAAGGTTTGCACCTGGTAGCACTATTGTTTGAAGAGTTTTGCTCCTGTGATTTATAATATCTTTTATTATTTCTCTTAATTCTTATAATTTTAACTGTCTAGCAAACTTTTTCAGAGTTTAAACAGCTTTTCATCTAAAATTAAATTAAATTGCTGCATTATTTTATTACCAGTAAAAACAGTATAAAAAGAATAAATATTTAACCCAAAATTATAAACTTTACTGAGTACTTTCATCATTAAGTACTGTAGCATAATTAGAGATGCAGGATTTGACAAAGAACTTATGTTGCTCTATATGTGTGTGCATGCTATGTATGTAAAGTAGAGCATTTGTATATACAAGTTATTGCACACAAAAAAATATTTTACATAAAAAAAGTCAAAGATTATATGTACTTCATGCTGTGAATTCTTGTTAGTTTTATTAAAATTAGAATAAATGTCTAATAAATTTCCAGATACATTGTTGTTAATAGAAAAAAAACTAAAAATGTGGATAATTATGTTTTTTTTTATTCAGTAACATTTTCAAAAGAAATAAAATGGAAAAAATAAATATTATTAAAATACCTAGACTTTTAAGTTTAATATTGTAATTAAATGAAATGTGTTAATACACTTAAAAGACATTTTTTAAAATCACTATGACTATTTAGTTTATTATAATTGTAAAATAAAGATTAAAACCATGAAATCATGACATGATGTCCATTTTAAATACTTACACATGTGTTAACGAAAGTACCAAACTCCATACAGTAGTGTCACCAAGTACAAACCCTTCCTGTATCCATAGATTACAAAGACTTGCATTTGATGGCACTACTGTATGGAGTTTGGTACTCTTATTAAAATAGATATTATTATTCTATAATGAGTCAGAGATTATAAATGTGATAGAGGAACAAACCTTACTTCAGAAATAATAAATATGATATGAGAATGTAACTGAAATAGTCATAAAAAGTTAACGGAAAATATTGGTTAGTAACAAGAAAAAATGTTACCTAAAAGAATAAAATAACATTTGTCTATATAATGAAGAATAAAAAGGTTCCCTGGAAAAGAAAATTTGCTATATCATAATAAATAAAAAAAATGGTAAAAAATATATGTAGGGGAATAAAAGATCTGTCAATGATGGAAAATGATAAATTCCCTTTATTAATTAAATTAACATAGCATAACAAACTTGGAGGAAATGGTCACATAAAAAATACTTCGAATTTGTCAGTTTATTTTACATCAAAACTCTAAAATCACACACACACACACACAAAACTTCATTGATTTTTAAATCCCAGTCCTCTTATTTTTCACTATCATCATTTTTTAAACATAAATATTACACATCAGATTTCAACATTAATAAACAAATAATTACAGCAAAGAAAAAAGAGTTATTTATTATTTAAAAAAAAAATACTAATTAGACCAAATGCCTGCAGCTGATTATATAGACCAATATTTTTCATAATGCACAAATACCCCTTTTTATATTATGCTCATATATTCCCTTTAATTAAGTGTTTAATACAGTAAAAGTCAGTTCATTTTAAAATAAATTAGACATATCTTTAAAGTTATGATAACCTTACGATCTATTGGCACTCTAGCTTAGTGAATTTTGAATGAATGGGTGACGATTTCTTTATAATGTAAAAAGAACAAAAAATAAAATTTTATTTATCTTTTATTTTCTTTATGGTTTAAAATTTTTAAAAAGCTTTCTTCCTATTTTAAAAGCTTGCAAAATTTCTTCAGCTTTTGTATATTCTCTGTGAGACAAATTATAATCATCGATTCCCACAGGGACATAGTTCACTGATAAGAACCAAGAATTGCCTTTGTCTGATTATTTTTGTAAATATATAATTTAAACTTTGAATGCAATGTTATTTAGTTTTAGTTCTGAAGAAAAAAAAAGGAGTGATTAATTCCAAAACAGACAGCCAATCATTATGGTAGTTAACCTATAAATAGTCAAATCACTATACATAAATAAAACATGCTTACAAAAATTTTATCTGGAAATTAATTAACCAATACATGACATCCCCTAAGGGGTCCCCAACCTTTTTGCACTTAAGAGCACATTCTATACAACCGGCCAGGTGGCAGGCTCCATTTATTTTTTCAACCAGGTGGTGGGCACCATTTATTTTTTCAGTGTAAATTTATAGTTGGATATTGTTCATAATACACATAATGTACAAAAAAATATTTATTTCAAAAATAAAATTTTAACATATAATTAACATTTATATTTTTACGCTGTAAAAGTATAGTGTGCCCTACAATTTGATTACAATATAATATAATAATTTATAAGAAATGTAAAAAATTAAATTTATTTGTATCAGATAAATAATTTTTTATCGTGTTTGGATAGTGGTGGGCACACGTAAAATGGTCTGCGGGCACCATGGTGCCCGTGGGCCTAGGGTTAGGGACCCCTGCCCTAAAGTTAAACAAATTTCTCCATTAACCTATAATAGTTCTTTTGTTGAAATTTTTTGTTCAAGTGAAATATTTACAATCATGACATGTAAATTAAATAATGGCTTTATTTACAATTTTTGGTAAAAAAAAAAAAAAATCAACTAAAAAAGTGGTTGAGAGCGAAAAATGGAGAACTCTAAAAATGCATGATTGTAGATATAAGTTGTCATTTCAGGTGAGTTTTATTTAGATACCTACAACTGTACCTCATTTTCAAGTAAAGAAAGATTGTAAGAATTGGAAGAATTGTCTAATATTAAATGAGATAATGTTGAACTTTGTGAAGTTAGAAGAAAAGGTGAAGAGATAATTAATTTTAAAAATGTACATATACTTTACTACAGAGACTTAAATATGGAAAGAGCTGAGTGGGTCATTATAAATAAAAAGTGGAAGGACAACATTGTTGAGTTAATGATATATTAGAGAATGTTAAGATTGGCTAATCAAATTATTGGAAGAAAAAAAATAACATAATTTAGCTTTATGCCTCAACAAGATCTCATTTTGGAAATAATACAATAATCTTTTTTCTCTTCTCGTGTATTGATTGTGATTATGAAATACAATATGGATATACAAAATGCTTTTGATAAGATTTAAAGAAGATTTTAAATTGTCATGGGAGATTTTAGTGCTAGATGATTGAAATATGAAAGTTCTGAGAGTAAATTTTGTTATGAAGATAGAAATGAGAAAGGACATAGACTTGTGGAGTTTGCAGAAAAAGAAAACCTATATATTATGAATTCTTTCTTTAGAAAAATGCTAAATGGAAATAGACATGGGAGCATCCAACTCATAGTACATCAGATATATATTTGACTAACAGCAAATACATATTTCAGGATTGAATATTCATAATAAACTCAACACAGAAAGCAACAATCAATTAGTGAAGTATAAGATATGTGTTAATGCAAAATTAAATAGACAAAAACTATTTAAAAAATCAGTATTAACTGTCAACATTCTTGACCATCAGAAACATCCAGTGATTTTAATTTATAACTTGCAAAATGTTTTAAAATATTAACAGATTTTGAAAGGCATTCAGATTTGATTAAAATCAATAAGAAGATACCCAATGCACTACTAAAAACTGCAAACAATTTAATACAAATAAGCAGCAATTTACCAATAAGTTTTCTATTAAGATAAGACAATATATAATAAATAGAGGATTTATTAAAATTTTTAAATTGATCTATTAAGGAGGTTTGAATATCTAGAATTGTAATAGTATAAAAAGTGTTAATAATGATATAAAAAATGAAACTGTAATATGTTAAAAAAATTATAAAAGAGAATAAAAGTCTCAAAAATATAAAACTATATCATGGTATTCAAATAAAAAAATTTGCAAAAAGGAAAAAAAAAGATAAAATTCTCATTAAAAAAAGAGATGACATCATGAAATGTGTGAAGTATTATATAAAGATTATAATAAAAAACAGAAAAAACAAATTATACCCTATAGTTATTCCATCTTTTGAATTGCTCATTATTCTAAATTAAAAAATAAGACTTAACTATATCTGTTCTTTAAAGAGGAGAAAATCTTAAAAAAATAAAAAAATCATAATTGATATTTTAAAAGAAGCAAATAAAGAAACAGAAAAATTGTTGACAAAATTATATATTAAATGTTTAAATGATAAAAGTGTACCATATACTTGGAAGACTGCAGTATTAGTATTAATATTTAAGAAAAGTGATAAAAAAGATATTATAAATTACAGAACACTATCAGTTGTGTGCAAAATCTTTACCAAAATATTTGCAATTCATTTAGAACAATTTTAGATTTTAACCAACCAGAAAAAAAAAAACTGCATTTAAAAATAGTTTTCACACAATAAATTATTTCCATGTATTGAGATAATTTATAGAAAGAAATAATAAATATGAATTGCTATTTTTCTGTGCAATTGTGGATTATAAAAAGAAATTTGATTTTATAAAAATGTCTGACAATTAAAGAATTGGATCATTATGATATAAATCGAGAATGTCATATTGTGAAGAATATTAAAATTCACCAGTAAAGATTTGACTATACATTGATACTAAAAAGATTAATATTGAGAAGGTTGTACAACAAGGTAATTCAATATCCCTAAATCTTTTTAAAGCAATTTGATAAGAAGTATTTTGTGGATTAAAATGGGTAGCTAATGTAATGAAAGGTAAGTAATAGACTTTGTAGATCGGTAGTTATTTTTGAAAATAATATTTCAGAGTTTCAGGAAATATTGCAATAGTTAGCAGGTAAAAGTAGAAAAATAGCATTAAAAATAAGAGCTAAAAGGATTAAAGTAATGTTCAATGGATTTTCTCAGAAGATAAAAATAAAGTTTGATAACATGAATTAGAAGTTAATAACTACAAATACTTTAGAAAGGTGGAAAAGTAATGGATGAAAATAATCATAAAATAACTTAGATATAATGGATCTATAAAAAAAAAATTTAATGTTGAAAATTATGTTTATGTATTTGAAAAGCAATGTTTTTAATAGGTGTATTTTATGAGTTCTTATTTAAATATCTGAGATTTGGAGATTTATCAGAAGAGAAATTCAGAAATTGGAAGATCACACAATGAACTATGAAGAGATGTATGTTACATGTAATAAGAAAGATGAGAAATAGAATACATAGATAAAAGAATAAATATCACTAACATCACTGAAAATAATTAAAAAACTGAAATGGAGCAGAACTGGAAATATTTCTGGATGATCATAGATTAACAAAGTATTGAAATTGATCTCAAAATATTGTCAAATACCTACAAAAAAGCCTATATATAAGATGGATGAAATAAAGTAGTGGATTAGTGTTTTGAGGACAACAGAGAGTAGGAATTGGAGAAAGTTTAATTGAATTTGGATGGACCTTTATACAGTGGATTAATAATAATTGAAAATGATAAACATATATTAAATAAAATCAAGTCATATATTGTGACTTAACGTGTAATAAGAAAATAAAATAATGAGCATGCTAATAGCTCTAACAAGCTTTATAGATAAATGCCACAAGGAAAGCATTCAAAAATCTCTATCTAGAAATTATCTCTATTCCCAAACTGGTTTTGAGCTATTGGCTCTCCTCAGTAAGGTGTGAGGATATTTCAGACACAAGATCTAAAATGCCAACTCAAGGCCAGTATTTTTATATATTTATGATATTTATAATTATTAATGTTTTGTTCTTTTACACATATAATATATTTATGCTAGTCATGTAAGAACTTAATTTCATTTTTATAAAACATTACTGGAATTTATATAAAAATTAACTTTATACCTAACAGAATGAATGAATATAATTTTAATTAATACTTTACAGAATAAAGTTTTCCCAGATTTAATCCATTTTATTTGATACCTTAGTTTTTTATATTTTCTTAGAATTGAATTTATGACTTCAGTTTTTCATCTGTTTTCATATTTTCTAGTGATATATTCATCTTAACTCTATTTCAGACCATATTTCAAAAACATCATAATTATTTGCTTATTTTTTTCATCTGTACATTTCATTTTTGATCTCTATTGTTTACTCCCAAAAAATATCTCTTCAGTAATTCCTATGAGATTTTTAATTTTTGTATTACTCTGATATTTTATATACAATTTCCAAATCTGTACTAAGCAAAGTCTACATCATTTATTTAAAACTTTCTTTTCAAATATAAAGCACATTTATTATTAAGTTATTTCTACTTATTACAATTCAATTTGCATACGTCAAAGATTTTTTCACTCAGCAATTTTGACACTATTCAGTTCAGCTAAGAACATTAATGATTATACTAATTCATTAATAATTATACTAATCATTTATTAGGCCAGAGATTATTATTCCTAATGCAGATATAAACTTTGAACTTTAAATTTAGTTAAAAATTTAAATGTCTATTTTGTAATTAAACATAGACACATAAAATAATTTTTTGATTCCATTTTCCTCAAACTTCTTTTTTAGAGACTTAAATTTTTTACTTTACTACATATAGATAGTATTGTGGAAGTTTAAAATATACCTTAAAAATACCATTTCTACCAAAAGTCACTCTATCCAAGTTTAATTCTATGATTAAATCATTATAATTTCATTTTTGTTATTAATTATGACAAAAGTCATATGATCACCATTTCTTATGCTTGCTCATAACTGTTATTAAAACAGGCAAAACTGGCATCCATTCATTACTCTGGCTTGCACTGAGTGGCACTATTATGTGGAGAGTTTTGCCTGTTTTAATAACAGTTATGAGCAAGCATAAGAAATAGTGACCATGTGATATTTAGTGGTTTAATATCAATCCTGCTTAATAGAATAGTGGTGGCTATGGTTATTAAAAAACCAAAGACACCAAAATGTATGGGTACTGAACTCAGTTCAGACCAATATGACTATATAAATTAATGAGCTTGGATTAAAAATATTACTGTGTTTTCAATTTTATTCTCATAGTTTTGTAGTTAAGTAGAGATAAAAGGTGGCTTTTGAAAGATTGCATTAGATCCTAAGATCTATGTGCAGTGCTCTCAGATCCAAAGCTCCTCACTGATGAAAGCCTATAAACTAAAAACTAGTCTGAGGATATTGGATGAATAGGCACTAGATAGGGATTTTATGCACAAGTCTTCTAGCATCCATTGATTACTCTGGCTTGCATTGAGTGGCACTACTATATGGAGAGTTTTGCCTGTTTTTATGACAAAAGTATTTATATTTATTTTTTGTTAATTATTTTTTATCCATATTACTTTTTTTTTTTGAAAAGCTATTCAACATTAATATAGGCATTATTTGTGAAAACAAACACCATTTATAAAATCTAGAATATTTAAGCAATCTTCATTTATTTCCTCATAAAATTATTGCAAAAGTTTTTGGAGATGTGAAACCATCCTTCTGTGAACCTTGATTAATATTTTTTAGAAAAATTTAACTTTATTTAAATATTCCAAATATTCAATTGTTGGTAATAAAACCCAGATTAAGCTATGCATAACGTTTTGAGAAGTATTATTCTCATCTTCTTCAGGTGTTGCTGGCATGACGAGTGACAGTAGTAGCATGAGAATCTGAGCCTGAAGCCTTAGATTCTTGATTTTTAAAGTAATACTCTAACTAACTGAGCCATCATGCCAAAGGCAACAGTCAGTAGACATTTCATATACTTATCTAGGAGATTTCTCATGATTTCTTTACATTTTCCTATGAGCAATGTTGATTTCTATATGTTATCTATAGTCACACTAGGTTGACTTATGGGATTGTTTGCCATTGTCATGTGAGCAGCTTCTTTAAATTTTCCTGTGTGCTACTATTAACAGTTGAATGTGTTTGGAATATTTAAATAAAGTTACATGATTTCAATACTCATAATCCAATATATATATAAATACAATTACTTCTTTGTTTAGTTTGAAAATATTATAAGTAGATATAATGTCATTCACGTAATTTCCACGAGTTGAAATTGACGTGAAAGTAATAATATAAAAAGTTTATTTATTATACTTTACTAAATTTGATTTATTCTTGCTTTTATTCTTACTGTAAATATTACCAATCAGTACATTATTAATAATAGCAATAGCAAAAACAACAACAATAACAAAAAAAAAAAAAAACAGCCAAGATTTAATTAGCAATGCAAATTTTTCATTATTTTTTAAATAGCTTATTACTATAAAATTAAAATTATCTCCCCAATTTACTTCAGTTAATGATAATTTTATGTAGTTTATAAGCTTTTGCATTTTCTTTTTGAAACGTGACAGAAATTCTGTTTTACTACCTTTGGTCTTTATTCTCATCACACATACAGGTTCAGAATTATTGTTCAATTTAAATTGGGAAAAAGCAAAAATTTTAATGAATCGTCCACGAAAAGCTCTGTTAATTGTAATTTAATGCTGAGTGACTTTTTTCCTGCTGTAATTTATCCGTTTTCCTTATAACTTGATTAGAAAATAAATAAGGTCAACAGGTGACAGGAATTTTAAATTTTGTGAGCTTTTTCTCTTGGGATGAAATAGAGATATCTATAAGACAGATTGCTTATTATTTTGATAAACAAATTTAAAACTATGTTATAGAATAATATTAAATTTCAAAGCAGTATATACTTGCAAAACAGATAACTGTCGATTTAAATAACTCAATGCTCAGTTTTTCTTTTCTTTTTGCAATATATATATAGTATATCATAATAAAATAACGTTTAGAAAGGGAAAGGGCTTATCTTTGTAACTTTACCGTCTCGCAGTATAAATTACATTTTTGATCGAATTAAAAAAAATATATGGAAAAAAAATTAAAAATTGTCAAATGAGAAAAAGGATAAAAGTTAGCAAATTATTACAAATAAAACAATCCAATGGATTTATTGTTGAGAATTCATAAGAAGATCCAGTGCTGGAAATACCAGAACTAGATTCGAACCAAGAATGCACACTCTGGAGTCAGGCATTTAATCAACTGTGTTAAAAAATACATGGCAGCAAATTATTAATTAATTACATAAGTGGTAAATTTATTTAGTCTATTGGTTTTGTCAGCTCAAGTATTAGGTAATAAATAAATAAGATGCTCTTTTAGTACGCGATCTGCGCCATTTTGCATTTCAAAGACGACCAAAAACGTCATCTGACACATCTAAGTGATAAAAAAGTACCCGAAAAAGCAAAAAATTTAGAACTCGGGTCATGTGATTAACTTGAAAAAAAAAAGGGGGGCCAAAACGTAAAATATTTACAACTCGGGTCACGTGACTATAATATCAATTGAATTAAAAATCTGGTCAAGCAAAACTTTACAAAATAGATATGAGATCACATAAATAAAAAAAAAAGCCAAAACGTAAAAAATTTAGAACTCAAAAAAAAAAAATAGGCATGAGATTGCATAATAAATAATTAATAGCTTTCTTGTTTAGCAGTTCATAAAAAGTTGGAGTATCAGAAAGGGATGGCAATCTGCCAACATTTAACCCCAGATTTAGCCATTCTAATCCTGCATCAAACCATTCACAGTAGCATAACTATTAACATAATATCATAAGGAAACTTGTAAATGTTCCATTATAGAGATATTACCAGAAGATTGATTTACTAATAAATTTATTAAATCGTTCACTTCTATCACCGCAATAATAGATTCAATAATAACTAATTAAGTAGTTTGTGATTTGTGTTTATATATATATATATACATGTAGCACAATAGCTATTAAACTCCATTTATAAGGCAGATAAATATTATGATTATAGCTCATCTGGATTCCAGTTGCATCTAAAAAAAACAAATCCAGCCGGTTTTACTATTGGAGCTGTGAAAAGAAATTTGTTTGAAAGTTTATAAAAATTCAATTTTTTGCCATAATTCTTTAATTGTATATTGTTGTTGAACATCCCAAAAAAAAATCTTGAGACAGATCTTAGATAGTAAAATTATATATTAAATTAGTGGCAAATCTGACCTTTTTAATAGCTTTTTTATATATTGAATCAACTGCTTTTCTGAATTTTGTGAAGAATACATGAAAGAAAAAAAACTACCATAAAGGAATAGACTTGAACAATCCAGTATTATTCTTTTATGGTAATATTTAAATGAGTATTAATAAGTTCAGTCAAAGAACTTTTTCTTCAAAATAAGGGCATATTATGTACCAGCAGAATATGCAAGTGCCAAGAAAGTTGTCCATAAAGCATTTGCATCATGACCAATTAGTTTCCACTAATCTTCCAAGAAGTAACTTCCTAGAAATTAATTTTGATCTATGAGGAAAATAAATTAGACTACAATCAAAAATTATTTTTAAATAGGATAATAGCTCACACTTTGTTAAAAAAAACTTTAATTATGATGCAGATTATTTTCTGTTCAGTACTTTTCAACATGCGTGTGTGTGTATATATATATATATTAGTAGAAAAACAAAGTCATACATTATATGACCAATTAGTTTCCACTAATCTTCCAAGAAGTAACTTCCTAGAAATTAATTTTGATCTATGAGGAAAATAAATTAGACTACAATCAAAAATTATTTTTAAATAGGATAATAGCTCACACTTTGTTAAAAAAAACTTTAATTATGATGCAGATTATTTTCTGTTCAGTACTTTTCAACATGCGTGTGTATATATATATATTAGTAGAAAAACAAAGTCATACATTATATGACTTGAAATGTAATATAATGAGCATGCTAATAGCTCTAAACAAGCCTTTCAATAAATGTCACAAGAGAAAGCATTTAAAATCTCTATCTAATGTCTAAATGTTTTAGCATTTCACTGACAAGAGCCATTTACTTGAAAAAGGAGTGAGGATAAAGATAATTCTAGACAGAAATTTTAAATGCTTTCTCTTGCAGCATTTATCAAAAAGCTTGTTTAGAGCTAATAGAATACTCATTATATTATTCAGACTTTCTTGCTCCCCATAACTATCCACTCCTGATCTCCAATATATGTATTTCATACTGAACCAGCACTCATCAGTTGGTCTACACCAGTGGTCTTCAACCTTTTCACACATGTAGACCGGTAAAAGTAAGAATAAGATTTCACGGACCAGCAGAAGTTTACAGATAAATTTTTATTTGGGGGGGGGGGTTTGAGAAATACGTCATCACTGAGACAAAAAATAGACACCAAAGTTATTTTTTGTTTGTTTTTATTTTTAAAAAAAGGTAACAAAAATTGGTTTTAAAAATAAAAGTTTTAGTATTTTAACGGTATACAAATAAAGCCAAAAAAAATATTGCCTTATAGGCCAAAAAAAAGTGGGCATATTTTTAAACAAAAAAAAAAAAGAAAACGAAACTTGAAAAAGTCAAAAGTTTTGATCTTACTTTATTTTGGGGTAGTGAGGGTGTATTGAGAAATACTTTGCAAAAGTTAGAAACAGAACTTATTTTTTGGTTTTTATTTTTAAAAAAAGGTAATAAAAATTGATTTCCAAAATAAAAAGCTAAAGCCAAAAAAAAAATCGCCTTATAGCCACAAAAAAGACTAAAAATGAAATATTAAAAGAGAGAGTAGAAAAAATTTAAGAGATCAAAAAAAGTCATGTTACATTTTATTGTTTTAACAACGCTGACAAGCAGCTGTGATTGGCTATCAAAAGACAACTGGAGTTTGTGTAATAAAAAACTTTTTTCTACCCCTCCCCCATAAACATCTGTGATAAATAGAAAAACAAATTAATTTATGTATGATTGATTAGATTTTGTGGTATTTTTGTTCTGTTTCTTTTTTTTTAATAAATGTGATGAAAAAATAAATAAAAATTGTTCATATTAATTAAAAGTTTAAAATCTTATTATTTTGTTATTATAAACTTTCTTGCCAGTCTAGCTGCGGACCGACAGACAACTTCTGCAACCCGGTGGTTGAAGACCACTGGTCTAGACTAGCATCTTTTGACGAGTGCTGGTTCAGCATGAAATACCTATATTGGAGATGTGTGTTAGTTGTACAAGATGGAGTGGATAGCTGTAGGGAGCTTGAAAGTTTGAGTTCAAGTTCTTCTATTTACATTAAGTTTATATATTTCAATATTATATATATAACACAGAGAAGTTTTTATATGTATAGTAAACATATATAAATTAAGGGTTGTAGTATGATGGACAAAGATGCCGCTCGATGGTGCCATTATCATGCCAAAACTATAAAATATGAACATTCCCAGGCCGTTGATTTGAATCATTTTGCTTTGTTTTTTGTTATGCAAAAAAAAAATTGTGTTTTTTAAACCATTTTATTTAGTAACATAAAGAAATTAAATGATAACAGTAAATGTAAAATAAAATCAAGAAATTTCAATTTAATTCATGTTTTTTTTTTTTTTACCGTTATTAGAAAAAACATTTTTCAATCTGATTACTTTTGGGGGGGGGGGTTACAGCTATTTTTTTTGTTGTTGTTGTTGTTGTTTAAAAATTTATAATCGGAACAAAAAGTAAAAACTTCTTAGTCTTTGTTTTAAATTTAAATTTTTACAGAGAAACAGATATTATTGTGTTACCACTATTTTTTACTTCAAATAATAAAAGCTGTTAGGGTTAGGTTTAGGGTTAGGTTTTAGGGTTAGGTTTAGGGTTAGGTTTAGGATTGTGTTGTTTGTAAATCCCAGAATCGAACAAGATGTGTGCTTTCCTGTGCCATATTGTTGATCTTGTGGAATGTTACAAACAGTATGTTATTGAAGCGTTCACCGAATTTCAATTCTCTTCACACATCTATCTGGACATTTTGCTGCTTAAAACATCAATGTGGAATGGTGTAAAGAATGGAATATTTATTACTTTATAATATCACAATATTTCAATAGTAAAAAAAAAATTCAACTGAAAACACAATTTCATCAAATTCAAATCGACACCCTCTCACACCAAGCCTTTGCTGCGATGTGACATAGTGGCCTGCAATATGTAGCACAACAAAATAGTAGTATTATAGTAAACACAGGTTTGAATGTGTCAGCTGCGGAAACAGCATTTTTATGTGCTTTAGCATGGAAACAGTGACATCGAGCGGCACCTTATTACAACCAAATTAAGATTAGAGTATAAACAAAAAAATTCTAAAAATGATATCCTTATTAATAATAAAATGAAACAGCACATTGACATATATATTTTTATTGTGTGGGTGTCTACTCACATTCACTCAATAAATAATAATAAAAAACTTGTGTACTTTATTTTTTGCTAAATAAAATTAACAACAAAGTTTTACTTTATCCAATAATGAATAATATTTCTGTAGTGTATTATTTATTATTGGATAATCTCTAGTCTAGTGAATGACTAATAAAAATTATTAAGCTTTAATTTCTTTAAACAGATTTTAAGCTCGCTAAAGAAATTCAATAATGTCTAATAGAAATGGTTTTTTATGGTAAATTTCATGCCTTAACAAAAGAAAATCTTTTAATATAATTATAACTTTAGCCATTTCAGGAGCATAAATAAGATAGCAAGACTATACTTCTCTTTTCATTATTGCTCTAATAGATGATTCAATCTTTTTGTACATATGCCAATTTTTTTTATTTCACCATATATTGATAATTTCTCATTTTATTGCTTATTAAAGCAAATATGAATTCTCTTAAATTATTCTTAAGAAATATTTTATTAAATGAAACATAGTACTATATTAAACTTTCGAGGGAAAATTTAAAAAAAAAACCCTATACTTTCAATGTATTTAACATGAAAAATGTGGTTAAGAAATGAAATTGAGTTACAATTAGTTAGAGTACTGAAAGACAAAGGAATGGTTGCTGACCTCTTGTTTGTGATGAATACTTGTAAAATTTAATGTTTTTACTTTTTGTTTATTTACATATTTTTTGATAGCATATAAGTGAAGTAGTATATATTGATATAGAATGTATCATTACTTCAGTGTACTTCAAAATGGTACTTAAAAATATAATCTAAATAATATAGTAATTTACGTTTTAGATTACAAAAATTTTATAATTTGTATTATTAAAAAACTTATAATAGTTTGCTTTAAAAATTGGTAAGCATAATAAACAAAATATATTATTCATTAATGAAAAACACATATATATCATTAAAACCAGTCAATACTTAAACAATTCCAATAACAATCAACAGTTTGAAATTATTGATTGTTAGTGATATTGGGATTGTCTAAGTATTCACTGGTTTTAATGATTACTTACAATTTCTTTAGCCTTGAGCATTATTATGCACACATATACGTGTATATTTGCAATGTAAATATGTAACAGAACTTTATTTTTATGCTAAAATATTTCTTACCAATGTATTTTCAAATTATACTGACACACCAATATTAATCTATCTGGTATTGTGTCACCCATAATTGATTACAGTTGCAAGTCAAATCCTTCCAGATAGAATGTTTTTGTTGATCACATCTTGTAATTCATTATAATTCCAGATCATGATGGGCAATCAGATTTGGTGGTGAGGATTGCAATGGTGACTAAGTTTATAGATCAGGATTAGCTTATTATAGCACAAAACTGAGACAGGTATTTACTAACACATAAAAAAACCACATATGGCTTTATTGCTCAGGATTTCATAAGAAGTTTGAGCATCCAAACTATGAGTGACTGTAACAATTCTGGGACCTTCCAGTTTTAAGTCAGATGCTCTACAATCTGCACCAAACTGCGCACAGCACTAACATATACATAGGGCTTTTAACCAAGCTATTGCAGCTTAAGCATTTACTTTGTTCAAGAATCACATTTCAAATAGAAATTTACAACCAAATAATGATTTTACTTAGCAGTCCATTCTAATATGATAGACTTATAGTCATTTTTGTTCATAATAATTTTTTGGATATATAATCAAAATTATTGCTTTCCTAGGCTGGACTTGTATTTCATGATCCAAGTAAATTGATAAGGGCTTCATGACTTTCCCTTACTATTTGCCAGTAATAGTACAGAGGTACTAAACAAAACTTTATAAAGAAAGACTAATAAGTGAATTAAGCTAGTCTTTCACTTTTTTTAGATCTTGCTCTATTGCTTATGTCATAACCAGTTCATCTTTACCCACAAACCATCAGTATGTTTGCCAAACTGCTAATATTTTTTTTTCTGAATGCTTATTTAATATAATGAAATCAAGAAAAGTAATGAATAATGATTATATAAAAATTAAATAACAGAGTATTATAAATATTTTATTATTGAGAATAATTATTAAAGAAATTAACTTTGTTATTAGAAACAAAAACACGTTATGCATGAGATATTTGAAATAAAAGACAAGTAACTAATTTGCTTTTATAATAAATGATAACTATTTTTAGAAAACATTAATTAATGTTTTAATTAGACTCATTCTAATTAAATGTTAATAGAATTTAGATTTACAACCACTCTAGTATAACTAAAGATAAAGATGATAGATAAATACTAGAGAAAACCAGAAATGTTTTTTTTTCAGAGATGGACCTTATTTCAAAATCACTGGGCCTTCAGAGATGAAGCATATGCATGCCAGGAATAGCAATAAAAAAATATTGCAGGATATCGTTTTCCAGGGATTAGCCTATATCAGTTAATGAGTCATATGGGATGTCAGCAGGTCACTCTGACCTTATTATGATTTAGTAAGTCTAAAGAGTCAAATAGATTGTAAAGATAATATTATTAGAGATTAAATTACTTATATAATATTACAATATATTAATATCCTTATGAAAGTGTATAGCAAAATACATTGTGTGTAAAGATATTGAACCCTATATAGGTCTGTTAAATCTCATATATGTATATTATGTCTATATATTTATATTCAATTTTTTATATGTATATTTAATTTTTTATATGTATATTCAATTTGCAATATTTACATTAAATCCTGTATGTGTATATAATCAATTGTTTGAATTAAATAAATATTAAATTACTTCTCTCATTATTAGTTACTGCATTATATACTTCCTATTCTACTTATGTAAGATTTATATTTGTTAGTTTTAAGAATCAAAGACATCAAATTGACACTGTCACAGCTGCACATAAATTGTGTAATTAAGAAGTTATTATGACATCAATAGTTCTAGACAAGCTTTTCTGATAAATGCCAGAAGAAAAAACATTTAAAATCTATTTAGAATTATTCCTATTCCCAAACCAGTTTTGAGTTAATGGCTATCCTCAGTGAGGTACTAGGATATTCAGATACTAGATCTAAAATATCAAAATCAAGCCTATCATTTATCTAATACTTAATTATTAAGTGGAAAATCTGAAATTTTCAAACATCTATATGTCTTCAAATCCAGCTATCTAACTTAAATATAGGATTGAACTAAATTCAAATACACCATATATTAATAGCTTTAGCAATATAACATCATCAAAGCCTTAAAAGCAAAAGAATAATGGTAAGAAAATCAAGTCATATATCACATGATTTGACTTATTAAACTTGTACTATAAAGAATATAATGATCATGCTAATAGCTCTAAACAACAATTTCTGATAAATTCTGGAAGAAAATGCATTTAAAATATCTATCTAGAATTATCCCCATCACCAAATTGATTTTGAGCCAACAATTTGCAACTGTATTGGGGGTAGGTATAATTCTATATAGAGATTTTAAATACTTTTCTTTCGGAATTTATTGGAAAAGCTTGTTTAGAGCTATTATCATGCTCATTATAATACATTTGTGTTACAAGCTTAATAAGTTAAGTCATGTGATGTATGTCTTGATTTTATATATACATGTGTGTGTGATTTTGTAATTAAATATTAATAAATACATATCTTTATTAAAAAAGCGAAGCCTAAGTTATACATAAAATAGTGCAGCTTGACTTCCTTTCCTTTGTCTTAAAATTTATTTAAACTTATTTTAAAAATATGCTTTTGGTTCCCACACAATTTAAACCAGGTATGTGTCATGGGATATTTCCCAAGAAACAGGCAATCTTTTAAAAACAGATTCAAGTTCTGTAAACATTGTTATATATGTAATCTTGTCCCATCTTGAATTGAAAATTTATATGCCAATTCTAAGCTAAATAAAATAAATTTGTATATTTCTATTTTAATAAATTAAGGATAAAATAATTTAATTGTGTCGCAATGCTTATAAAATCTATTGTGTTGAAGTTTCATATGCATATATATGTAGGTGCACTCATACACATACAATAATGTTTACACAATTTACTTTTAATTTAATACACATAATTTATAACTTAGTATACACATTATATAACAATATGCATATGGACATTAATATTTATTTGTATGCAAGCACATGCAAATATACATATACGTACATTAATATACTTTATTATACATTAATACATGTTAATATATAACAATATACACAGATTTGGAGAGGTTTGAATTAAAAAAAATACTACTACTATGAGACATAGTATGTGAAATGGGATGTCAGGCAAATAATACCATTTCAATACATATAATAAGTTATTATGAAAGATTTAATCATATTATCTATAAATGAATGATAATTGGTGGAAAACAACATATAATAGATTGGTTTAATAAAATAGGAAGGGTAAGCCAATAACAATGTCTATATAATATTAGACCTTTTTGTCTGTCTTATTGTAAATGATAATATGTGTAAATGAAAGAGAAGTTTATCTTTATATGAATGTAAATTTCCATTTACTATTTATTTGTTTATTAAAATTTTCACTTGATTTTTAAGTAGTAATTTTATAGAAAAGGAATTGTAATCTGTAGGTAATTATATTTTTGAAACATAAAGATCATATATTGTATTTTGTCTATAATTATATAATTATTTAATATTTTCTTGAATAATACGACTACAATTTTACTAACATTTTATAATCCAATAAGGAAATTAATTTTATGTCGCATTTTATTTCCTGAATCAGTCAAAAACGTATATAATATAACTATATCATACTTATCTACATAGATCTAAAGAGTTATTAAATGCAGAGGTTTTTTTAGCTCAGATATGTATAAACATTTATTAATTTATCATCAATATTTTCAATTACTTTTGGCACTCAAAAACGAAAAACATTTAGTTCAAAAAATGCTTTAGTCTTAATTTTTTTTCTTTACAAATTGATAAGAAAAGTTATAGGAAATGTTTGATTTACCATATGGGGTAGAATTAAATTAAATGTATGATTACAGCTGCATATATGTATGTCAAAATGTATTAGTGGTGGGATATTGTATTATTAGGGTTCTAGGGAAAGTTAGTTGATTGATTTAATAATTATTATACACCCCTCTTTTCTTCCATAGCGTAAGCTTGTGGTTAAAACACCTGTAGAGGTCCCTACTATCGCATTTTATATGCATATTATCAGGTTATAGCCTCAGTAAATATTACTACATAATCAATGTGCGTTTAATAAATTTATAATTACAATATTTAATTTTATAAATAATACATTTACCTCTTTTTCTGTATTGATTGTAACAAATAAATAAATGTTTAAACATTTAAATAGAAAAGTCTTCCTTTGGTTTAAGTCTCTTTATTCTAGCCAAGCACTTTTGATAGCTAGAATAAAGAGATTTAAACCAATGAAAATCTTTTTTGTTTAAAAATTTAAAAAATTATTTATTTATACAATATTTAATATCAAATATAAAATATATTAAAAAAAAGCATTTGTCAGCCTATGGAAGCATTTCACAATATGCAAATAAATATCAAAAGCATAAAAGGAAGAATCAAAAGTGGACAATATAAGAAAAAAGGTGCAGAAATTAAGCCATGAAATATGAAAATTATTATAAACAAAATAAAAAAGAAGAGTAGAAGTGGATAGGAAAAATTCAAAATCACTTATTTGTTTACATGCAATAATTAGAGAAACTCAAGAGTAAATGAAAATATCTCAGGAACAAAGAAGTATTTATAAAAGTTTCAAATAGAGATTAAAGAGCAAGTAAAAAGATGTGGAATATTCAGAGATAGCTAAGAAGGAGGTTAAATATTTAATAAAAATAAATAGAAAGTATAATAAGAATTACAAAAATCATGTAAAAATATGGTGGAGATATCATTCAAGATTTAGAATTAAAAGAATTCATTTAAGAATGTAAAAAAAAGTTATAAAATCAAAAGCTTTATCTAAAATATGTTGTCTTCTGGAATAAAAGTATATAGTTTACTTTTTGTTGAAAATATGCAATAATGACTTTTAAAATGGTTACAATAGATTTATCTTTTTTGTAAGTTTAAAAGATTGTAAAAAGTGTAGAAAATTCTATTTTTAAAGCTATTTGAATACTTATTGAATCATTGAGATATAGATATAGAATATTGTCATATTCTGAAGAATATATATCAGAATGCAACAGCTATGATTGAATTGTATGATGATGAGAGGAAGATTAGTATTAAGAAGAATGTAAGTTATATGGCAATTTTTTGAAAGTATAATATGGATTCAAATGAGAAGCTTAAGGAAGGAAAAGTAAATAGAGATTAATTGAGTCATTTACATTTTGTACATGATGTGATTGCTTTTGCAAATAATTCTTCAGGATTTGGGAAATATTGCAAGATATATTTTATGAAAGTAGAATAGTAGGTCTGAAGATAAATGCCAAAAAATTGAAAATAATGTTCAATGGATTTTCACAAAAGAAGAAAATAAAAATGTTAACAACTACAAATACCTTAGTAATAATTATATGTTGAATTATTTCCATTTGGAAAAGTTTAAATAAAGTTTTAATTTTTTTTAAACATATTCAATCTTTAATATTAAATGATGACAATATTCCAAAATATAATTACTACTAAAATGTTATGATCACAAATCTTTAGACAAATACAAATTCATTGGCCATATTATTAATACACATGGGAACATATTAGATGA